>CM057458.1:340622500-341120000 GCA_016271365.2 Neoceratodus forsteri
TGTTCAGAAGTCTTGGATCCAAATAAGGCCGCCAATCCCCATTTTTCTTCATGAGAAAGTATCTGGAATAAAAACCTTTTCCCCTGCTTATTAGAGGCACTACCTCTACTGCTTTGATTACTAGCAGATGTTTTACCTCAGCTTACAACAAAATCCTGTGTGTAGCTGTTGCTGGAGCAAAGGTTCTTGTTCTCAGCTTTGGGAATGATTTGAAACTGAGTGCCAAGCCCTGGCTCACTACCTCCAGCACCCACTTTTCTGTGGTGATGGACTGCCAAATGTGAAGGTAACGAGCCAGTCTGCCACCTACTGGTGGACCTGTAATAGGGGATGCGACCTGCACTAGCCTGTCAGGGATTCTGTGCAGGCTGTGCCTGAACTTGTGGTGCAGGAGCTGCTCTTCTCATGGCTCTCATGCCCCTTCCTCTAAAATAACCTCTAGCTTGCTGCTGAGGCTGGAAGGTTTGTGGCTGAAAGAAAGGTCTGGGGTAAAAACCCCTGCCCCTACCTCCCCTACTCTGGGATCCATAAGAGGTGAAGGGCCTGTTCTTGGAATTGCTCAGATAGGTGGATTTATATTCCTCCAGCTTTCTCATGTATGCTTCAGTTTTATCCCCAAACAAGGAGTTCTTCTCCAGGGGGAGATCCATTGCTTTGGCCTGGGTGTCTAAGGTGAGGTTGGTGGCTCTAAGCCATGCAAACCTTCTGAGTGAAAATGACAAAGCCATTAACCTGGATGCAGTATCATTGGCATCCACTGCCATATGAAATTGGTAGCTGGTAGCATCAAGTGCAGCCCTTGCTGTATCCAAGTCTACAGCCACTTCGTCTGGGACCCTATCAGCCAAAGCTAGAACAGTGTTCCATAGAGCTTTTTGATACTGCACTGAATATGCCATGTAACTGGCCTGCTGAACTAATAAAGAGGCAGCCATGTACCCTTTCTTTCCCATAGCATCCAATTTTCTTGAATCTTTGTCTGGTGGATGGGTAGCCAATGGGATCCTGGCCTTGTCACAAGCAGCAGCTTGGACTACTCCCTCAGGATCAGGATGTGTAAATAGAAACTCGGCTGTAATTCTGTCCAGCTGGTATTTGTCAGCTTTCTTATCCACACCAGGGATAGAGGTTGGAGTTTTAAAAATCTGCACTGCAGCCTTCTTTAAAGATTTATGCATGGGCAGAAGTAAACATTTCATGGGGGTTAACCATCATTTCTAGAAAGTCTGCCTCCTCCATATCCTCCTCTGTTTCCTGAAGAGGAAGGTTCAGAGTTTCCACCATGTTCTTAACAAAAGCAGAGTGGGAGGAGTATTCCTCAGGACCCCTGGGAGGAGATCCAAACTCTGAGAAACCTCTGGATCTACAGGTTCCTCTTCAAAGTCATCCTCCTTCTCCTCCCCAAACACTTCCAGAACTTCTTGCCTTGCTGGGGCTGTAGGAGGAACCGGGACAGTCTGTGTAGGAACCAGGATTGCAGCCTGTACGGCTTGTAACACTTGTAATGCCTTAGCAATGTCCTCAGCAGAGGACATAATATGCTTGTCTGCTGGGAGCTCCTTAGCCTTCTTGGCCGGAGGTGCAGTGACATTGTTTTTCTTTACACTTTTTCTTTAAATGGGACAGGTTCAGTGCCTGCTTCCACATCCCTTTTTGTTTTACCTTGTTCAAATTTATCTGAAGTCCTCTCAGGATCCTCAGCTTTACCTCCATCCTTTTTGTGGGAGAAGGAAGAAGCAGAATTATCCCCAGAAACAGAACCAGAAGCCATCTTTTCCAAAATTTTAGACCTTTTCTTTAATGTTTTTGGGCAAAAGGTCTTACAAATATCACAATTAGCAAATGTGTGACTTGTACCCAAACAAGAAATAGAGAGAGAATGTCTATCTGCTTTTGCTATAAGTTGCCCACAAGAGTCACAACATTTAAAACCTGTGGGTTCTGTGCGTTTTTTAGGTTTATCCAAATGGACCTCTGATATTTAAGCTAGGCAAAAAAAAAAAAGATTACTTCAAAGCACCATTATTTAAAGTAACTCTGAACTTTAAAACAACTACCACTAGCGGTTCCTGGAACCGAGCGCTATTCTGTTCCTGAAGAAAAAGGAACAGAGAAAATTACTAAATTTGGACAAAACTAAAGCGGTTCAAGGAACTGATCGCTATATCTCTCTAAATACATTGAGATAAAAAAACCTTTAAAATAGATGCGGAACCCTCGGTCCCAAAGAACCGTGAGGGAACCGCGAATATAAATAAACTACTAAAACACTAATTTACTATACTAAACAATGTTTCTAAGGCAGCAATTTAAAATTAAACTGAAAATGAGTACTTATCTACAGATAAACTTCAGTCAGAGACTGTTCAAGGAGAGCTCTCCGGGACGTCCTTACTAGGCAGGCAGAGTAAAGAATCTGAAGCACTCTGAGCACAGCAGTTGCTAGGGCAGCAGTTTGAAAGTGGCATGAGCCAACTAAGAGTTCCATAATTTGCATAAAATTTCATCTCTCTGGGCAGTTCAACACAGGTGGCTGACTGCTTTAAGTTTAATCATAATGAGTGATTCCTGGGGTTAGAACAGGAAGTTGTCATCCCTCTGTACAGACAGTTGGTGAGACCCCATCTAGAGTACTGTGTGCAATTCTGGAGACCCCATCTCTGCAAAGACAGAGTGGAGGCTGTCCAGAGGATGGCAACCAAAATGGTGCAAGGTCTGCACCAGAAGACATAAGACTAAAGGAGCTTAATATGTATACCCTTGAGGAAAGAAGGGAGAGGGGACATGATAGAAACTTTCAAGTACATCAAGGGAATCAAAGTCCAAGAGGGTAGTATCTTTCAGAAAGAGATGTGCAAGAACAGGGGGGCACAAATTGAAGATAGAGGGGGGACAGCTCAGAGGCAATATGAGGAAGTATTTTTTCATGGAGAGGGTTGTGGATGCATGGAGCAGCCTCCCTGAGGAGGTCATGGAGTCAAGAACACTGGGGGAATTCAAGAATGCATGGGACCAGTGGTGAAAGTGGTAGACAAGTACAGGAACTCTCAGGCACTGGCAAATATGAAATGCCGAATGAAAATCCTCAATCTGAAGGATAGCCGTGTCAAAACACATCTATCTGTTTACACATGAGTATATTCAGTTAGAGGTGCTGAAGTATTTCTAGGAAAATAACACTGTTGTACAAGTCAAATGTTATGGAAACTGATTTCAGATAACAGGCCCAGAAGCTGTCATTATGTTGCTGGTTTAAGAATTCCAGTTCTAGTGTCAGTGGGAAGTACAGGAACTCCATTCCTGCTGCAAAAAAGGTACAGGAACTGAGTTCCTGTGCCTTCCTGTTCACTTTCATCACTGGGACAGACATAAGGCAGTTCTATTGGGGGGGTTGGAGGAAGTAAGCTGTTGGTTAACTAGGATCTGCAGCTCATCTGTTAGGTAGGAAAATGGGCAGACTAGGTGGGCCAAGCGGTCCTTATCTGCCGTCAAATTCTATATTTCTATGAGGACATCTATTTTGAAATGTGGGCCTCCAGGGACTGCTGCCTCAGTTCGCGGGTGGCGACGTTAAACTGTTGGCAGTGCTGGTACTTCTCCATGAGGTGGTCCAGGCCTAGGCAGAAGAGGCACTGGGAGTGTCCATCCTTGTGCGGGAGCTGGTCACCGCAGGAATCGCACTAGTTCTTGTGCTTGGATGGAATAGGGGACGACATACACGGCAGCTGAAGAAAAATCGATGAAAATTCGAATAAAATTCGAGAAATAAATGGTAAAAATACTGATGATCGACTGATGAAGCAGTGAACTTAACCACAAGGCACTAACACGAGCCAATGGTGGGAAAGAACTGGAAGGTGGGAGTGGGGGACTGTCCCTTTATACGGACGTCGGATGACGTCAGTCACCTGATGTGGGGGGGCGGTCTCCCGCCAGTGACTGCTAGCTAGAAATGTTTCGTGGTGCCTCTCGACGCCTGACAGCTTCAGTCCTATATGCAATTTCCTACTGCAAGAGCCCTCCTCAAAGATATGAAAATTATGTACCTACTGTAATTATGATCTTTGTGTATCTTCACCATTCATCACTGTTGGGTATCTGGCCGGAGATCAGGATCCTGCAGGAGCTTTTTTTGAGGTAGGTGGAGCCAAAGCACCATCAGCGCCACCCTCAAGGCTGACGCACGCGTGGCGCTCGCAGGTTGTCAGTTAGGCTGCGTCGACTCTGCCTGATAGTTCTGAGTCACCGGAGAGGTCAGAGGAAGGGAGTGGAGGGTGGACAGGGAAGTCCAAGAACAGAAAAGGAAAAGATATATACACCAAAAGGAGAAATAACGACTGAGGACAGAAAGGGAGAAGGTCGGAACTAGAGGGATTGGGAGGGCCCCAATTCTAGAAAAGGAAGAGGGAGGTAGAGGGTAAAGAATTTGGGGAGAGAAACATCCCAGACTCTGGTCCATCTCCAGATTACATAGGAACTGCAGGGAGTAGCCAAAGGCTTTCTGTCAGAATTCAAGGCAAAGAATGACTGGCAAACACTCCTGATAAGCAGAGTCTGCTATTCTGGAAGAAGGACAGGGTACACAGAATTAACACCCTCTCAAGGAACACACAAACAAGGAGAAATAGTTTGGATGGGAACAGGGAGAAGGAGAGAAAGGAGGACAACTGACAACTCCCATCTCACAGGGGTGGAGCCAAAGCACTGGAGGAGTGCCCCCCTTGCTGTCCACTCTCCCCAGAACATTATCCCACTGTGTGCCCCTGTCTTACCTCACTCCTAAAAAAGGAGAGGGGAAGGATTGGCACAGAGAGGGAGGAGGACCCAGAGACTGAGGCCCCAGGGGGAAGGAGGGTGGGATCGTGATGAATGGTGAAGATGCACAGAAAGATCATAATTACGGTAGGTACGTAATTTTCAGATCTTATCTGTGTCAATCTTCACCATTCATCACTGTTGGGTGAGTACCGAGCCCCCCAAGGGGGTTTCTTTAATACCCTAAGGGACAAAGTCCCTTAGCTCTCAGTGGGTGACACACTAACAGGGAAAACCTTCAGGGCCTGGAGAGGCCTGAGAGTGGGGAGAGTGAGACGGGTTCCCCCCGGAGGGGGAAGGAAGTTGCCCCGACAAGTGCAGTCTCACTCTACAGGAGAAGAGATAGATTCTCTGGTGAGCGGAGTTAATCACCCTACGCCGGGCCAAGGGTGACAACTGGGAAAGACACAGCCATGCAGTCTGCCTAGTGCAGACTGCTGTCCCTACAACCCTGGTAGCTACCTCATTGGCATCGTAGGATGCCCCCGCTTGGTGCCTTGCTAGCTCCAGGCCACGCTCAGAGTGTGCAATGGCTTGTCTGGTTTGCTCCGTATCTGGCAAAGAGGCTAAGAGCTGACCTAGCTGGGACCACAAGAACCTGTCATAGGCTGCATAGTGGGCCTGATGTGCAGAAACAGAAAGCAATAACTGTGCCAAGTAGAAAGTCCTCCTACCCCGGAAGTCAAAATCTGAAGAGTCTTGATCTGGGGGCCAGTCACGGTGAAGGGCACGAAGTCCATCAGGAGTATCCAACTGCATCAGTCCGGACTGCAGATGAGGCATGGAACCTGGAGACTCCAGGGGTGCGCAATACCTCTGGCTGAGATCCCTTGGGGCAGGGACTCCAGAGAAGGGCCTCTGCCAGGAATGCAACACCTCCCAAAAGGGAGCAGGCCAGGGCGGCAGCACAAGGGTGACCATGCCATAATCACCTAGAAAGGCGTGCGCCGAGTGCTCAGGATTGCTAATAGTGGCAGGTGTGAGGTGCAAGTCCTGCAACATCCTCACAAGGAAGCACTGATGTTCAGTGAGATCAGCAGCTGGACAGATGTGGTCAGAAGGTTCCTCTCCCCCAGAAGAGGGGGATGAGGAGCTGGAGGGCACCGGCTGTTCAGGGGGTGGCTGCCTGGGGGGGAGGTTGAAACACTTGACTGTCCATTGCCCTGATGTAAGCTGGGAACCAAGCATCCACTGCTCTGAACTGCTCCCAGGAGAGAGTCCCGCTAGGACCAAGGATGCCAGGGAGTGCAGGAGAATGCGGCAGAGCCGAGAAGAGATGTCGGCTAACCTCCACCTGGACCAAGGAGCAGACCGGGAGCACCCGTGGAAGAAGGTGCCTCGGAAGACCCCACAGCTGACAGCTGAACCACCATTTTGGTACTGCCTTGGCTGCACCCAAAAGAATACCCCCTGTGAGGCAACCGGTGCCGTATAGGTCCAGAAGGATGGTCCCCTACCTCAAAAGAATGGGGCTCTCTCAAAGAGACCGAGGAGGAAGAGCGGAGATCCGCACTACGGCTTCTCCCAGAGCCCAGATAGATCCCCAAAAAAGGCTGCCATGCTGACCCCACGCCCCTCCATCCCTCGGAGTCCGAAAGAGCCCTCCTCCTCGACAGGGCCAGCCTAGGTAGCTGATAGCTCTGGGCAGCACCCGAAGCAGCTATCCAAGGCACAGTACCCTCCCCTCTCGTAGGTGCTCTGATTGGCCCCAAAATTGGGTGATCCAGGCACACCACAGGTGGGGGTACCACTACTGAGAGATCAGCAAACCCACCAAGACCAGGCTACAGAGCAATGGTGGCCTGCACCACTGCCCGCTGGTCAGCACCCCTGACCCGTCTCGGTAGCCACCGAACCCACCTCAGAAGGGGGCCCGACTCCGGTTTGTTGAGGAGATTACTGGGCTGCCCACCTCAACAGCCAACCCCAGAGGGTCAGACTGTCAGTCTGACTCAAAGCTCGACTCCACCTCCAAGGAGGTAGAGGCCGAGGCCCTGTACCAAACCGTAGGAGGGCACCCACTGCCATCTTTGCCAAAGGGCCCAGAACCCAAAGCCATGCCTGAGCCAGTACCAGTGCCCCCTACAGCACTGTGAGCGGAATCCACAGGGGGCACGGCTCCAGCCCAAACAGGAGCTCCAGAGTCAGGACCAGCCACAGCACCATCCGGCCCCACGGTGCCACGAGCAGCACCGAGGAGAAAGACTGCATAGACGATGGCCCCATCGGCGCCGTGAATGGTGCTGAGGACAGAGGTGGCACCGAGGACGGTGCTGCCCAGCTCTACAGCACTGCAAACGGCACCAAGGGCAGGGGCTGTGCAGATGGCGGAATCCGACGGCCACACGGCGCCGAGCCCCGAGGACATGGCACCGTGCTCAGAGGCGCTGAGGCAGGACATGGACAAAGAGTGCCATAGCAGCTCCCACAGCATCGCTAGCAGTGTCAGCACCGTGAACGGCTCCGACAGAAGCCACGACGCTGTGCAACAAGTCGGCGCTGATGGCTCCGTCAGGGCCCATGGCGCCAAGGGCTGCAATGGCACCGACCGACTGCATCGAGGGACCAGGCCGACCCGGCCTCGCGGAACCGTGGCAGGTCTGACACTGGGAAGCCTTCACCCCAAAGGGGCGATTGCCGTGACAGCACCTCCCGCCTGCCCCCTGAAAGGAGCGAGATGGGCCTCCTGCACCACGGAAGGAGCCTTGGCAATGGCTAGGCTACAAGTAGCTGAGGCTCCCTCCTTCTCTGTCCATGTAGAACTGGGAGGGGACCCGGAGGAAAGGCTGAGAGCGTGGCTTGGCCAGAGTGTGCGCCAGACCCCGGAAAGTTGGCGGAGCTCGCCCCATTTTCCACACGTGTTGCTCGATGACCCAGCGGTCCATGGAGAAACAGGCATCACACAAATCCATGTCGCGAAGCGGGCCAAGACACGAAAGACACCAGTCGTGCTGGTTGGTGACTGAATACTTTCAGCTGCATGGGCACCATCGCATGGTGGGGGGCAGACCCTTCTTAGATTTCTTGCCCTCCAACTGAGACATAACCTACGGGAGAAAAAAAAACCCCACCAAAAACAGACTTGATGTCGTAGAAATATAAAAAGGAAAGATCTTAGATGTTGAGTATGGCAAAGCAGAACCGGCAGTAACCGACGGACTTTGGCACCGAATAAAACAAGATGCGGCGTCGAAGGTTTTTCAGCGTCAACTAGGCCTCTAGCAGCAGCTTCCACACGAGGTGTGACCTCTACGGTGGGAGACAAAGAACTGGCAGGCAGAGTTGATGCAGCCTAATGGCCAACCTGTAAGTGCCACGCAGTGCGTCAGCCTCGAGGGCGGCGCTGATGGTGCGTCTGCTCCACCTACCCAAAAAAAAAAAAAAAGCTCAGGGTCCTGACCTCCGCCAGACACCCAACAGTGATGAATGGTGAAAACTGACAGATAAGATGAAAAAATTACTCACCTTAGTAATTACTTTTCTTCTCATGGAGTCTTGCTGTATTAGGACTTAATGCAGTCAGCCTCAGCCTCTGAACTGCCCCGGAGAGGATAGGGTTAACTCCAGAGCAGTCTGGAGTTCCACAGCGTGAGGGCGCTGTTCAAAGCTCTATCTGGCAAGTTTCAAATGAAACTGCCAGGTTCTTTATGAAGCTAAACTAATATAGCAAGTCTGTGTGGAAAAGCTCTACACTAGCCATTGGCTACCTACCAGTAGTAGAACAACAAAAACACAACAATCATAGAATAACAACAAAATAACCTGTTATTGTTAGAATCACCCATGACAAGCACTAATAGGCCTCCTCTCCCCAAAGACTCAAGTCCAGAGAGGGAGCCACCTATCACTTAACAAAAAACAGAATCACCTAGTTCCTAACCCAAATGAACAAAAGGACGGGGGGAGCTAGAGAGAAATTGAAATGGCATGACAGTGCTTGCACCAATTTGACAACCCCATACTCAAGTAGGAGTTCTGAGCAGGGTAGGAGGGAGGGTTGTCCTAATACAGCAAGACTCCATGAGAAGAAAAGCAATTACTAAGGTGAGTAATTTTTTCTTCAAACACCATGAAGTCTTGCTGCTATTAGGACTTAATGCAGATTATACAGCAGTACCTCCATGGAGGAGGGTCAGAACCTACTTGGGGAATAGGCTCTGAAGCACAGCTGTGCCAAACCGAGCATCTCTCCGGACTGGACATCCAGGAATAATGCTTGCAAAGGTGTGGACTGTTTTCCAGGTAGCAGCTTGGCAAATTTTCAAAATGGGAACATCTCCAGCAGCCGCTAGAGATGCAGCTGACCACTGGTGGAATGAGCCCTCAGTCCTGAGGGAGGTTCTCTACCTAGTTTTTGGTAACAGAACTGGATACAAGAGACAATCCACCTCGCAATTGTCCTCTTAGTGGCAGGTCTCCTTTGCCAACCTCTCCATAGGTAAGGAAGAGTTGGAGGGATTCGAACCTGGACCCTTGGTGCGCCTCCAAATAGTAGCTTAGGGCTCTTTGACGTCCAGACTGTGCAATCTCCTCTCCCTGAGGAGGAATGCTCAGTGAAAAATACTGGGAGAGAGATGGATTGGTTGAGATGAAAATCTGAAACCACTTTAGGTAAAAACTTTCTGTTAGTCCTAAGGACTACCTTATCTCTGTGAAAAGAAAAAATCTTCTACTGACAAGGCCTGTAATTCACTTATACGTCTAGCAGAAGTGATAGCCACTAGAAAAACAGTCTTCCAAGTCAAAAACGTGAGGTCTGCCGAGGACAGAGGCTCAAAGGGGGGTTGCATTAGCTGAGCAATGCAAACATTCAGGTCCCATGCAGGAGCTGGTTCCTCAAAAGGAGGTAGTGTGAAGCAACCCTTAAAAACTTGGAAAATACAGGGTGAGAAGAAAGGGAAGCAAGCTTCCTGCTGACAAAAGCAGAGACAGCTGCCAGATGAACCTTAAGGTAGCTGGCCTAAGGCCTAAGGAATTTAAATGGACCAAATAGTCCAGTAAATGGGCAGATTAGCAGATTCTGGGATAATCTGCTTAGCAGAACACCAAATGGAAAACCTCTTCCACTTAGAATTGTAAGTGGCTCTAGTGGAAGGTTTCCTAGAAGCCTTTAAATATCCAGGACACCTTGAGAAAGGTGTAAATCAGCAAATTCTAGCTCCTCAAGAACCAGGCCTCGAGGTGGAGGGAATTGAGGTTTGGATACCACACTCTCCCCTGTGCACAGGTCAACAGGTCGTGGGTCCTGGGCAAGCTGAGGGGAGGGTGGAATGTCAGGGACAGGAGGAGAGGGTACCAGGGCTGTCTGGCCCAGTCTGGAGCAATCAGAATCACTCTGCAGGGCTGAGTTCTGATTTTTACTAGTACCCTGAAGAGGAGAGGAAGGGGGAAAAGCATACAAGAACTTCCCTTTCCAATCCAACTGAAAGGCGTCCAGTGGGACTGATCCCAGAACTGGAGGCCTGCAACAAAACAGGGGAAGTTGGTGGTTGTCTGGGGCTGCGAAAAGATCTATCTGAGGGGTGCCCCATCTGGCAAAGACTGACCCCAGCACCAGAGAATTCAGAGCCCATTCTGATGGCCCTGAGAAATCCTGCTGAGGGCATCCGCCAGACATTGTCCTTCCCTGGAAGGTGAACTGCTATCAGGAGGTGTTCAGGAGTAAGCCAGAGACCACAACTTCATTGCTTCGTGCACAAGGCTGATGACCGAGTGCTCCTCTTGTTGATGTACCACACTGTTGTGGTGTTGTCTGTCCTGACTTGGATTACCTTGTTCTGGACAGTAGTCAAAAAACCTGGAGAGCTAAGAGAACAGCTCTGAGTTCCAACAGGTTGATGTGGAGCAGAGATTCCTGAGGGGACCACACTCCCTGAGTGGAAAGGTCGCCCAAATGTGCCCCCTACCCAACAGGGAGGCATCCGTGGTGAGGGTGAGGGAATGAAGAACGGGAAGAAGGGGACCCCTGAGTTAAACTGCTTCGATCCTGCCACCACTGAAGGGCTAGGATCAGGGTTTTGGTCACTGGATCAACTTGGATAGGGGTCCTTCCTTTGAGACCAGTAGGACCTCAAGTGGAACTGGATGTCTCATCTGAAATCTTGCTCCCTGCACGACAGCTGTGGAAGCAGCCATGTGCCCTAGGAGCTGCAAAAAGTGCCTTGCTGGTTGAGAGACCCGCAGGGTAAAGGAGGATGCAAGGGCAATGAGTCTGTCCACTCTTTCGGAGGGAAGGAATGCCCTGGCTGACTTTGTGTTCAATTCTGCACCTATGAAAGTTAGTACCTGAACTGGTTCCAGAACTGACTTTGGAAAATTCAACAGGAATCCCAGAGAAGTGAGAAGTTGCTGGGAGACTTGCAAGTGGGATTTTACCTGATCTGGAGACTGACCCACTATGAGCCAGTCGTCCAGGTAGGGAAACAGCAACCCCTTGCCTTCTTAAATGAGCCACTACTACAGCTAAACATTTTGTGAAAACCCTTGGAGCAGAGGTAAGGCCAAAGGGCATTGCTCTGAACTGGTAGTGGCCAGAGGGTAGTTCGAACCTGAGGTACTTTCGGTGAGAAGGCCTGATCAAAATATGAAAATATGTCCTTGAGGTCCAGGAAGTTAGCCAGTCCCTGGCCTTAGGGAAGGCAGAATCATTCAGAGTTAACATTTTGAACTTTGGTTTCAAAAGGTGCATGTTCAGGAACCTAAATCTAAGATGGGCCGCCACTCTCCTGTCTTTTTGGGGTAAGGAAATACCTAGAGTACAGACCCTTGCCCTGATGGCAAGGAGGAACTTTTCCACTGCTTTGCAGCCCAGCAGAGAAGAAACCTCTGCTTCCAAAGCAAGGGCTTCTGAAGGATTTGCAGGTGGAAAATGTCTGGCTCTCATCTTTGGGAACTGTTTGAAACTGAGAACTCAGACCTTGGTTTACCACCTCCAGAACCCATTTGTCCGAGTTAGGGACAACCAGTTCTGGCTGAAATAAGCCAACCTGCCCCCACCGTACAGGAGAATCGGCCCTGGCACCCCATCAGGGTGCCTGCTTGGCAGCAGCTTTATTCTGAGGAGAGGGAGATGGTCTGCCTGTGCCCCGTCTACCCCTGCCTCTGAAAAAAACCCTCTGTGCAAAGGCTGAAGAGGCCTGAACTTGATAAAAGGGCCTGTGGTAAGGCCTGCCCCTACCCCTGGGGGCATGCCTTTGTGGAGTGGCATGCCTCTCCTTAGCTTGGGCGCTTTTGTAGGTAGTTCTGTATTCATCCATTTTCTTCATGTAATTTTCTGTTTGATCCCCAAACAGAGAGTTTCCTACTACAGGAAAATCTATAGCCTTTGCCTGAGTATCTTGGGACAGATTAGTGCATCTAAGCCATGCCAACCTATGGAGAGCTACAGAAGTGGCCATGACCCTAGAGGAAACATCATTAACATCAACGGCAGTATGAAATTGAACTTTAGAGGCTTCAATGCCATCAGCAGCCACTTGTTCCAACTCACTAGCCAGCTGGCCCTGGGCCTGCTTGGCTAACTGCAATATAGTGTCCCATCTAGATTTCTGACATCTAGCCACATAAGCCATATAATTAGCCTGCCTGAGTCCCAATGAAGCTGCCATATATTGCTTTTTCGCCATGGCATCAATCTTCCTGGAATCCTTCTCAGGAGGATGTGATGCCAGGGGGAATATTAGCCTTGTCACAGGCTGCAGCTTGAACACCACCTACATGACTACACTGCTCGGAGAGGAAGTCTGTATCAGGGCCTGATAAAGTATACCTTCTGTCCATTTTCTTATCTACAGGAGGAACAGAATGAGGATTTTTTAAAATCTTTGTTTGCTTCCTAAATGACTTATGCAAAGGAATAGACAACCTTCTAGACTCTGGAATATCCATCATTTCTACATAATCAGGCTTCTCTTGCTCATCCACAGCCTCCTCTAAAGGGAGCTGGAGGGTTTCTGCCACCTTTTATAAAACATAAAATGAGAAGGGACTCAGACGGCAAAGGGGAGATTCTATGGGTCTATCTGGAGAAATGCCCGTTCAATGGGCACGCCCAGACCTTCCCAGTCACAAATACACTGATCAAATTCCTCCTCCCTCCTGTGGTTCATAAAACCTCAACATCATAATCCTGAACCACGGACCTGAATGAGCCACCCTTTTCCCAATTGTAGGGCTCAACAAGTCCCTGAGACAAAGATTGAACAATCTGAATGGCTTTTGCTATTTCTGCAGCAGTTGGAAAGGCAATTTTGGACTCCAGACCTGCGGATTTCTTTGTCTTTTTTGCTGGAGCTGGTTCCTCTGAACCAGCTTTTCTTTTGCCCGAGGAAGTCTCGCCCTGGTCAGAGGGCACTCCCTCTGGTCCAGTGGTTACAGGACCGGGCTGGCCATCCGGGTCAGCGGACTTTTTGGCCTCTCGTTCCCCGAGCCGGCCCAATCTCTTTCCAGGGTGGCTGCAGGAAATTTTACACACCTGGCAGTCTGACAGGAGGTGGTCAGCACCCAGACAATAGACACAAGTGGTGTGTGGGTCAGCCTTGGCAAAGGCTTCCCCACAGACATCACAGTGTTGAAACCCAGTGGGCCCGGTTTTTCTTTTGGGTTTCTCAGACATAATGCCAGCCTAACCAACCAACTTGCACTTTAAATGGCAGTGCCAGGCAAGACACCCTTATCGGTTCCTAACCATGTCACGGGTATTGGAAACCCCCCCCCCCCAAAAAATAAAGGTTTTTTTTTTAGAACCGATAAGAACCGGGTACCGCACTTCTAAAGCCCAAAAAATCGTAAAATAAGCCACTGATCGGTTCAGACTGAACCGATAATGTATTTCCACAGACTATTTTTTTAGTACTTACGGTTTACCAGATAGAACTTCTGACCGAAAACGCGGTAATTTTTAACGCTTGCCGGTTCAAATGAACCGAGTAAACTCGCTTGAACCGTGAAATGAACCGAGCTGAAGGAGCTGATCTCCGGAGCGACTGTTCAGTGAAAGCAGAGTAAAGAATCTGGCAGTTTCATTTGAAACTTGCCAGATAGAGCTTTGAACAGCGCCCTCGTGCTGTGGAACTCCAGACTGCTCTGGAGTTAACCCTATCCTCTCCGGGGCAGTTCAGAGGCTGAGGCTGACTGCATTAAGTCCTAATAGCAGCAAGACTTCATGGTGTTTGAACTTCAGTTTCCACTTCTTCGACCACCTCTCCAGAGACTCCAGGTCCTCTTGCAAAGCCACCTTCCCCTCCTCTCCATCCACCACTGCTCCCAGCTTAGTCTCATCTGCAAAGACTCACTTCACCCTGATACCCTTCCTTATGTCAGAGTCATAGGCATTAAACAGGATGGACCCTTGGACAGATCCCTGGGGGACCCCACTAATGACCCTGCTTGCAGAGGAGACTATCCCTTCCCCCAGCACCACCCTCTGAGTACGATCTGAGAGCCAATTTCCTATCTATCTGATCATCCGCTTCTCCACCCCCATTTCCCCCAGTTTAGCCAGCAGGCCACCGTGAGGTACCAAATCAAACACCTTGCTGAAGTAGAGAAAGAGGACGTCCACTGGCCTACCCTGATCCAGGGCACTCATCACCCAATTGTAGAACTCCATGAGGTTTGTCTGACACAATCTTCCCGGGATGAAGCCATGCTGTCTATCATCCAGGTACCCCAATTTCTCCAGTACCCCCTAGCATTTCCTTGATAATACCCTCCACCTTACCTACCACTGATGTCAGGCTAACGGGCCTGTAGTTCCCCACCTTCTCCCTTGATTCTCCTTTGTGGATAGGCACAATATGGGCCACCTTCCAGTCTTCGGGTACCCACCCCATCTTCAGAGATGTTGAAAAACTCCTCCAGGACATCTGCCAGTTCCCTCAGCCTGATGCATTTCCCATCCTACGGGACCCAAGGGCTTCCCTCACTCTACCAGGATTTCCA
Organism: Neoceratodus forsteri; assembly: GCA_016271365.2. Taxonomy (NCBI): domain Eukaryota; kingdom Metazoa; phylum Chordata; order Ceratodontiformes; family Ceratodontidae; genus Neoceratodus; species Neoceratodus forsteri. The sequence goes on from CM057458.1 coordinate 340,637,258, forward strand.
CCTCCACGTTCTCCCCCTTGGCCCCCTGATAAGCCTTCCTCCCCTCCTGACCATGCTGCCCCCCCCTCCCTAGACCCGTCAGGGCTCCCAATCTGTAAGGGTCCTGCCCCCTCTGCAGGCACACCATCTCTTCCCTGAACAATGCAGGCCCCCCATCCTCCCTGGTAAAAACTGAGGCAAAGTCCTTGTTCAGTACCTCTGCCTGCTCCCCACATCCTGTGCCCATCCTCCCCAGTCCTAATCCTGCTAACCTGCCCCCTCACATTCCTTCCCCCAATGTATCTAAGGAACCTTTGTTCCCTCCTGATTTCCCTGGCCAAGTTCTGTCCTTCCTCACCTTAGCTGATCTCACCACTCTGGTGACCCTCCTGGCCATCAAGTTCATACTCCCCCTGATCCCTTTTGCTCCTTGAGTGCTTGAAGCTCCTATAGGCAGCCTTCTTTTTCCCTCACCACCTCCTGAACCTCCCGGGTCCACCAACAGGGTTTTCTGGCCTTACCAAATTTGCACCCCACTCTTGCACAGGACTTGGTAGCCTCATACCCCCCCCCCCCAATGATCTCCCACCTACTGTCAGCATCCATGTCTGGCCTTATATCGTCCAAATGAACCTTAAGGATCCTTCCCATCCCCCTGAAATCCACACCCCTAAAGTTAATTACCATCATCTTTGTGCGGCCTTCCTTCCCCCCCAGGTCCAGGAAAAGCCAGACTGTGGCATCATGACTCCTCGCCAACAGGTCCCTCACCTCCAGGCCCCTAATTTGGTCACTATCCGCCAGGACTATGTCCAGTATCCAGGCTTCCCTAGTCTGCTCCCCCACCTGCTGGGTTAGAAACACATCCTGAAAGACATCCAGCAACCTCTGCTCCCAGGCCACTGGGGACATCATAGTCTCCCAGTCTGTCCCTAGCATGTTAAGGTCCCCCATCACCACTACCCTTCCCCAGTCTACAGTGTCCCATAACATTTGCCACCAGACTCTTCCAGATCCTTCACCAGTGCGGGGATCTGTATACCACCCCTATTTTTACTTTTACCCCCCCCCCGATCATGCGAGTGACCCAAATCACCTTCATGCTCACCTCCGATACCAATTTTTGACTATCAGTGCTAACCCCTTCCCTCCCCCCTGTCCTTCCTGAACATAGTATAGCCCTCCAGGTTTAGGTCCCAGTCATACTGTTGGGCGGCCCAGGTCTCAATGACAGCTGCCATGTCCACTGCCCCCTCAGCTAGCATCGCTTGGAGCTCAGGCATCTTATTTCCCAAGACCCTGGCATTTATCAGGACCACCCTCTACCCGTTTCCCCTCCTCCCATTCCCAACCCTCATGCTTCCATGTGGCCACATGCTCTCCCCGGACCCTACCCATTTGTTTCCGTATCCCTCCAGCCCCTTAGGGAGTGGAGACAGTCCCTCTTCTATTGGACCTCCTGCATCAGCCCCTTCTTCCATCCCTCCTCCCTTCACAAGTTAAAACCCCACCTTTCACTGATGAACCCTGCTATTTTCAGCTTTAGGGTTTCCTTCCTTCCAAATTGAGGTGGAACCTGTCCCTTGTGTACAGCCCCTCATCCTGCCAGGTTGCACCCTGGTCCCCCACCAGCCCATACCCCCCAGCATCACACCACTCCCTGAGCCACTGATTTACCACCCTAAGTTTTTGCTTGTTCTCCCCACTAGCCCTCAGCACTGTCAGGATTTCCAAGGAGAAGATAGAGCATCCTATGGAATGACAAACCCTGATTAGCTCCTAAAACTGTGCCTGTATCTCTAATTCATTATTCCCCTCCGTCATTTATGCCCAGGTGCACCAGTATGTCCATGGAACCTCCACATTCCCTTGCCAGTGAACATACTTCGTGCTTGGCCTTGTCCATCGCCAGGCCAAGGTGACATTTGGTTTTACCAGACAGGCTTTACCCTTCCCCTCCCATTGGATACCCCTGATCATGGAATCCCCCAACAAGAGCACTCTAACCTCCCCCTTGCCTCCATGCTCAGCCCCCAAGTTTCTCCTCCTTCCATGCCCTTCCTCGTCCTTTTTTCCAGCCTCTCCCCCAAGCCGGCTCCTCGCACCTCTCAACATCTGGGTGAGATTCTGCCCTCTCCCCACTGTCTCTGGCCATCCCTCTCCTTGGCATCCCCCCACCAGAGTATCCTTTTTTGCATCACTATCCCCCTGTCCCCGCTATTGACTGGTCCTGCCACCTCATCTGTTGGCTTAGCTCGGCTCTTACTACCTTCCATCCCATCTGCGTTCAACAACCCCTTGCCTGCCATGCCTCCTGGCCCAAACCCTCAGCTTCCCCTTGTTCATCTGATCCTCCTCCTTGCCCTGTCCCCATCCCCTCAGCCTGTCCAGAGCCCCTCCATGCCCCCCACCACTCTTCTCGATTTCTGGGCCCTGCCTCTTGTCCCCTCCTGTAGCTATATCCCCCCCCCAAACACTCCCTCTTCTACTACCTGATGTAGAGGTTTGTAATGGCTGCTGTTTCAATGCCAGACCCCAAGACTCCCCCCGGGTCTTGGTTCCTCTGTACAACCCCAGACACCTGCCTGCTTTTTTGGATGTTTATTCCTTTGGGCCCCCTTTGTCAGGTTCCCCATGTGCCCTCCTCCCCGACTGCCCTCCTTCACTCCACTACCTATGCCAGAGGCTTTAGTACCTGGTGCAGCTATGTAAGTGACCCCACCCTTCCCATTCCCCTCCCCAGTCCCTCCCTCCCTGCTGCCCTGCCCCCACCCTGAATGCAGCCCCTGCTCTCCATGCCGCCGATGTGGTCAGAAAACTCCCTGGGGCTCTGACGCCAATCTCCACAGCTCCCAGCAGCTGAAGCTCCACTGTGTGTGGCCCCTGGTCCCGCTCCACACCGCTGATGCGACCAGCAAACTCCCCGGCTTTCAGCAATTACAGTTCCTGTAGTCAGCTGGTACCTCTGCTGCTAGCGAGGATACCGATTCCCATAGCTTCTTTTAATATCTTGCCACATAAGCCATTTAAGAAGCTTGCCTGGCAATAAGAGATGAACCAAGGTATGCTTTCTGTGCCATGGAGTCAGTTCTAGAGTCCTCAAGAGGATGGGAAGCCACGGGTATACCTGCCTTTTCAGAGGCAGCAGCCTGGACTACACCTTCATGGCTGGGATGATCAGATGAATATTCCATGCCATTCCTGGCAACTGGATATTTCCCATCTGTCCTCTTGTCCACAGGAGGGACAGCAGTAGGGGTACTTAAGACTTCTAGTCTGTCTATTCGAAGTTTTATGGATGGGTATCACTAACCTCTCTGGCAGATGCATCCATCATCTCCACGTAATCCGGCTCCTCTTCTAAGGACTCATGAGCCAGTAACTGGAGAGTTTCAGCCACTTTTTTCATAATGGAGAAATGGGTGAGGGCATCCTCTACATGTTTAGGGGGGTACCTCAGGTTCAATGGGACCAAAATAATCCTCTTTATCCTCCTCACATTCCTGTTCCCAGGAATAATCCTAGTCAAGAGAGTCCGGTTGTGACAGCTTCAGGAGTGTGACCTGGTTGAGGAGTAACCAGATGCTGCACTGGTTCAGTCAGACTGGTTTGCAGAGACTGGATATGGGGATCACATTAATTTCTTCAGCAGTCTGAACCTCAACTGACTGCGGCTTAGCGTCTGGTTCGGTATGTTTATTTTCTTTTCTGCGGTAGCAATTTCTTGGGCCATTTCCATGGTTCACTTGGTTGCGGGAGTATCGCCTGGTCAGAGGGCACTCCCTCTTGTTCTTTTGAACCAGAACCAGACTGGTCATCCATGTTAGCGGATTTCAAGGCCAATTTCTCAGTCAATTGGCTCGCCTGTCTAGTGTCGGAGGGAAATTCTTACAAATCTTGCACTCTGTGATCAAACCCCAAGCAGAAACACAAGTAGTGTGAGGATCAGTCTTGGCAAAAGTCTTACCACATTCAGTACATTGCTGAAACCCAGTAGAGATTTTTTTCTTTTTGGGTTTCTGTGACTCCATGTCTAAACACTTATCCCAAGTGGCGGTTAGGCCGGATAAGTTTAAATTATATTTAAGTCCCAGTTAACAGACTGGTATTAGCGGTCAGGGAAAAACCTACAAGCTTTTTTTTTTTTTTTTTTTTTTAAACCAGGGCTAACTGGGCCCAAGTAAACAAATCACTTTATCCAAAAAGTAGAAAAAAGAAATCTGTTCCCTTGTGGTTCACGGTAACTGCTAAATAAGAGACTTACCCCGTTTGAGGAAAATTTCTAACAATTGTGCCTGTACCGAAGAACAGTAGTTTGAAACCATTTTAACTTTTTTTTTTTAAACTATATGTAGTCAAAAACTGCAACGAAAACTACACGAATCGATGAGATGCTGAGGAGATTTCACAGAGGCGTCTTCACAGTAAGGCGGAGTAAAGAATCCGACGGTTGACTAGAATGCACCAGTGGACAGTGGTTTGAAAGAGCATGTGACTTAGAATGTAGGCTTTAACCATTTAATCTACGGGGCAATACAACAAGGTGGTCTTACTGCATATGACAGAATACATTAGGACTTGTCATTTGAATATTGAATTCCTGGGGTTAGAAGCTCTAATCAGAAAACACAATGGCTTAAAATACAGGCCGATCTTTTACAAAAAAATAAATGAGTGAGAAAAAAACTATCTGAAACATTCTAGAGAACCGTGGGACTGTTGGTCCAAGCTTAAAACAGAATATAATGAGATATTTAAAAACAGAGGTGGAATTTGCAACAAGAAAAGCAAAAATCAACTATATTGATACAGGACCTAAAGCCTCCTGTATTTTAGTAATTAGGCTGAAACAGAACACATCCATAACCTGCATAATGCTAATAAACCACAAGATGTCAACAGGGTCACTACAGATAAGAAAATTAATACAAAATTTATGGAACAGAGTCCTTAATACTGTCACTACTGAGTTGTGTGATGATTTAACTCAGAGGTTCCCCAAATAAATTAAGCTCAGCTCAATACAGATACTTCGGAAACTGAGATTATTGGTGCCATTAAAGTTTTAAAGAAACAAAAACACCAGGCCCAGACAGCTATTCTTCCAACTTTTAGCACACATTCTCCAAGGAAGTAGCTCCACTGCTTGAGAAGCTAGTTAAAGACCATTTATCATGCATTATAAAATGGGAAGGGAAAATTCTGCTCCGACTCGTTATTACCTGTGCATGAAATCTGTTTCATACACAGGTAATAAGTATTTAAAAGCAGGACCACATCAAGAAAAAAGAAAATCAATGAGCCATTGGAACATTTTTTTTTTTTTTTTTTTGTTGTCTTGCACATGCTCAAGAAACGTTGCGGTAACTTGGAATAGCATGTTTTGGAGGTGTGGTCCTGTAGTGGCCAGTGGCACCATTGCTTTTTCAGGCTGGTCTTTGTGGCATGAATTAGATTGCATGCTGTCTGACAGCAGTGCAAAAGCGTGCCACCACCTTGAAAGGATTTAGCCACTGCAACGAGGGAGTGCCTTATTGCAGGACGGGCCTTCCCTGGTGTAATATTTTGATAAATATGGTGGAGCCAATTGCCTCTCGCAGTCTCTCTAACAGCTAATATTGGGGGTGCCCAATCCCTGTCGGCATTTGCCCTCACCAGTTAATTTGCCGATGTGGTAGCCCAATCCCCATCAGCATGTTGTCTCCTCCCTAAAATTTGCTGTGTGCCAAGGGTGTGCCCAATCTCCCTCAGTTCATGCTGCCACCCCTGCCAAAAGCAGACCGTGCGGCCAACGGGGTGCCCAATCCTGTCGGTTCCAGCTCCCCCCAAAGAAAAAGCCAGGTGGCACGCTGGGAGCCCACCCCAGCATGCTCATGCCCCCCGCACACCAAGGCAGACAGGATGCCCAATCCCCATTGGCTCCAGCCCCAAAGAAACACCCAGGTATACCGGCATGCTGGGAGCCCACCCCAGCGTGTCCAAAGCATCCCACATTGCAGTTTTGTTTCCTGTTAAAAAAAAAAGTCTCTCGCACTCCCAACTGCACCCACTTCCCCACGCCGCCTAATCCCATACTTGCCTCTGGAGGCTGGTACGACAATATTTGGTGGACCAAGAACATGTCTGCACTCTACAAAACCGATCGTGAACTGAAGAAATGCCGATAAGCTGTATAATGGCATAAATAGGATTTTTTCAACTTTGGTGGATATCTGCCATTTTGGGGAATTTTTTCACCAAATTTTCAAACATGGGGTTCTTGGGACCCCACCTCATGAATTCAGTCACTGTCATTTTGTTATTCGGTCCTGAAAGGCGATTACCTGGTCACCGTACGGAACCACCTTTTGGGACCGATTAACGAAATGACAGTGTCACAGTTCATGAGGTAGGCTCTCAAAAACCCTATGCTGCAAATTTGGCGAAAAAATTCTCAAAAATTACTGCATTACGAGTGTGTGTTGTGCAGTTCCTACATACGCTTGTAACTTTGAGAATTTTTAATATTTTCAACCTTGCAATTTTACCACACCTCCTTACGAACAGTACAGCTGTTACTTTTCACATGTTGCCCAAAATGCGTTTTCGCACATGTGGCACACAATGGTACAGTCAGTGTGCAAAATCAATGTTCTGGACAGATTAAGAAAATCACAGCGACACTGTCCATTAGCAGAGGTCCCAAAATGCATATGTTGAAATTTGGGGACAAAATTCCACAAAATGCCTATTTTATGAGTGTGCGTCGTGCAGTTTCCGCACACACACTCTTAAGTTTGAGAATGGTTAATATTTTCACTCCAGATTTTCAATATTGCCATTTTTACACACCTTAAGAACAGTAGAGGTTTTTTTCCCACATGCTGCGCAAAATGTGGTTTTGCACATGTGGTGCACAATGGCGCGGTTACTGTAGGAAATCAATGTTCAGGACAGATTAAGAAAATCACTGAGTGTTCATGAGGGGAGGTCCCAAAATGTGTATGTTGAAAATTTGGTGAGAAAATTCCACAGAATCACCGTTACAAGCATGCATTGCGCAGTTTCCATGCACTCAAATTGGAGAATTTTCAATATTTTCACTCCAGATTGCCATTTTTGCACACCTCCTTAAGAACAGTACAGTTGTCATTTCTCACACCCTGCCAAAATGTGATTGAGCTACTGGCACAGCATGGCACAATCACTGTGGGACATCAACGTTCAGGACAGATTAACAAAATCACAGTGCCACTGTTCATGAGCAGAGGTCCCAAATGCTTTCATGAGGTGGGGTGAGAAAAATCCCATGTTGAAAATTTGGAGTGTGAATACCAACAAATGCTTGGGGTGTTAGGGTTTCTATCCATAACGTCCCACCCTGTAGAGACTAACTGGCGTCAGCAGTGTGACTTTAGATTCTGTTCTTATGCTCACGCCATTCCACCCCCACCCTGCAGCCACTGACAGGTATCAAACTGTGTCTTGCACTCTTCGGCCCCAAAGTTCACCCCATTCTCCTATACTGCAACCACCTCAACATATTTCCAGATGGAATGGGGTGAGCGTAAGGCCCAAGGACCCTAAGGCAGAACGCGATGCCTGTAGGACTCTGCAGGGTAGGGCGAGGTGAAATCGCATGAGCACTATTGGCAGACACTCAGTCTCTTCAGGGTGGTGTGGAGTTGGCGTCACTTCCATTCCTTTTATGCATCTGTCCAGCTCCTGCACTACCAATTCTAATGTCAGCAAGACAACATTCGGCATTGACAAATGCTTTTTATTTTGCTATAGCAGGTCTGAGCAAGTAGAAAAGGTGCTTTAACAAGTTAGAATCAGTAATGGTGTTGAAGGGGAGCAAGCAGCATTTCAAAATTGCAGGGAGAAATCAGCTTTTTCTGTCTCATGGTTTTACTATCTCCGATCATTACCTGAATCGGTGGTTGTCCTGTGCTGTATTAAATGAGCTTGGTTTTAAAAAAAAAAAAAAAAAATAGTCTTATTGTAACACTGAAAGGCAGTTAAACTTCACTTCATTAGAAATATAAAGGATGTGCCAGCAACTTATTTGGAATAATAATGAATATTTTGTTGCATTTGGCAGACAGGCTCTTATGTCACTGCCTAACAGACTGTTAAATGAAAAGTGGACAGTCTGAACAGAACTCTGTTCTGTCCGACTGGCTGCCAGGGAGTATATAGAGAATGTAAAGTGTGGTGTTGGCTCTTTCTATTGTGCAGTCGGGGAGGTGAGTGGGATAGAAAGGGCTCATTGTAACTGCCTTCCCCCCGCCATTCGAAGCCCCCTTAATGGTACCCATGGTCTAGTCCATTAAGCTCCCCTGTTCTTGTGGTGCACTGCACTCTGAAAAGGTAGCTCTTCCTGGGTGGCAGCAGCTGCAGCAACAGAGGGAATAAGAAACCCATAAATGAGGGGGGCACTAATGAGGAGCTGAACTGACCAGTCAAACCTCTGGAGCTCCGTCCCACGAAGCCTATAAAAAATTTTTAACAGTTTTAGCTTAGTCGCAGAACTGCCTACAGCAATGGAGGACCATTTAATCACCCAAACAGAGAAACTGTCATAGCAAACTAAAATCTGGCAAAAAGGGAGCACAGCACGAGAATGCAGCAGCAGTGGGCACAGGCCCGATATTTGTCTGCGGCTGAAATTATGGCATTTTGTAGACTAGTGACAGACCAGGTGCTGGCAGGATTAAATCCCCAACTAAACACAATGGATGAAAAGTGGTCAGAAGTAACAGCAAGATGCACAGCACACTAGGTGTTTAGGAGAAGCAAAGTAGTGCATCTCTGACAGAGGATGACATGAAGGTGCCAAATAAGATGGCACAGCTGGAACGTGAAGTAAGAGTTGAGATGCTAGACAACTAGGAAAACAGGAGGAACAATTTTCAGCTACCGGAGGCTGCCAGAGAGGACAGAAGGCCCTAGTGTTCTGGACTTCTGTGCAGTAACATTGCCAAAGATCTTGAGCATAGATGTTAAAAACTGGGTGAAAACAAAGGGCACACAGGGCCCTGGCACCCTGATCTCCCACCGACTGACTGCCTCGGCAAATCATCCTGCGGCTACACCATTTTGGAGACAGACAAGCCCTGCTGACAGCCTACAGGGCACTCAAAGAAGTCTGGTAAGGGGGTGCCAAGCTAACATTGCACCAGCAGTTCTGTTATATTGCAAAAAATCAACTACGTTTAAATGCATATAGACATGTTGCAGGAAGCAAAGAATTTTCTTCGGCCATCCTGTTGTAGTGAGATTACAGCTGGAAGGAGAGACTGTCCTTTTGGGAGACAAACTGGAAGCAGTCATCAAAGATTGGGACCGTAAGCACAAATGCTGAGGAGCAGCTAAACTGACCTGATGAAAACGCTTGCTGATTTAGTAGTCACTGGGGTGGCTCACTGCTGCCGAGAACTGTGGGTGCTCTATACCCACGGAGAAGATGGGTTGGAGGTCTTTTTTCCTTTCCCCTACTTGGACTTGAGATATAGATATTGCCCCTTGAACGCGAAAATGTGAAACTGAATGGGGCACTTGACAATAACGAGCAATGCAGTGGGATTTTACAGATGCCTCCCATTGGATACTGGCCTGAGAAGAAAGGAGTGCTGGAGATGCATAGGACCATCTGAAGACTGTCAAAAAAAAAAAAAGAAAAAAAAATACAAACTCCAAAACTAATTAAAAAGGTGATGGAAGATGGACTCTGCAGTAGATGATAGAATCCCGGGGTGACTGCTATAGGAGCATGCAGCATGGGGAAATGAGCAGCAGTGAGGTGACTGAAATGGATCCAAGTTTCAGTCTCAGATTATACCACACTTGCACACCTCCCCTGAACTGAAATTTATTAAAACTGTGTGGGAGACAGGGCACAAAAGGACTTGCAAGTAAGGGGTGCTGGAAGAATCGCATGTGAATTTTAGCAGGGGTGCAGTCTCCTTCCCATCCTGTGCCCCAGAGCAAAATGCTATGCACTGGTCTCGAGCTTGGGTCAGGAAAATAATTATGGCAGATCCAGAGGGTAGTGAGGCACCTGGTACATGTCCCAACAAAAAAGTGGTGGTAGAAATGAAAAAACACAAGTATAATGGAGAGCCAGATGATGGAAAGGGTTGCCAAATCACACGCAATGCTGCAACAAGGGATGGATAGGGCATCAGAGGGGGAAGATGACTGGTAAACTTCCAATATCGAGAGAAAGAGTGATGCGGGGGGGGAGAGAATAGGAGAGATGGATATAGGGGGCAGAATCGAGGGAGCCCAACAATGTACAAGAGCTCAGCAATAAAGGGCGGAAGGGGCATGAGTAAGTACTGTGGCACGATATACAGAGATAATCATGAGGAAGACACATTTGGTTGAGGAAAGGGTTTTCTGGGGGGCCCGGCCCCCCCCATCAACCTTTCTACCCAGTGAGTAGCCCAACAACCCAAAGCATGGCAAGATGGACGATGCAAGATATAATAGGGGCAATTAAAGTGTCAGATAGCCGGGCTGCAAACAGTTACAGGGGATAGTAAAGGTGCAGCATGGAGGAGAGTGAGGGGAGGAAAATAACTAAGAAAGAAAGGTTATTCACCTCAGCGAGGGTGGGGAGAGAAGAGAAGGCAAGATGTAGGCTAGGGAGGATGTCAGAGGGACCACAGAGAACCTCAGAGGAGGGAGAGGGAATGAGAAGAGTGGGGGGGTGGGGTAAACAGACATGGAGTACTGTAATGGTGGAGCACCACAGCAGGTGGGGGGAGGGGGGCACAGCTAGCGATGAGGGCCCTTGGGACCATCAATATGAGGGAGTGATGGTACTCAAGGGGACAAAACTGAGTGAGACTAACAAAATAGGGATGTAAATACCCTGAGAAACTGTAAAAGAAAATTGTTTTGTTGAAATGTGGGGACAGAGGGAATAAAGCGTACATATTTTAAGAAATTGACAACTTTTTGCTTTCTCTCCTGCATTTAATTCTCATTTCTCTACAAGTCAGATAGGGAAGCCCTATGCTGAAAGAGAAGGGTACAAACCAAGATGGGGATGTGTAGGGGGGTTTCAAGGGCAATGTGCTTCTGACAGAGGGAGGAGGAGTGGTGGGAGAGCGGTTGGTGGTTGCTGATATTGCATGTTTAGTTTCACTTTTTCACACACACACACACACACACACACACACACACACACACACACACACACACCCCCCCATGGGGGTTCCCAAATAGTCTTCCTTGAGCTTGCCTAAATGCTCACTGCCAGGCTGGTGTCCTGCGTTTTAGCAGTTTAAATGTGATTACCAGAGCTTGTATAGCCTCTGTGTGCTGTCTCTAAGAGCTGCATAATTGCAGTTCAAGTAATCTGAGAGGGAGCTCTGTTGAAATATGCAACTATTTACTGAAAATCATTTAGAGTGATAATGATAATGTAGTTTCTCTAACTCGCTTCTTTGTAGCAAGGACCGTCTCTCCATTATCTTGGTCCTGGACTGCAAATTGGACCAAACAGTACTGGTGGGACCCAAAATGTAGCCAGACTACAGGAGCTGTCTGAATTCAAAATCTGTAGGAACTTTAGTTTGGAGCTTTTTTGCGCCTTTTTTTGCAACTGAAGGGGGAGCTCTTGCTTTGACAGCCAAATCAGCCAACCAAATCTTTTGGATCTTGGGGAAGTCCCGGGCTGCTTGCAGTTTTCAGTTAGAACTAAGCTGGAAGCTGAGCAAGAAAAGAGCTGAAGTAATTCTGGGCAACAATCCTGAGTAGATTCACATGGGAACACTGTGAAAGGACTTAGTTTTTGGCTTGTATGTCTGCCATCTGCTCCCGAGAGGGAGAGAAGAGAATTATTTTGGACAAAATCTAAGTTTGTGTGACTAAAGTAAGCTACTGAAGTGGGCTAGGCTCAACCTGAAGAAGACCTAAGATTTTGCTGAATGCAATCGGTCTGTCAGGAGTTCCAGCTACCCCCAAGCTCCCGGTGTGTGCAGAGACTTTGCAATTGTGACCAGGGAGCACTTTGCCTCGTACAGTAGAATTCTCTTGCATGTAAATGTGCTATGAGCTGCTAGTGGGTCGTGAGTTAGTCCCCCACAGTGTGAACTGTGTTCTGCTTGCTGGAAGCTGTATCCAGCCCAAAACGGACTGCATCAGAATTTATCTCCATGTGGCCTTGCCAGACTGGCCCAGCCAAACTAACCACTGCACAGAGAAGCCAGACACGAGACCCCTGCCTGGGAATCAGCCCCCTACTCCACGCTTGAACAGGAACGATGCCCTCTGCGACTCATGTGGGCCCTGCTTCTCCTGGCATTCCAGATCAACCACCTGCAGTCTCAATTTTCATCCAGCCTGTGTCCAGTCTTGGGTATCATGAGTAAATACCAGGGCAGCTAACAACAACAACAACAATCAGATAACACACTGTCCTGTTTCGTTTCCTTAATGAACTGAGCCCTCTGGCTCCGGATTACAAACATTGTGTACTGTGCATGTTGCGTTTTCCATCACAGGGCCCCAACCAGCTGCAACCCCGGGCAACTGTCCTGGCTAGCCCATCTTTTCTCTATCTGGGTACCCAGAGGTGGACTGTATTGGGGGGGGGGGCTCAAAGCGCATGCATAACTGCTTGATTGCGATAACCTGATTTTGCTCCTCCCTTGTTCAAGTCCCCTGAATTTATTTAGGTTTTTGTTAACCGGGTAGGTGCACTAGCCATAAAATGAGTATTTTCAGGCACGACCTGGGAGAGTACAACAAAAAAAACAGAACAGTTGAACAGCAACACGGGTACAATACTACAAATAGAGAATCAGTACAGTAGTGCTACAAAAATACAATGGGTAGAAACAAAAAATGGCAAGCATTATACAGATAATGGCAGTAAGATATATAAATGCAGAAACCATGGACCCGACCTGTGGAGTGAAAGGGTTAATAAGATAGCAAGGTTACATAGAGAGAAATGTGAGGAATGTTCAAACATAAGAAAGACAGACAGAAGGAAGGTCGGGTTGTAATTGGCAAAACAGTTGATGGTCGGCAACAAGGTTCGAGAAGAAAAAGAGCTAGTAGTCAAGAAGTTATTTACAAAGAGAAGGAAAAATATGGGAGGGGAAGAGGAGACAGTCTTGGAGCTGGATTAGAGCAGGGGTGACATTACTGGCAAGTCTCAGGAGCTTCAGGTTGGGTCAAAGCATGTACAAGCATCAGCTAAGGATAGATGATTTGATATTCACTTTAAATCCAAAGTGAGACCGAGACAGCCGAGGTTGAGTGGAAGAGCATTCCATAGCCTGGGAGCAGAGAATTGGAAGGCCCCTGTGCCTTTAGTCATCCGATATCTCGGAACATAGAGCAAGGATTTATCAGCTGATCGCAGGCCATGGGATGATGGTTGAGGGACCAGCAATGCCGCCAGCCTGGATGTTTTTTTCCCCCCCCGGATGATAGAGTCCATTAGTGATCCAAAGTAGTATTGTCTACTGGCAGAGAGTGAGAGCCAATTCAGATCCTTATAAAGAAGGCAGTGATGTTTGAGTCGAGGCAAATCGGCATATATTGTTATAAGTTACGTCCCATTTTAGTAGGGAGGTTTTATGGGCAGAGGTAAGAATAGAGGCACCATAAGTAAGGGTTGGGAGCAGAATACCTCAGGAAATTGCTAATTTGGCATAGGGTGTAAGCATGTAGCTCATTTTGTAAGCTACTCCCAGTTTCGAGTTTACAGCTTTGCACGAGGAGTGAATGAAGATTAAAATCCAGGGACTGGTCCAGCAGGATCCCAAGGTACTTGAAGGAAGTAACATTTTCAAGTGGAAATCCTCCTGGTTGAAGAACCTCCAGCAAACTATAACAGGCCTTAATCTTCGGTGCGGAACCTAGGAGCATGGCTTTCGTTTTCTTTTCATTTAGTGCAAGCTTACAGTCTAGTAGCCAGTCTAAGACCTTAATAAAGTCTGAAATAAGTGATGTGTTTATGCAAGCAATACTAGAAGAATTAGTATAGATCAGGTCATCAGCGTAGAGAATAGCTAAGCAGGATTCCAGGATCTCAGCTGCATTGTTGATAAAAACTGAGAACAGAAGGGGCCCCAAGGATAGAGCCCTGCCTTGGGGGACCCCTAGGTTGATAGACGTGTTGGACAGGGAGTTCAATTTGACAGCTTGCGACCTGTTTGACAGGTAGCTACAGAACCAGTCCACAACAGGGGTAGAAAAAATGGAATTTATGGAGAATGGAGAGAAGCAGGGAATGAGCTACAAGGTCGAAAGCCTTAGTGAGGTCAATGAAGATGGCACCTGTGAGTTTTCCAGAATCCATGTTGGACAGAATAACAGTAGTTAGTTGAAGAACCGCCGTGGTGGTGCTATTACCTTTTCTGAAACCATGCTGGGTGTCAGAGGAGATTGTAGCGTGTAAGGTAGTCAATGGTCTGTGATGCAACTATTTTCTCTAGGATCTTGCTAAGGACAGAGAGAATTGCTATAGGTCTGTAATTGGCCATGTCCTTTGGGTCACCATTTTTAAAGACAGGTGTTACTCTTGCAGATTTCCATAAGTCCGGCACAGTGCTATAGATAAGGGATAAAGTGTAGATTCTGGCAATCGGAGAGGCAATGAGTGGAGTAGCCAGCTTAAGACGACTAGGTTCCAGTGAGTCAGAACCAGAGCTGGTATTGGCAGATAAGGATCTCAGTAATTTCAGAACTTCTGCTCTTGATATAGCCGTGAAATAGAATGTGGCACTGGAGGAGTATCATGATAGGGCAGTATGGTTGTCTGATGGTAGTGTGGTAGGTAGATTGGAGTGCGATCCACTAGGTTGTAAAGCCAAGATATAATGTGACAGATGAGAAAAGATTAACTGTTTGAGATGGTCCTAGGGTCATTACAATGTGACCAATTTATGATCATTTCATCAGGAGTGACAGACAGCGAGGTACCCAGAAATGAATGACATGGGCCCAGAATTTCTTTGGGTCGCAGGCTGAGCTTTGTAGAAGGTCCTTGCAGTATTTGCTTTTAGCAGCTCTAACTTCTAACTTGTCTCTTACATCTGTTCCTTAGTTCATGACAGACAATAAGATCAGACTGTAGGCCAGTTTGTAGCAAATCCAGAGCTTGTCCCTCTGGTGCAGATTAGCAAGGAGGTCTTTATGCAGCCACCTCATCTGTTTTCCTCTGACCCTCTTAGTAGTCACGGGGGCATGTTTATATTGAATGGTAAGAAATTCATTTATGACTATTTGTAGAGCAACCTCCACGTCCTTTGTATTTTTCTGCATGTAATCCGACTGTGGTTCCAGTTTGTGCTCAAAGTACTGTACTGTTGCTATTTGCTGTACTTAACCTTGTTTTACAGGGGTCCCCAAGGGTCTAGCCAGAGGAACCAGCCCTGGTGTTAAGTGGAAACAGTGTGTATACTTGTGTTGTGTACCAGGGGTGTTGTGAAATTGATTGTACAGTGTTCAAGCCACTAGAGGGGAAAGAGTGGGGTTACAGTGTCCCAGAGGGCTGTGCCCAGGTTTGCTTGACCACTACCATCCCTGACCTCCGGGTGGAGACACCCGTTTCAGAACTCTGGCCCCTTAAGCTGCTACTAGCCAAGCAGGCAAGGGTAGTAGCCCTTTAGGCTAGCGCCACCTAGGGGTTACACACCAGTAAGTCATGGGGGTAGTGTGGTAAGAAAACTTGTAAGAGGCGTTTGGTTGGTTACAAATGACTAGCAATGGTACAATTGTCATCTCCTGGAAAGTGAGGGGTTTTGCTTCACCAGAGAAAACAAAACTGATGTTGGCCTTGAAGAGAAGGCAGGCACAGGTTGCATTACTCCAGAAGACTCAGACATCCCAGGAACACACAAAATTGGTGGTTGGGGCATGTTATGCAGCTTCGTACACATCCCACAAGAGAGGGGTGGCTGTTCCAATCCATAGAAGTTGCCCATTGAAGGTAAACAGGGTTGTTAGGGACCTAGAAGAAGGGAGGTATACATTTGTGGAGGGGGAAATATATGAAGGCAAGGTGACGTATGGGAGTATATACACCCAGTCATTTTTTGATTCTAGTTTTTATCAGCAAGTCTTGGATGTTCTCGTTAGAGAGCAGTTCCCAAATCTGATAATGAGGGTGACTTGAATTGTATAATGGACCCCAGGCTTGATTATTCCAGGGGGGGGAGGGAGTAAACTACTAAAACAACAAATTGGCAGAGGGGGAGATGGGGATGTGGACCTGTGGGACTGCTGGAGAACTGCTAACCCTGGTGCAAGGGTACTCATTCTTCTCCAGTCCACATAGGTCTTGGGCCAGGTTGGATTATACACATATCCCTAGAACTTTACGACAGGGTTTTTTTTTTGGGGGGGTGGGGGTTAGCCATAGCCCTATTCACATTTTGGATCATGCCATGGTGCATCTAGAGCTGTGTAGGAAAGGAGGGAAAACCCAGACCAGGGTGGAAGTTTGACATACATGCTTGCCAGGGAGAATTTTCGAAAAAATTTATGGTCCCAATGGGAATATATGGTCACATGAATACAGGGTGGGTATCACAAGGAATGTTCTGGGAGGCAGGGGAAGCTTTCATGAGGGAAGCAATCAGCTGTATGGCCCAGGCCACAAGAGAGTGTAGAGGAAAACAGGAAGAGCTAGAACAGAAAATTAGAGCATAGAGCAGCAGGCAGTGGGGACAATGAGGTACAGAGGTAACTGCTGGTGGCTTGGGAGGCACTGAACCTACTGCTCACAGGGGAGGCAAAGTCAAAACTCATTTGCCAGACAGTGGCTATACGAGTAAGGAAATAAGACTAGCCTGCTATTGGTCAGATTGATGAAAGGTGTAGGACTTTTAGTTATCACAGCGATCAAGGACAATTATGGGCAACAGCTGCATGAGAGCCCCCTGATCAGAAAGTACTTTAGGTAATTTTACCAAAAATGATATACAGTAGAATAGGAGGACACAGAACAGCAGGCCACAGCTTTCCAGTAAGGGACTGCTCTTCCAACCTTCATAGAACCGCACAGGAAGTATTAGGGGTAGCTGCGACTAAAGAGATACTAAAAGCGATTGGGAGCATGCAGAGGGGAAAGGCAGGCAGTCCAGACAGACTGGTGGCAGAATACTATAAAGAGCTAAGGACGGTGCTGGCAGAGCCATTGAGACTGCTGATGGAGGAGGCATGGGGGCCGGGGGGGGGGAAGAAAGAAGAGGGCCTTCCTGAAACATGCTGTGAGGCAAATATGTTATACCAAAACCAGGTAAGGCCACTAATGAATGCACCTCTCATAAACCCATCTCCCTCGAATTGTGATGTTAAAATCATGGCAAAGGTGATGGCAAGGTGCTTGGAGGGAGTGTTTCCTCACGTGGTGCATGTTGACCAGACTAAATTTGTCCAGGGAAGGTTATCCTATCATAATGACAAGCCTGCTAAATGTTGTACAGTGGGGTTCTCTGCTCCCAGGGCTAGCCTGTATACTGTCCATGGACACAGAGAAAGCCTAGGCATAGGCTAGACTGGGGGTACTTCGAGGTACTGAGACAATTTGGGGTGGGAGATGGGTTTGTAAAACTGATTAGTATGTTATATCAGAAACCAGTGGTGAAAGTATGGTTAATGTGGTGCCATAAGAGGAGTTTCAGCTTTATAGAGGCATGAGACAGGGATGCCCTCTCCCCACTGCCGTTTTTCCTGGATACTGAGCCATTAGCAATTAAGATAATGGAAAGTGAGGATATCTGAGGAATCCCAGAAGGGGGCAGCACAAAATTACTTTGTATGCTGATGACTTGCTTTTATCTGTTACTCAGCCTAGGCAATCTGTACCAGCCCTAGTGAAGATGATGGATGCATTTGCCTCCTTCTCTGGGTACAAATTAAACTTAAAATCAGAGATGATGTACCAGAGGGCAGGAAGGGGGGCTGGTACAGGGGGCTTCAAAGGTAGGATAAAGGAGTCTATCATGTTTTTGGGAATACAGGTGGTTAAGGACCTAGGAATCATATCAGCTGAATTACACCCCGT
This sequence comes from Neoceratodus forsteri, assembly GCA_016271365.2. Lineage (NCBI taxonomy): Eukaryota > Metazoa > Chordata > Ceratodontiformes > Ceratodontidae > Neoceratodus > Neoceratodus forsteri. The sequence goes on from CM057458.1 coordinate 340,655,256, forward strand.
TTGATAATATTTTAAGGGACCTGAAGAGATGGCGTGCCTTGCCCATCTCATAGATGAGACGCATAAAACTCATTAAAATGAATGTGCTCCCGTGACGGTTGTATGCAATGCAGATGGTGCAGACGTGCCCCTCAAAGGGGGATATCCAAAAACTGGAAAGGGTGTTAACTCATTTCATATGGCAAGGGAAAAGACCAAGGACGAGTCTGGCTAGACTCAAGGCTACAAGAGAAAGACGGAGACTGGGATTCCCGGACAGAGGGCATTTCCTAGTGATACAACATTGCTATATACAAATCTGGGTGAATAGGGGAGCAGCAGCAAGTTGGCTTGAATTAGAGGACGGATGCCCGGTATGAGTGTTGGCATATCTGGCAAATGGAGGGGAACATGCAAAAAAGAAATTGCCATTCCCAAATCCACTTGTGTTATGGGTACTGGAGGCATGGAAATTAATCAAAAAGAAGGGAGCAGAGGATGATCAGACCCTGCTGATTTCAGTGGCTCAGAACAATGGATTTTTTGCCAGACTTGGAAGATCCAGAGTTCCACAGATGGCAGGAAAAGGGGGCAAGATATCTGGGGGACCTGTGCACCATGGAGGGGTTATGCTCCTTTGCAAACATATGAAGGAGACTGGAGGTAACTCAAACCCACCAATATTTTCAACTCAGAGCCTTCAGTAGATGGTTTAATAGAGAAACTATTAATCCGATAGGAGTGGAGAGGGAAAAATATAGGGTACAGAAAGAGAAGGGGTTAAATGGGAGGGCCGCGCAACAGGACCTTTCTGCTGGACTGATCAGGGAAGGTAAAGCAACAATGGGAGACTGACTTGTGTTCGGTAATCACCAAAGAAAACTGGCACACTACTAGGCTCTGACATGTGTTTGACAGGCAACAAAGAGTCACAATACAAGTTCCTGCATAGAGTGTGTACTCCCGCTCCAAGTGTGGTCCGTAAATTTCACCCTGAAGTGTCGATGTGCAGCAGGTGTGGGGTGACACAGGGGACCTATTACCATTATTTCTAGGAGTGTGGCATTCTTAGGCCATATTGGAGTGCAGTGGCACAGGGGCTGACTATTTGGGGGATGCCGGTGGTGAACTCACCATTATCGCTCCTGTTTGGAGTGGAACAGCAGGGAGAGGAGGGTTGGGTGTTATAGCCTATATGGACTAGGATTATGCAAGTGATTGCAAGGCAGGGTATCCAGAACACCATGGTATCATGTGTAACCCCTACAGTGGAACAGAAGAGTGATCATACAGGTGTTGGCCATGGACCACCTTACATATAAGCTAAAAAAGGAGGAGGAGGAGTGGGTCATACTAGAATGGGGGATGTTTCTGGACTCCTTGCCCCTAGCAGGGACTAAGAAGAGTGGGATAACCAATACCTTATAAATTAAAGGAGGATGTTCAAGTCAGATGATTAGGGAAAAGGGATTAGACCCATGACCTGACAAAGGTTAGTAGAGAAGGCAAACACAGGATATGGGACGTTCATAAAGATAGGAACAGTTCGATTTTCTTCACTTGTACAGTTTAAGTTTAGGTGGTTAGCTATTCCTGTGTATGTTAAAGCATATAATAGAAACTGTAAAATGAAACTGGACAATTTGTATGCATTTAGAGATAATAGAAAAACCTAAAAGCATTCAAAAAACCCCGTAAATATGTGAGAAGAGCCAGAATTCATTGATGCCCTGAGGTCACGTTTGGCTAGGCAGATTTTACTTTCAGTCTTTGTGCTGTTGGCAACCAAATCAGATTTTAAACCTGCAGTGGGGAATGACATCATCAAGCAGGCGGAAGGACCATTTTATCTTAAATTCTCATAGTCAGCTATGTTTTTCTATATAAAACGTGAATTTTTCTGACTAAAAAGTAAAAACAATGAAGCCCATTTTATAAGTGCAATAAAACTCTCAGGGGTGGAAATGGAACAGAGTTTACTGCACTTCGAGTCTGAAGGTACTCTGCCTTCGGCCCTGTGCCTCACCACACCCCTGAGCTTGTGGTAAAATCTGTTCCATGTACACACCCTCATGTCTTATTGCTTACACCAGACTCATGGCATAATAGCCTTGATACAGAAACCTGGAAAGGATCCACACAATTGTAATAGTTATAGACCCATCTCTTCAATACAGATCAATATAAGCTAAAGACCTAGCTAACCAATTAGAAAACATTATACCCCAATTAATTACACCCAAACAGACAGGATTCATTAAAGGGCACATTTCAGTGGATAACACCAGGAAACTTTCATGTCACTGAGTCAGCTAATAAGTCTTGGGTGCCTTGCGGTCTCTTATTGGGTGAGGAGGCCATTTGATCATATCCTTTGGTCCCACATTTTCAGTGTTTTGAATTACTATAAATTCCCTGACAAGTTTATTAGGTGGATACAGATCTTGTACAATAATCCTACTTCAGCTACCACCAATAGTATGGTCTTACTTTATTTTAAGATCACAACAGGCACACGTCAGGGATGCCCACTCTCCCCCATTAACAGATTACTTAGTGGGAAAAATAAATGCAGATAAAAGGAATTGCAATTGGTGGGAACAAAATTTGTACCTCAGTTTATGCAAATCTGCAGATCTTTTAGAACCACAGAAAGCTATACTTCGAATATTAGAAATCCTTCATACTTTTAGTAGGTTTGGCTGTAAACTAAACATGGGGAAAACAAACTTTCTCCTACTCAGTATGTAATAAATATGAAATCAAAACCGGGATTATCCTGGGCACAGATGTATATAAAACTTGCAGGGGGGGTAAAGCTGTATAGGACCTTGGCTAAAACAATTTCTGAAAATCTGGCATCTCTTAAAACTAGTCTTCTAGATTCACTGTCCGAATTGAATACATTGCTGGCCTGGTGGTGCTGAGGGATGAGGCACTGGATGCCACACCAGCGAAATGGGTTTGGGAATGGTCCTGGGCCACAGGTCGGTAGAGGAGGGAGAGAATTGAGCATCCAGAGGACGGCTCCTCTCCCAAGGTGGGTTGTGGGGGAGTTCCTGGCTCTGTTGCTGCCTCTAGAGGAGACTGGAGGAAGCACAGTGAGCAGGGACATTGTAGGGGCGAGACAACAGACTCCAGTGGCAGAGGAGTGGTGGACGCCATGCAGGAGTCACTAAGAAAAAATTACTCACCTTAGTAATGCTGTTTCTTCTGATGGAGTCTTGCTATATTATAGACATTAGCAGTTTGATCCAGCTCTAGAACTGCCCCGGAGTGAAATGGTTAAAACCATTCCAAAATAGAATTTTGGCACGAGAGCAGCTCTATCTGTGTCATTTCAAACGAACTGTCAGATCTTTACGAGCCAAACTCACTAAGGTCTGTGTGGAAGCTGTAACCTACACTAGCCAAATGGCTACCTAAATAATAACAACCATTGATGGTCCCAAAACCCAAGACTCAAGTCAGGGGACCAGAAATACTAACACCATTCTAATAATATGAAAATGGAACATAAGTATAATAAAACACACACACACACGTACACATACACACCCCCAAAATCCCAAAGGGGACAAAATGCTAACAGGACATAAGTAGTGCCCACACTAAGTTGCCCGCACCCCACCAAGTAGAGGTTTTGAGAGGGGCAGGTTGGAGGTTGATATATAGCAAGACTCCATTAGAAGAAACAACATTAAGGTGAGTAATTTTTCTTCAAACATGAAGTCTTGCTATATTATAGACACTAGCAGAGTACACAGCAGTACCTCCATGGAGGAGGGGCAGAACCTACTTAGGGAATAGGCTCTGAAGAACAGCTGTGCCAAACCGAGCATCTCTCCTGGACATCCAGGGAGTAATGCTTGGTAAAAGTGTGTACCGTTTTCCAAGTAGCAGCCTGGCAAATCTCTAATAAAGGGATATCTGACAGCAGCTAGAGACGCAGCTGTACCCCTGGTAGAATGAGCCCTCAAACCAAGGGGGGGCTCTGCCCACTTTCTGATAACAAAATTGGATGCAAGAGACAATCCACCTGGCTATTGATCTCTTAATGGCAGGTTTGCCTTTCCCAACTTCACCATAGGTAAGGAAAAGTTGGAGGGATTCGAACCTGTGACCTTTGGTATGCTCTATATAATAACTAAGAGCTCTCTTAACATCCAGGCTGTGAAACCTCCTCTCACCTGAAGAGGAGTGATCAGTGAAAATACTGGAAGGGAGATAGACTGATTAAGATGGAAATCTGAAACCACCTTAGGCAAAACTTCCTATTAGTCCTAAGGACTACCTTATCCCTGTGGAAAGAAATAAAGTCAGTCTCCACTGACAAGGCTTGCAATTCACTTATGCGTCTGGCAGAAGTGATAGCCACTAGAAAACAGTTTTCCAGTTATACTTAAGCTCTGCAGAAGACAGAGGTTCAGAAGGGGTTGCATTAACTGGGCAATGCAGACATGGTCCCAAGTAGGGGCCGGTTCCCAAAGGGAGGATTAGTATGGAGTAATCCCTTAAAAAACTTAGAAAACACAGGATGAGAGGAAAGAGGGGATGACTTTCCTGCTGACACAAAAGCAGACAGCTGCCAAATGAACTCTCAGGGTAGCTGGTCTGAGACCCATGGAATTAAGATATACCATGTAATCTAACAAAATGGGCAATTCAGCAGATTCTGGGGAAATATTTTTCCCAGCACACCAAATGGAAAACCTTTTCCATTTAGAACTATAAGTAGTCTAGTGGAAGGCTTTCTGGAAGCCTTTAGATCTCAAGAACACCCTGAGAGGGGTGTAAATCAGAAACTAACTCCTCAAGAGCCAGGCCTTGAGGTTGAGGGATTTGAGGTCCGATACCAAACCCTTCCTGGGCACAAGTCAACAGATTGTGATTCCTGGGGAGGCACAGGGAGGATGGACTGTCAGAGACAGAAGGAGTGGGTACCAGTGCTGCCTGGCCCAACTGGGCAATCAATCACCCTGCAAGGCTGAGATCGATTTTGACTAGTACTTTGAATAGGAGAGGAAAGGGGGAAGATAGAGGAACTTCCTCCCAATCCAGAAGAAGGGCATCCAGGGAACTGAGCCCAGCACTGGAGGCCTGCAACAGAACAGAGGAAGTTTGTGATTGTCTGGGGCTGCAAAAAGATCTATCTGAGGGATGCCCCACCTGGCAAAAACTATCCCCAGCACTTGAGGATCCAGGGACCATTTGTGATGGCCCTGGGAAATCCTGCTGAGGGCATCCGCTAGGACATTGTCCTTCCCTGGAAGATGAACTGCTATGAGGGAAGTGTTCAGGGAATAGGCCAGAGACCACAACTTCATTGCCTCGGTGCACAAGGCCAAGACCGAGTGCCCCCTGTTTGTTGATGTACCACATTGTTGTGGTGTTGTCTGTTCTGACTTGTATCACCTTGTCGTGGACAGATGCAGAAAAAGCTTGAAGAGCTAAAAAGACAGCACTGAGTTCCAGCAAATTGATGAGCAGAGATTCCTGGGGACCAAATTCTGAGGGAAAGGTCGCCCATGTGGGCTCCCAACCCAGAAGGGAAGCATCTGTAGTGAGAGTCAAGTCATGAGAAGGGGAAATGAAGGGACCCCGCTCTAATTGCTCTGATCCTGCCACCACTGGAGAGCTAGGATCAAGGTTCGAGTCACTGGGACCAACTTGAAAGGGGTCTCTTCTCCGAGACCAAAAGGTTCTCAAGTGAAACTGAATGTCTCATCTGAAATCTGGCTCCCTGCACAACAGCTGTGGATGCAGCCATGTGCCCCAGGAGCTGCAGAAAGTGTCTTGCTGGTCGAGAGACCTGCAGAGTGAAGGAAGAGGCCAGAGCCACTAAATTCCTTACCCTTTCTTGGGGAAGAAAGGCTCTGGCTAGCTTTGTGTCCAATTCTGCCCCTATAAAGGCGAGTACCTGGACTGGTTCCAGAACCGACTTTGGTAGGTTTAGCAGAAAACCCAGGGAGGTGAGAAGCTGCTGGGTGACCTGCAGGTGAGATTTTACCTATTCTGGGGACTGGCCTACAATGAGCCAGTCGTCTAGATAGGGAAAAACAGCAATCCTCTGCCTCCTTAAGTGGGCCACTGCTAGACACTTTGTGAATACCCTTGGAGCAGAGGTAAGGCCGAAGGGCATTGCTCTGAACTGAGGGCAGTTCAAATCTGAGGTACTTTCGATGGGATCCTCCGATTAGGACATGGAAATAGGCATCCTTGAGGTCCAGGGAGGCTAGCCAGTCCCCTGGCCTTAGGGAAGGTAAAATCATTGCCAGAGTTACCATTTTGAACTTTGGTTTCAAAAGATGCTTGTTCAGATATCTGAGATCTAAAATGGGCCGCCACTCTCCTGTCTTTTTGGGGTAAGAAGTATCTGAATACAGACCCTGCCCTGATGCAGGGAGGAACCTTTCTACTGCTCTGAGAGCTAACAGGGATGAGACCTCTGTTTCAGAGCGAGGTTCTCTGAAGCACTTTGTAGAAAAGTCTGCTTCTCAACTTGGGAAACTTTTTAGCTGAGAACCAGACCCTGGCTTACTACTTCCAGAACCCACATGTCTGAGGTTAAAGAAGCCCAATTCTGACTGAAGTAACCAGTCTGCCCCCACTGGTACAGGAGAATCGCCCTGGGCACCCCATCAGGGTGCCTGTTTCAGAAGCTTTAGGCTGGGGTGGAGCAGGTCTGCCCACCCTCGCCTGCCCCTGCCTCTGAAGAAGCCCTCTGAGCATAGGCAGGAGGCCTGAGTCTGGTAGAAAGGTTTGTGAAAAGGCCTACCCTGGGGGCATGCCTTTGAGGAGTGGCTTGCAGCTCCTTAGCCTGGGCACTCTTGTAAGTAGTCCTATATTCATCCATCTTCTTCATGTAATTCTCTGTCTGCTCTCCAAACAGAGAATTTCCCACATGAAAATCCATAGCCTTAGTCTGGGTATCCTGTGACAAACTAGTACACGTGAGCCAGGCCAACCTATGAAAAGCTACAGATGTGGCCATGACCCTAGAGGAAACATCATTAACATCCACAGCAGCATGAAACTGAACCTTAGAGGCTTCAATGCCATCAGCAGCCACCTGTTCTAGTTCACTAGCCAGCTGGCCATGGGCCTGCTTGGCCAATTGCATAACAGTATCCCATCTAGATTTCTGATACCTAGCTACATGAGCCATATAATTTGCTTGCCTGAGTCCCAGAGAGGCTGCCATATACTGTTTTTTTGCCATGGCATCAATCTTCCTGGAATCCTTGTCAGGAGGATGTGAAGCCAAGGGAATATTAGCTTTATCACAGGCAGCAGCCTGAACTACCCAAACATGACTGCATTGCTGAGAAAGGAATTCTGTATCAGGGCCTGACAATGTATACCTTCTGTCCATCTTTTAATCTACAGGAGGCACAGAATTAGGAGCTTTTAAAATTTTAATTGTTTGTTTCCTAAAAGACTTATGTAAAGGAATAGACAATCTCCTAGACTCTGGAATATCCATCATTTCTACAAAATCAGGCTCTCTTGCTCATCCACAGCCTCTTCTAAAGGAAGCTGGAGGATTTCAGCAACTTTTTTATAAAACAAAATGAGATGGGGACTCAGACAGCATAGGGGGAGATTCTAAAGGTCTGTCTGGGGAGATGTCCAGTTCAATGGGCACACCCAGACCTTCCCAGCCACATTCATACTGATCATAATCCTCCTCCCCCTCTGGTTCATAAAATTCCTCAATATCATAATCCTGAACCACTGGGACCCGACGAACCGACCTTTTACCAGATAGTGGTGGTTCGGACGGACCCCGAGACAGTGACTGGACAATTTGTATGGCTTTTGATATCTCTGCAGCAGTTGGAGAAGGAATTTTGGACTCCAGACCTGCTGATTTTCTTGTTTCCTTTACTGGAATTGGTTCCTCAGAACCAGCTTTTCTTTTGCCCGAGGAAGTCTGGCCCTGGTCAGAGGGCACTCCCTCTGGTTCGGTTGGCACCGAACCGGGCTGGCCATCCGGGTCAGCGGACTTTTTGGCCTCTCGTTCCCCGAGCCTGCCCAATCTTTTTTCCAGGGTGGCTGCAGGGAAATTCTTACATACCTGGCAGTCTGACTGGAGGTGGTCAAACCCCAGACAATAAACACATGTGGTGTGTGGGTCAGCCTTGGCAAAGACTTCCCCACAAACATCACAGTGTTGAAACCCAGTGGGCCCGGTTTTTCTTTTGGGTTTCTCAGACATAATGCCAGCCTAACCAAAAACTTGCCCTTTTAACGGCAGTGCCAGGCAAGACACTCTTATCGGTTCCTAACCGTGTCACGGGTATTGGAAAAAACCGTAATAAATCCGTTTTTTTTAGAACCGATAAGAACCGGGAACCGCACTCTAAAATAGTACGAGCAGAAGGAGAAATCTCCGGAGCGACTGTTCACTGAGGCGGAGTAAAGAATCTGACAGTTCAAGTTTGAAATGACACAGATAGAGCTGCTCTCATGCCAACATTCTATTTTGGAATGGTTTTAACCATTTCACTCCGGGGCAGTTCTAGAGCTGGATCAAACTGCTAATGTCTAATATAGCAAGACTTCATGTTTGAAGAACAGACAGTTTTTTCAACCGAGCTCGCGGTCAAGATTCCATGCCTGGCATGGAAGTTAACTCTTTCACCTCCGGAGCAGTTCTAAGGCTGGGACAAACTGCATGTGTCATAATATAGCAAGACTTCATGTTGTTTGAATAGATGAAAATTGAAGTAAAGTTGTTTATGCCACAGTTAATAGATTTGCATTCTTCAATCTGTGCCAGAACAGTTAAAATATCCAACTCCAAAGTTATTTCAGACTCCCTCAAAGTGTTAAGCTACAGTATGCAAAATGGATGTTCAAACTAGATCTACACAACTCCAAAAAGCAGCCTATTTCAAATTACACTAATTTTACAACAAATGGAACCCCTCTAATAGTAAATGGATTCAGAAGGATGTAATCAGAGTCAAGGACATCTTAGATATGAATAGTTTTGTAACCTTTGATAGCCTGGTAGAGAAATACAGAATTAGAGACCTACAGAGTGGTTGTTACAGCTGGATTATGCAGTGAATGATATCAGAAACTTAATAGGATCTTTGCACCCTTCACCTACAATCTCATTATATAATCTTCTAAACTGCAGTAGAGGACTGGCAATGGAACCCCATAAGATGGTGGACACAAGGACTGGGGGGTGGTGAGTACTGAAAATTGTAATTTGACAAAGCTCTGTTTTTCTATGAAGGTGTTTAATGCAGTCAGTTTAAGGTTGCTTCATTTTAAATAACTAGACAATTTGTATTACACACCTGTACATATGTACAAAAGGGGCCTTAAAATGGATCCCAATAGTAATAAATGCAAGTTAGGGAGAGGATCTCAGATTCATAGGTTATGGATATGTCCTGTGATTGACATTATGGAAGAAAGTGCAAAAGAGGCTTCAAAACACCTTTTTGAACAAAATATAAAGCTTACATTGTGGGACATTTCAATGATACTGAATACTGGTCACAGGAGCAGAAGTACTCCCAGTTACTAATACTGTAGGTGGATCAGTTAGAAACATCATCCTTAATGGAGAACTGCGCTGAACCTATAAGGCGTTTTCCCCAGTAGCATCCAATTTCAAGTACTGGTTCCAATTCAGTTATTGTTCCCACTGTACAGCCTTTTCAGTAAACTCAGTTGGCGTTTCTGATTTACACACTGATGTAAAGTACCATTTTGGAACTCTATGATGTACATGACTGTCCCCATCAACTAAAGTGTTCTATAATAGAACACGGATGCATTGTACCTACAATCTAAGAGTAGAACAGGGACATAAACTGCATCATACAGTTCTAAAATGGTACATATTACTTGTGTCTACATCAGAAACACCCACAAGGATAACTAAAAAGACTGCAGAGCTGGAACAGTACCAGAATTGAAACCAGTATTTAAAAATCATGTACAGTGTGAAATGACAGGTTCAGCGCAGTTCTCCTCTAAATACTGGTTAGGAGAGAAAGCTCCAACTTTTAAAGAATGGAAGTCACAGTTCATAGAAATGATCAGAACTGAGAAGTTGGCTCATTGCATGAGTGGCCTTGGACACAAATTTGAGACCAGGTGGGGTACCCTACACAAAATCAAGGAAATTTCAGTACTAGTCATACCTCCCCTCATTTCTCAAGGACAATAATTCTTCACCCCCATTGAACATTTCATAAGATGCTCTTATGTGTTTAGATTAATTGTGATCTCTTATGAGATATTGGAATATCATGTCATACTTCACAGTATTCCAGTTGATTTAGGGATACGCAAGACAATAGTACACACTTATCTCTCTTCTATCTTTTCAATCCTTTCTTTCTCTATACTGAAAATAAAGTAAAGAGGAACATGAATTTAGAATATGTACAGTATTTTTTGACTTTAAATCAATGTATTTATATACTGTATAATTAGCTTGGAACTATATGTAGAATATTTAAATACAGATAAAATGAGTTACTTTTTTTTTCTCTTGGATATCAAATTTAGTGATGTTATTTTGAAATTGTATCTATTTGATGTTATTGTGATTGGTTGAATTTTTTTCACTATTCAATAACAATGTCATTGATAAAAAGAACTCAAAGAAATTGTTTTTTCTAGAGGGGATGTATGGAATTTGAGTAATAAGCCCTCCCCAACTCGTCCCCTTCTAGAATGTTGCATAAGAAATGTGCCAGTCAAGTGTGGGATACATACGTTTTCAGACCGTCTTGCTTGAGCATTTTACAGTTTCAAACAAGTCTGCATACTGTGATTTGTCATTTAACCTGTTGTGATTTGTCATTTAACCTATTGTCATTTGTCCTAGCAGTATAGTCGAGAGCTTAGAATGATGAGCTGTGAAAGAGCTTGGTACACCCACCAGGCCAGAGTAGTTTCCCCACAACCTCCATTTCCATACTACGAGCAATTCAAAACCTACCCAGGACCCCCTAGGTCACCCCTAAAAACAAGCCCTTGTGCCTAGTGGGTCTTATGAAATTAATGAGTGGTCACTGCTCTTTTCTGTTCTTTAGCCATAATCTGCCAGCAGAATGCAAGGTGAGCAGGACCATGTGAATACCTCAAGGCTGAGAAACTGCCACCTGTAATTACGCCCTTTAACATATCCAGTATGTTTTTTCTTTGGTAATCACATCACTGAATAAATAGTTCAAAGTTTCATCACAGGAGAATCTGGGAAAGCTTGCAAATTAGTTTATTGTCATGTCTGCAAGTTCATTTACACAGCACATCTAAAAAAATAAAATAAGTTCCAACATGTTTAAAAGCCTAAGGTGCAAGGTTCATTTTCACAATTAAAATAATTCAGTTAAAAGTTCAAATAATGTCCATCTACAGCTGACGAAGAGACAATTGACCTGCAGTAGTCCCTTACAGTTCGTAAGTATGTAGGACCAACTCGGTTGATCGAGGTAAGCGCTGTATTGAAATGTGTGTCGTATTTACTGGATCGGCAGGAATGGTGGAGGCTCAATCAGAGACACGTTCATGTACCTGCAATAAAAACAATGCTGTTGGACATGGCCTTGTTCATTATGCTCAGGCAAAGCAGCATTCCCTTTGCTCCCCCAGCTAGAAGTCTGTATAACACACATTTGGGAGAGAAGAAAACAAACACGCACTGCAGTGATGCTTTCTTCCAAAGGAATCCCTCACTATGCTTAACTGACAGCATTCCCCTGGAGCTTTTACAATTTACAGTATGTTAATTATGGAACTTAGAATGAAATTCAAACTGCTCTGTGTGGTCACACCCAGCCCCTGCACTGTAACAGATTTTTTAAAGCTAGGGTAAGCAATGACCACAAAAACTAGAAGTTTTTATTCATATAATTACTGGGTCTTCCTTTTTCCCCATAAGAAAACTGTGGCATAATCAGACATTATAAAGGAGCGCTTATAACACACACGTGCCTGGTTTCCCCTCACACTGTGCAGGCGCCCCCCTGAAGCTCTTCCTCCCAGACCACAGAACCGCTACTTGGACACAGCGGTAAGTGGTGGGCAGAAACATTAAAAAAATTATAAAATTAGAAAACTAACATTTCAGCTCCACACAAAATTTAAAAAGTTTAAATAAAAGTGACCGCGGTCACACAAGAACATCTTTATTTTATAAAACTGCCATGGCGAAAAAGGAAAACCCAGCAATTGTATGAAATTAAATATGAGGTGGTGTGTGTAAACTTGAAGTTTACATACACACACACACACACACACACACACACCCCACCCACCCCTCAGGGTTAGATGCTCTCTGGGTTTATGCAACATCCAGCCTCTCTGGTGTGTGTAAACTTGTCATTACACACACCACCCCATACTTTATATGTAATGAACACGGATATACAAACTCAATTCAGTCACAGGCCGATTTTCAATGAGGTCCCTTAACTACCTAAATGGCTACCAAAATATACCAAAATGTACTGCAAAAAGTTTGTAAAATTTTAAACATGAGAATTTTTAAAAATTATGAAAAAATAAAATAGCCGAGACCACTGAATCAGTTCTAAAGGCTCCAACAAGCAATGATCAAGCAACAGTAAGGAGCGACTCTTGTGTGAACCTTTCACCAGGTTCTGGAAGTGGAGGTAGGGATTAGGGATCATTAAACAGTGAGGGATCCCTTTGGAACACTGCTATGGTGAGTAGAAATAGGATACTCGCCTGTAACTGTAATTCTGGGAGTGGTACTGTATATAGTTCATGATGTCATATCTTCTAGAAAAGCTGATTAGTTGAAATGTCTAAGCTAAGCTCCTCCCACCACCCAGGTGGTGAACCCCTCAGCTCTGCCCCTGATGGAGCCTGCACACTGAAAGCAGGGACCCATGTGCAGCTTGCAAGGGGAGATCGGGTGGGTGGTGTGGATGTGAACCAGACACCACTCCTGGAACTATGGTTACAAGTGAGTAACCTATTCTAGGGGTATAGATATGGTTTCTTTATTGACATGGCAGACGTCCGCAAGTTCTCTGGGAACAAGTTTCACATACCTACTTGGCAAACAAGGACTGGAGAACAGATGTCCCAAATATAGTATCCCAATGCAACTCATACTATAATGAGAGATGAAGATGTGTGCTGAGACTTCATTCTCTTGGATAGGGATGTCCTTGGAGCAGTGGTATAACTGGTGGAATGAATACAGAGCCCTGATGGGAGGGCTCCCTATCAGCTAACCTATAGCACAGGTCGAAGGAGGACATAATCTGGTTCCAAATCATCTGCTCTGCTGCTGGCCTGCCAGGTGCAGCTTCAACGTATGTGACAGAGCTGGCAAGACTCGCCCCAAACTCCAGGCATGTTTTCCACATAATGGGAGAGTAGCTGCTGCAAGTCTCAAGTATGGAGCCTGCGGTCATCATCCAAAGATAGGTTTGTGAAGTATAGCAGGAGGTTAATCACCTGGTTATGGCAGAACTCCAATGCAGCCTTTGGGGGTGGGGGCAATGGACTACCTTGTCTGCGGGAGACCAGACAGAGAGCACCTGAAGCTCACTAATCCTTCTGGCTAACATGGCAGCCACAAAGAAGGCAGTTCTCTATGACAGGTGTGACATCTCAGCTGTGCATAGGCTCTAAAGGCTTGCTCACAGGCACTGCCAGTACTAGCAATATGTCCAAAGGTGGTAGAGGTTCACGCACTGGCAGAGACAAGTGGCCCAGACCTTTAAAAAGCACCTGACCACCTTCTGCACCACCAATGGCATACCTGCCCATGCCCAGTATGCAGAGATGTCTGCCAGGTGCACCTTAAGGGTCATCAATCACAGCCCCAGTAGGGATGGGAACCAGAGGTATTCAAGGATACTAGCCACAGGGTAGGCAAGGGGATCAATCTCCTTGCCCTGACACCAAATGAAAATACTTTTTACATGTAAAGGTGCAGCACCAGTGAGTCCACTCTCTTTGGCAAGGCCTCCACAACATGAAGCACATTCTCTGAACTGTAGTCATTCAGGAAACAGACTGAGGTACAGGGACTGAAGGTCCACATGCAGAACCTTCCCTTGTCTGGGCAGTAGATCTGGGTGAAGAGGCTGCTGCCATGGAGGTTGGCTGCAGAGTCTGAGGAGATCCAGGTACCAGAACTGGTGTGGCCAGTGCAGCGCATTTATAGTAGTCTTGTCCTTCTGAGCCTTGACCACCACCTTGTGGATCATGGGAAAGACATACAGGAGGTCTAGGGCCTCAAGAAGGCATCTTCCACCAGTGACCCAGGCCAAGGGGGGGGGCGCAAGAACAGAACAGCCTCATTTTGGAGTTCTCCCAGGAGGGAAACCAGTCCAAAGGTGTGCCCCACAGAACAGGTGACTCACCACTTCCCGATTCAGGGACCACTCATGCAATGTCTTGCCCATCTGGTTGAGAGAGTCTTCCAGCTGACTGTCCAATCTGGCAACATGGATCGCCAGAAGATCTGCACCCAGGCTCTGCATGAAGGTCCAAGTGCAGAGGGCCTCCTGACCCAAGGGAAAGGAGTGTGTGCCTCCCTGCCTGTTCAGGTAGAACATGCTTGTGGTATTGTCCGTCTGGACTTCCACGATCTGACCCCTGACTAGAGGGACGAATTCCATCAGCGCTAGCTGCACTGCCTGGAGCAAGCAGGCTGCAGAGGTGATAGAACTCCCTGGGTGACCAGAACCCATGGGCACTGTGGTCCCCCAGGTACACTCCCCACCCCAGAGATGTGTATCGTGAGATGGTCACTTCTGGGCAGACAAACAGGACTTCTTCCTCCAGATGTGGCATCAGCCACCAGTGGATGACATCCCACAGCAGCTAGGTGACTGATCAGCTGGTCCAAGTATCCTAGGTGGTGGGACCACTGACTGACCAACTCCCACTTCAAGAGCTACATCTGCCAGCAGGCCCACCAGACCATAACGGTGCAGTATGTCATGTACCCCAACAGCCACAAGATGTCCCAGGCACAGCACGAGCACCAAACCTGGAACGATCAGACAAAGGAGGTAAGGCCCAATTCCTGGTCTGTAGGGAGGCAGCCTTTGGCCACAGGGAGTCTAGCTCTGCCCTGATGAAGTGAAATCACCTGAGAGGGGGATGGGATCAGTATGGACCAGGTTGACCAAACTGTCAGTTTCTGGAGGGCCAAATCCCTGGACTGCTGCACAGCCTCTGAGCATCCCAGCTATCAGCCAGTTGTCCAGAGGGAGATAAACCCAGACACCCTTGCATCACAGGAAGGCTGCCACCATGGCCATTCACTTGAAGACCCTATGCACAGATGTGAGGCTGAAGGGCATGACCTGGAACTGACAGAGCACCCCCCTTCTGTGCAGAAATGGAGGTAGTGTCAGTGGAACAGACTGGGATGTGGAAGAACATTTCCTGGAGGACTAGGGAGCAGAATCACATGCCCTGCTCCAGGGATGTTATGACCTGGTACTGAGTGACCATCCAGAAAGTACAGTTTCATACTTACTGTAATGGTAGATCTTAGAGGGGATCTCTTGCAGCAGGTAATACTCTTGGCTGTTTTCCAGAGGGCGCTCTCATCAACGGCAGCTTTCACTAGCAGTGTTGACAGGGGGCCACCCACAATAATGTCATCAAGTATACTTGTATAAATAGGTGAGCAGCCCCAAGCAACCTCAATTCCCAGTTGGCGATCAGCTCACAGAGCAACACTCAGAGGGGAACGGAGGAGGCCAGACGTACCCTTCAATTTTCATTCTGTACAGCATTGCAGAAGAATGCTCTCTCTGAGAAGGAGGGGGAAGGAAGAAGGGATTGTACCTGCTGCATGAGATCCTCTCAAAGATCTACTATTATGGTACGTATGAAACTGTACCATCTTCGAGGGACTCTTGCAGCAGGTAATATTAGGATGATTCCAAAGCAGTGGAGTATGAAGGGTGGTAAGATAAAGAGAAGAGGCCCTGCAGAGCGGCATGCCCGAAGGCTGCTCAGTGCTTGGAGAGTAAATCTATGCTGTAGTGCTTTGTAGAAGTGTGCACAGTCAACCAAGTGGCAGCATGGAAAATGTCAGAAATGGAGACACCGTGGAAACATGCTGTGATCGTAGACCGAGCCCGGGTGGAGTGAGCAGGCACAGCGCCTGGTAAAGGTTTATTGTGTTAGATTATGCAATGTGCAAGCCAATTTGATAAGGTTGGCTGGTGACTGGTATTCCCTCTGCCTGGAGCAAAGGCTACAAAAAGCTGTTTGGACTTTCGTGTGGCTTTAGAGCATGCAGTGTAGCAACATAGGATACAGTGCACATCCAATGCATGCACGAGGTATTCACCCAGATTAGAGTGCTCGGGGTAGAAGACTGGCAAATGTATTGCCTGGTTCAGCGCATATTCTGACATGACTTTTGGGAGGAGGGCTGGGTTAGTGTGAAGAGCAACTCTGTCCTTGTGGAAGGCAAGGTAAAATTCAGAGCACATGAGAGCCTGGAGCTCAGAAATGCAACAAGCAGAGGTAATAGCCACTAAAAACAAAGATTTCCATACCAGGAAATGCATGTCTCATGTAGTTGCCGGCTCAAATGGAATCAGTGTTTTTTTTTCTATGGAAAAATTGAGGTCCCACTGTGACAGGTGGGATAGGCTGCATTCAGGACTTAATGCTATTAGCACTAATAAAAGGACCTGGACAACAAGCAACCAGTAAGGTAATAGAAAGGAAGTACCACATAGAAAAGTAGGATGAAGCAAAGGACAAAACACAGGGAACGAACGAAACATTGCCACATTTCATGGAAGGTCATGCACATATGCCTGCATTCTGGGGAACACGATTCCAGACCTGGTGGCTGCAATGATGGAGGGTGATCTGGACATAGCGATGAACCAAAACATGGTTCACCAGTAATCACAGGTTATGCCCTTTTCAGAAAAGATAGGGAGGGTAAAAAAGGGGTGGGTGGCTGGGGAGTTGCCCTCTACAGAGTATAAAGGCAATGGAAATTCAGAACAGGCATGAGCAAACTGAGGAAGTTTGGCTCACCCTCGAGCCCAGCAATGGAACAGCCATTTGCACTGGTGTTTACAGACCCCCCCCCCCAGCTCAGGCCAAGGGGATTGACAATCAGCTGCTAGAAAATGTGTGTGAAATGGCAACAAGGGGGAGGTGCTGCTAATGGTAGACTAATATGCCAGAGATAGACTGGTCCATCCCCAGCAGGGGCCTCAACTAGGACACAGGAGTTTGTGGACTCCCTTGACGGGGCTGGCCTTAGGCAGCTGGTTCTGGAGCCTACTAGGGACAGAGCAATACTGGATCTGGTGCCGACCAATGGGGACAGGGTAGCAGATCTTCGGGTGGACAGTCAGTGACCAGCAACCACAATATGGTGTGGTTCAAAGCGGACACAGGGATCCAGTCAACCCATGCAAAGGCAAGAGTCTTAGAAGGGTGGACCTTACCATCATGGGACCACAGCTAAATAAACCCTTGAACAGAGGGGACTAGGTGGGGATGTAGAGGAGAAATGGGCGCACATCAGGGAGGCTATAGTGGAAGTAACACAACAATGGGTTCACAGTCAATAGACAAGAGTAAAGGAGAAGCAAATCACTTTGGTTCTCGGGGCAGAAAAAGTAAGGGCCTTGAGGCTAGCCTTCAGGAAGTTTAAGGAGGCAAAAGGATGAGGACAAGGAAATGTACCAGAAGGAAAAAATTACTCACCATAGTAATGTTTCTTCTAATGGAGTCTTGCTGTATTCTGACATTATGCAGTTAGCCCCAGCACTTGAACTGCCCCAGAGAGGAAAGAGTTAACTCAATGCATGAGCACAGAATGTTGAGCTCGAGCTGTGTTTTCAAGCCTGTCTCTGGTACTTACCAGTATAACAGTCAGATTCTTATGAGCAAGCTAACCAAGTATTAACTATGGAAATTGTGTGGTATATGGACAAAAGGCAACAATTTGGGTCCCAAAAGACTCAAGTCAAGAACCCAAGAAAAAAAAGAGGTAGTGATTTTTTTATATATAACAAACATAACAGTAACAAAAACAAATACCCGACCTTGGAAGAGGGAGGGTACAAGGTACACCCCTGAGGTGCAACACTGTACCTGCCAGCCCACTTTCCAAAAACTAGGTTCTGAGACGGGAGGCGGGGAGGGAGGTCAGAATACAGCAAGACTCCATTAGAAGAAAACATTACTATGGTGAGTAATTTTTTTCTTCAAACATGAAGTCTTGCTGTATTCTGACATTATGCAGACTACCAAGCAGTTCCCGCAGGAGGAGAGAATGTAGAACCTACTTTGGGAACAGGTTCTGCAGTACTGCTGTGCCAAATCTAGCATCACTCCTAGCCTGGATGTCCAGAGAGTAATGCTTGGTGAAGTAGGGACCGTTTTCCAGGTGGCTGCTTTACAGATTTCTAGCAAAGGTATATCTCTGGCAGCAGCCAGAGTAGCAGCTGTACCCCAGTCAAATGAGCTCTCAGGCCTTGAGGGGGTGTTTTGCCCAATGTGTCATAGCAGAATTGTATACAAGACGCAATAGTTCTTTTAGTAGCAGGCTTATCTTTCCCCACTTCACCACAAGTGAGAAACAATTGAAGACAGTCGTTTCTGTGTGCATTAGTATGCTCTATGTAGTAGCTAAGAGCCCTTTTAACATCCAAACTATGTAATCTTCTTTCCCTTGAAGAATGGTCAGTAAAACACACAAGAAGAGACAGACTGGTTCAGATGAAAATCTTATACCACTTTGGGAAAGAACCTCCTGTTGGTTCTTGGGGCCACCTTATCCCTATGGAAGGAGATGAAGTCAGGTTTGACCGACAGGGCCTGTAATTCACTAATCCATCTGTCAGAAGTAATAGCTACCAGGAACACAGTTTTCCAGGTCAAGTACTTCAGCTCGGCCAAAGACAGAGGTTCAAAGGGTGGCTGCATAAGCTGGGCAATGCAGACATTAAGATTCCAAGCCAGAGTAGGCTCTCGAAAGGGAGGGCTAGTGTGAACCAGACCTTTGAAAAACTTACTGAAAACAGGATGAGATGCCAGGAAAGAGCCCTTCACTTCTGAAAGGAATGCAGAGACAGCTGCTAGATGAACCTTCAGAGTTGCAGGCCTAAGGCCTAAAACATTGAAATGAACCAGGTAATCTAAGGCTGTAGCAATGCCTGCAAAGTCAGGCGCGATGCTCTTCTGAGAACACCAAATGCTGAATCTATTCCATTTGGAATTGTAAGTTTTTCTAGCAGAAGGTTTCCTGGAAACCTTCAAAATATCCAGGACTCCCTGAGAAAGATGCAGGCCTGCACATTCCAACTCTTCAAGAGCCAGGCCTTGAGGTTGAGACTGGAGATTGGGGTACCAGATCCTCCCCTGAGAGGAGGTTAGGAGATTTTACCTCTTGGGAAGACACAGGGGATGTGACACTGCCAGAGAGAGCAGCAGAGGATACCAAGACTGTCTGGCCCAATCTGGAGCTACCAGTATCACTGTGCAGGGTTGAGATCTAAATTTTGATCAGGACTCTGAACAGAGGGAAGGGAGGAAAGGCATAGAGAAACCTGCCCTTCCAATCCAGAATGACAGCATCCAGAGGAACAGTCCCTAGGACTGGAGGTCTGCGACAAAACGGAGGAAGCTGGTGATTGTCCGGGGCTGCAAAGAGATCCATCTCTGGAGTGCCCCATCTGGAGAAAATGACCTGAAGTATGGGAGGGTCCAGGGACCATTCGTGATGCCCCAGAGAAATTCTGCTCAAGGCATCTGCTAGTACATTGTCCTTCCCTGGAAGGTGAACTGCTATCATGGAAGTCTGAAGAGAATAGGCTAGAGACCAGTTTCATGGCTTCTGTGCACAAGGCCGTAGACAAGTGTCTCCCTGCTTGCTTATATACCACATTGTGGTGATGTCTGTCCTGCCTTGGATCACCTTGCTCCCAACAGACTCCAAGAAGACCTGAAGGACTAGAAAAACTGCCCTGAGTTCAAGGAGATTGATGTGAAGGAGAGACTCTTGTGGAGACCAGACCCCTTGAGCTGCAAAGGCTCCCAAATGGGCTCCCCAACCTAGGAGAGAAGCATCTGTAGTTAGGACTACTGAGGGAACTTGTGAGAGAAAATGAACTCCTTGTCTGAGGTTGTCCTGGTCCAGCCAACACTGGAGAGCTTAGACCAGAGTCAGTCACTGGAATCAGTTTGGGGAGACTGTCTTCTGGGACCAAAAGGACCTTAGGTGGAACTGAATGCCCCTCATCCGAAATCTGGCTCCTTGTACCACTGCAGTGGAAGCTGCCATGTTACCCAGGAGTTGCAGAAACTGCCTTGCTGGACAAGAGACCAGAGGCTGAAAAGAGGAAGCAAGATCTGTTAGGGCCTTTACCCTTGTCAGAGGAAGGAAGGCCTTTGCTTGGATAGTATCCAATTCTATCCCACTGAAAGTAAGGAGTTGTACTGGTTCGAGAACAGACTTTGGGAGATTGAGGAGAACCCCCAGAGAACTGAGCAAATTTTGAGTGGTTTGCAGAGCTGACTTGACCTGGTCTGATGACTGACCCACAATTAGTCAGTCATTCAGATATGGGAAGATGGAAATGCCCTGCCTTCTGAGGTAGGCAACTACTACTGCAAGACACTTTGTAAATACCCTTGGAGCCAATGTTAGGCCGAATGGCATGGCTCTGAACTGATAGTGACCTGAAGGTAACTCAAACCTGAGGTACTTTCTGTGGGAGCACCTGATAGGAATATGGAAGTGGGCATCCTTGAGGTTCAGGGATGCTAGCCAATCCCTTGGCCTTAGAGGGAAGAATTATTCCCAGAGTCACCATCCTGAATTTTGGTTTGGAGATGTGTTTGTTCAAATACCTTAAGTCTAGAATGGGTAGCCACTCTCCTGTCTTTGGGGTAAGGAAGTACCTGGAGTACAGACCTTTGCCCCTGTGTTAATTAGGAACCTTCTTTACAGCTCTGAGAGCCAGAAGAGATGACACCTCTGCCTTTAACGCGAGGGGCTCTGGGATGGATGCAGGTGGAAAAGACCTGGCCCTCAGTTATGGAAATCTTTTGAAGCAGAGGGCCAGTCCCTGGTTTACTACCTTCAGGACCAACTTGTCTGAGGTAAGAGACTTCTAGGCCTGGAAGTAGTAAGCCAGCCTGCCTCCTACTGGAATGAGGGAGTCTACCCAGGCTGACACATCAGGGTGTCTGCTTGGCAGGAGCCTTGGACTGGAAAGAGGATGCAGCTCTGCTCACCCCCCCCCACCTCTCCCTCAAAAGAACCCCCTCTGTGGGGAGGAAGAGGAAGCCTGGGCTTGGTCAAAAGGCCAGCCCCTAGACTGGTGCTTCTCAGGAGTGGCTTGCCTCTCCTTGGCCTGTGCACTTCTGTAGGTGGTCCTGTACTCATCCATTTTTTTCCATGCGAGCCTCTGTCTGCTCCCCAAACAGAGTGTTACCCACAACAGGGAAATCCATAGCCTTGGCCTGGGTATTCTGCGGGAGGCTAGTACATCTGAGCCAAGCATGTCAATGGTTCACCTCATTCCTCACTGGGAGATCACAAAGAGTTGTCGGGAGTTTTTTTTTCCTCTGTCCCAACTCCTTTGTTGTGTGGGGTGCCTCAGGGTTCTGTGCTATCACCCATGTTATTCGCAGTGTAAATGCTGCCCCTCAGAGACATAGGACAGTATGGGCTGAGGTTTCACTGCTATGCCGATGATACCCAGCTATACCAATCTTTTGCACCCGACCAGGATGGAGCTCTTGCGGCGTTTAACAACTGTCTGGAAGAAATCCAGGACTGGATGGATTCTAGTTGGTTAAAGTTGAACTCAGTGAAGACAGAAGTTTTGGTTGTGGACCTGGGCTGTCAGAGAGGTCGCGTGTTGTCACGCCCTCTGGAATTTTCCTTGATTGCATGTCACTTCCGACCTCTGAATGGGTGCGTAACCTTGGGGTTGTCTTGGACGGCAGGCTGACACTACAGTTTCAAGTGTTGGCTGTTGTCAAGACTTCCTTTTACCATCTTAGGAACATCGCCAGGGTTAGGCACCTTGTTCCGTCTAACACACTGCCAAAGTTTGTCCACGCCTTTGTGTCCTCATGTCTGGACTACTGCAACGCCCTGTACTTTGGGCTTTCTGGGGTTGAACTCAGTTGCCTACAGCTGGTGCAGAACGCAACAGCCTGGGTTTTGACTGGGACAAGTAGATCCTGTCATATCACCCCGGTGCTGCACGAACTGCACTGGCTCCCTATACGGTGGCAGATCACCTTTAAAGTCATTTTATTGACTTTCAAAGCTCTTCACGATCAGCGTCCAGCCTATCTGAAAGAACTCCTGGTGCCTTACTATCCCGGCTGATCGCTCAGCTGATGAGGGGTTGCTAGAGATTCCAAGAGTGAGTCTAAAATCTTCTGGCTGCAGAGCATTCTCTTAAGCTGCACCCACTGTTTGGAATTCTCTACCATGCCTGTTACGGGAGTGCACCTCCATAAAGGAGTTCAAGAGTAGCCTGAAAACTCATCTTTGGTGAATGGCCTTTTTGGATGGTTAATTATATTGCAATCTGTTGATTGTGTTGGTTTTATTTGATTTTAATGCCTGATGTTGTTATGGTATAATTTTACTTATGTATTATTGGACTTGTATTTGATGTTACTGTTTTAATGTGTTCAGCACCTTGAAAAATGAAAGGTGCTTTATAAATTTATTATTCTAAGACACAGATGTAGCCATGACTCTTGATGCCACATCAATTGAGTCCACAGCAGCATGAAATTGCACTTTGGATGCCTCAATTCCATCAGCAGCCACCTCATCCATCTCTTTGGCTAGCTGAGGGAGGCCTGCTTAGCCAGTTCCAGAACCGTATCCCACCTGGATTTCTGGTATCTGGCTGTGTGGGCCATGTAATTTGCCTGCCTGAGTCCCAAAGAGGATGCCAAATATTGTTTCTTAGCCATGGCAGCAACTTTTCTGGAGTCCTTGTCCGGGGTGTGTGAAGCCAAAGGTATGTTAGCCCTGCCACAGGATGCAGCCTGCACTACCCCAACATGGCTGTAATGAGTGTACAAGAACTCTGTGCCTGAGCCTGATAACATATACCTCCTGTCCATTCACTTATCCACAGGAGGTAAGGAGTTAGGTGTTTGTAAAAGTTTTTGGGTCAATTTCCCCAAGGACTTGTGAAGAGGGATAGACAATCTTTTGGACTCTAGGATGTCCATCATTTCCACAAAATCAGGCTCTTCCTCCTCAGCAGCTTCAACCATAGGGAGCCAGAGGGTTTCAGCCACCTTCTTGTAAAACAAAGTGTGAAAGGGACTCAAGGTCTGGGAGGGGAGACATTGGAGGGCCCGTCTGGGGAGATGTCCGGTTCAATGGGCACATCCAGACCTTCATAGTCATTGCCCTCGTCCTCAGGATATTCTTCTCCCTCCCACTCCTCATAGAAAGCATCCGGATCATAATCCGAAGACGTCGGATCCGACCAAACTGACCGCCTAACCAGCAGTACCAGTTCGGACGGAACCGGGCGACTCGATTGAACTATACTAATCGCTTTGGTTATCTCAACGGTTGGAGAATGCGGTGTTGCAGACACTGCAGACTTGTACTTCTTTTTCAACAGAACCGACCCCTCAGAGTCTGATCTTTTGCCTGAGGCATCGCCTAGGTCAGTAGGCACCTCCTCAGGTTCTGCCGCAACCAAACCGGGCTGGCCATCTGAATCTACGAACTTCTCTGCCTCCCTTTCCTTCAGCCTATTCAACCTTTTTTCAAGAGTGGCTTTAGGGAAGTTTTTGCAAATCTGGCAGTCTGTTTTGAGGTAGTCAAACCCCAGACAAACACAGATGAGTTTTGGGGAGGTGGGGGCCGCCTTGGCAAAGACCTCCCCACACTCAGTACAGTGTTGAAACCCAGTGGGACCATTTTTTCCTTGGGTTTCTCAGACATGGCCAAACAAATTACCCTTAGAGCTTTCAAGCCAGGTAATAAACCGATCGGTTACGAACAGTGTCACGGGTTCCATAAAAGAAAAAGTCTGGTTCTTTTGAAACTAATCAGCACTGCAACACCACACTAATCCCATAAAATACAAAAATAATCAGACAAGTCGGTTCCTAACTGGAACGACCGATGAACAGAGACAAAAAACACAATTTCCACAATAATAAAATACAAGTCACCACCTATCTACCACACTACCTGTACCACAGAGAGAGGCTGGAAATCCGAAAAATAAATCTGTTTAAACGGATGCTTTTTTAAACTTTACCAAACTGATAGAGGAAATCTCCAGAGTGACTTCACTGTTGGGCGGAGTAAAGAATCTGATGGTTACACTGGTAACAGTGGTTTGAAAACAGAGCTCTAACTCAGCGTTCTATGCTCATGCATATAATGAACTCTTTCCTCTCCGGGGCAGTTCAAGTGCTGGGGCTAACTGCATGTCAGAATATAGCAATACTTCATGTTGTTTGAAGTGTCAGACAGGAAAGGCAGTGAGGAGCACTAAAGTGCAAACAGGAGAGAATAGCTCAATTGGTTAAAAAAAAAAAAAATGACGACATTCTTCAGGTAAATTCACAAAATAAGGAAGGCAATGGGGGGGGGGGGAGAAGAGAGAGAAAGAAGAGTAGCAAAGCTTAGAGGGGCCAAGGGGGAGATGGTGGAGGGAGACTGGGGAAAAAGCACAGATCCTGAATGAATACAAATATGAGACCAGTACTGCCTTAGGTGGAACTGAAGGCCTCATTTGAAATCTGGAACCAATTACCACTGCAGTGGCAGCTGCCATGTGGCCCAGAAGCCTGAGAAATTCTCTGGCTGGCTTGGGTCTCCCTGACAAATTAGCTTGCAATTTGCAGAATGCTTTTCATCCTGTCCTGTGGCAGGAAGGCTCTGCCCAGTCTGGTGTTACTGCTCCAATAAACTCCAGCACCTGAAGTGGCAACTGCGAGATTTCTTCTCGTTGATAAGAAATCCAAGGGACTCCAGTGTAGATTTTGTTAGTGCCATTGACTTCTGCATGCTGCATAGACTGTCCTACTACTAACCAGTCGTCCAGGTAGGGGAAGACTTGTACCTTGTTTTCTCAAAAACTCTTCCACCAGAGCTAGGCACTTTGTGAAAGCCCTTGGTGCCGAAGTTAGTCCAAAAGGGAGTGCTGCAAACTGATAGTGGCCTGAAGCCAGCCTGAATCTCAAGAATTTTCTGTGAGATGGTCTGATGGGAATTTAAAAAATAAGCATCCCTTAGATCTAGGGAGGCCAGCCAGTCTCCCTTTTATAATGAAGGAATTATTTTTGATAGTGACCATTTTTGAACCTCAGTTTCAAAATGTGTTTGTTCAGAAGTCTTAGTTCCAAAATAAGTCGCCAATCTCCGGTTTTCTTCCTTATGAGGAAGTACTTGGAGTAAAAACCTTTGCCCCTGTGTCTTAGAGGCACTGGCTCCACCGCTTTGATTGCCAGCAGATGCTTTACCTCCACTTCCAATAGAATTCTGTCTGCAGATGTTACTGGAGCAAAGGTTCTGGTTCTCAGTTTTGGAAATTATTTGAAGCAGAGTGCCAGGCCCTGGCTCACTACCTCCAATACCCACTTGTTTGTGGTGTTGGAATGCCAAGCGTGAAGGTAGTGAGCCAGTCTGCCACCCACTGGTGGTTCTACAATAGGGGATACGACCTGCACTAGCATGTCAGGGGTTCTGTGTGGGTCGTACCTGAACTTGTGACGCAGGAGCAGGTCTCGTGGGTCTCCTGCCCATTCCTCTGAAATAACCTCTGGTCTGCTGTTGAGGCCGAGAGGTCTATGCTTGAAGAAAAAATTACTCACCTTAGTAATGTTGTTCCTTCTAATGGAGTCTTGCTGTATTCTGACAAATTGCAGTGAGATCCAACCTTCGAACTGCCCCGGAGACGAGAGTTAACTTTCCATGCCAGGCATGGAACGCTGAGCTCGAGCTCGGTTGAGACTCTGTCTGTTGCTGTTTGAACTCAAACCATCAGATCTTTACGAGCTATACTCATTGCGTGTCCTGTGTGGAAGCTGTAAACCTATACTAGCCAACTGGCTACTAAATATAATAAACAGATTTCTTGGTCCCAAAACAAAGACTCGAGTCAGGAAACCCAAAAAATGAAACAAACACAACACCCACCCACCTAAAGGGGTGATAAATAAGGGGTGGGGCACCTCTTGAGTGCCCAACACTGCTACTTCCCACCCACATCCCAAAACAAAGGTTCTGAGAGGGGAGGTGGGGGGGAGAGGTCAGAATACAGCAAGACTCCATTAGAAGAAACAACATTATTAAGGCGAGTAATTTTTTCTTCAAAACAACAAAGTCTTGCTGTATTCTGACAAATTGCAGACTACCAAGCAGTACCTCCATGGAGGAGGGACAGAACCTACCTAGGAAATAGGCTCTGAAGCACTGTTGGGCCAAACCAAGCATCACTCCTAGCCTGGATATCCAGAGAGTAATGCTTGGTAAAAGTGTGTACTGTTTTCCAGGTAGCTGCTTGACAAATCTCTAAGATAGGAATATCCCTGGCAGCAGCCAGGGAAGCACAATAGATCTTAGTGGCAGGTTTTCCCTTACCAACCTCACCATAAGTGAGGAACAGTTGGAGGGAGTCAAACCTGTGACCCTTGGTACGCTCTATGTAGTAGATAAGGGCCCTTTTCACATTCAAACTGTGCACCCTCCTCTCGCCAGAGGAGGAATGGTCAGTGAAGAAAACAGGAAGAGACAGACTGGTTAAGGTGGAAGTCTGAAACCACCTTAGGCAAAAACTTCCTGTTAGTCCTGAGGACCACCTTATCTCTATGAAAAGAGAAAATCAGGCTCCACTGACAGGGCTTGTAACTCGCTTATGCGCCTGGCAGAAGTGATGGCCACCATGAAAACAGTTTTTCAAGTCAAGTACTTAAGCTCTGCTGGGGACAAAGGCTCAAAAAGGGGTTGCATAAGCTGGGCAATGTAAACATTAAGGTCCCAAACAGGGGCAGGGTCCCTGAATGGAGGATTGGTATGAAGCAATCCCTTGAAAAATTTAGAGAAAACAGGATGGGCTGAAAGGCAAGAAGGCTTACCTGCTGAGAGGAAAGCAAAGACTGCTGCCAGATGCTCTCTCAGTGTATCTGGTCTAAGCCCCAAGGTATTAAGATTAACCATATAGTCCAGGACCGTGGACAGGCTAGCAGACTCTGGGGAAATATGTTTCCCAGAGCACCATATAGAAAATCTTTTCCACTTGGAATTGTAAGCGTTTCTGGTGCAAGGCTTCCGAGAAGCCTTTAGAATATCCATAACACCTTGAGAGGGGTGCAAATCAGCAAACTAACTCTTCAAGAGCCAGGCCTTGAGATTGAGAGATTTGAGACTCGTACCAAACCCTCCCCTGAGCACATGTTAACAGGTTGTAATTCCTGGGAAGAGATCGGGGAAGGTGGACTGCTAAGGACAAGAGAGGATACCAGGGCTGCCTGGCCCAGTCTGGAGCAATCAGAATCACCTTGCAGGGTTGAGACCTGATTTTGACTAACACCTTGGACAAGAGAGGGAAGGGGGAAAAAGCATACAGGAACTTCCCTTCCCAATTGAGAACTAGGGCATCCAGGGGGACTGAGCCCAACACTGGGGGCCTGCAGCAGAAGAGAGGAAGGTGGTGATTGTCTGGGGCTGCAAAAAGATCCATCTGTGGGTTGCCCCATCTGGAGAAGATCACCTTCAAAACCAAGGGATCCAAGGACCATTCGTGATGGCCCTGAGATTTCCTGCTGAGAGCATCTGCCAGAGCATTGTCCTTGCCTGGGAGGTGTATTGCTGTAAGAGAGGTGTTTAGGGAATAGCCCAGAGACCATAACTTCATTGCCTCTGTGCACAAGGCCGTAGACAGAGTGCCCCCTTGCTTGTTGATATACCACATTGTGGGGGTATTGTCTGTCCTGATCTGAACAACTTTGTTCTGAACAGACTTGGAAAAAGCTTGAAGTGCTAGAAACACTGCTCTGAGTTCTAATAGACTGATGTGAAGCAGCGATTCCTGAGGAGACCACTGCCCTTGGGTGGTTAGGGGTCCCAAGTGTGCTCCCCACCCCAAGAGGGAGGCATCTGTAGTAAGGATTAGAGAATGAGACTGAGTGACAAAAGGAACTCCCTGTCTTAGATTGTCCTGATCCAGCCACCACTGTAATGCCTGGATCAGGGTTCGAGTCACTGGAATTAGTTTGGTCAGAGGGTCCCTCTTTTGAGACCAGAAGGCTCTCAAGTGGAACTGAATGTCCCTCATTTGAAATATTGTTCCCTGCACCACTGCTGTAGAGGCAGCCAAGTGTCCTAGGAGTTGCAGAAAATGCCTTGCTGGCCGAGACAGTTGAGGGGTGAATGAAGAGGCCAGAGAAATGAGTGTCCTTGCCCTGTCCAGGGGAAGGAAGGCTCTTGCTTTTACTGTATCCAGCTCTGCCCCTATGAAGGTGAGGAGCTGCACAGGCTCTAGAACAGACTTTGAAAGATTCAGCAGGAAACAGAGAAGAGAGCAGTTGCCGAGTTATCTGTAGGTGTAACTTGACTTGGTCGGATGACTGGCCTACTATGAGCTAGTCGTCCAGGTATGGAAATATGGAGATCCCTTTTCTCCTTAGGAAGGCAACTACTACTGCCATGCATTTTGTGAACACCCTTGGAGCAGAACTTAGGCCTAAGGGCATTGCTCTGAATTGGTAGAGGCCTGAGGGCAGCTTGAACCTGAGGTACTTTTGATGGGAGCTTCTGATGAGAATATGGAAATCGGCATCCTTGAGGTCCAGGGAGACTAGCCAGTCCCCTGACCTTAGAGAGGGTAGAATTATTCCCAATCTCACCATTTTGAACTTTGGCTTTAAAAGGTGCTTGTTTAAGTATCTGAGATCCAGGATGGGCCGCCATTCTCCTCTCTTTTTGGGGATGAGGAAGTACCTGGAGTACAATCCTTTCCCTTTGTGTTGGGGTGGAACCCTCTCTATGGCTCTGAGAGCCAAGAGGGAAGAGACCTCTGCCTCTAGGGCAAGTGCCTCTGAAGGATTTGCAGATGGAAAAGATCTGGTTCTCATCTTTGGAAATTTTTTGAAGCTGAGAACCAGTCCCTGGCTTACTACTTCCAGGACCCATTTGTCTGAAGTTAAAGACATCCAAGTCCTGGACAAAGTAAGCCAGCCTGCCCCCTACAGGTGGTGGAGAATCTGCCCTGGCAAACCCATCAGGGTGCTTGTTTGGCAGGGGCTTTAGGCTGAGGGGTGGAAGCAGGCCTGCTTGTACCCAGTCTGCCTCTCCCTCTAAAGAACCCCCTATGAGCATAAGCAGAAGAGGAGGAAGCCTGGGCTTGGTAGAAAGGCCTGTGAAAAGACCTGCCCCTGGGATGCTGCCTCTGAGGAGTGGCTTGCCTTTCCTTGGCCTGAGCACTCCTGTAGGTTGTCCTGTACTCATCCATTTTCTTCATGTAGTTCTCTGTTTGCTCCCCAAACAGAGAATTACCCACAACAGGAACATCCATGGCTTTAGTCTGGGTATCCTGAGACAGGCTACCACATCTGAGCAAAGCCATCCTACGAAGGGCCACAGATGTAGCCATGACTCTAGATAAAACATAATTGGAGTCCACTGCAGCATGGAATTGCACCTTGGATACCTCAATACCATCAGCAGCCACCTGCTCCAGCTCCTTGGCCAGCTGGCCAGGGACCTGTTTAGCTAAGGCCATTACAGTGTCCCATCTAGATTTCCGATATATAACTGTATATGCCATATAATTAGCCTGCCTGAGTCCCAAGGATGCTGCCATGTACCGTTTCTTTGCCATGGCATAAATCTTCCTGGAGTCCTTATCTGGGGGGTGAGAAGCCAAGGGTATATTTGCCTTATCACAGGCTGCAGCCTGCACTACCCCAACATGGCTGCATTGCTGGGTAAGGAACTCCATATCTGAGCCTGAGAGAGTATACCTCTGTCCATTCTCTTATTCACAGGAGGTATAGAATTAGGAGTCTTTAAAATTTTAAATGTCTGTTTCCCAAAGGACTTATGAAGGGGAATAGACAGCCTCCTGGACTCTGGGATATCCATCATTTCAACATAGTCAGGCTCCTTCTGGTCATCCACAGCTTCTTCCATAGGAAGCTGAATGGTTTCAGCCACTTTCTTGTAAAACATAAAATGGGAAGGGGACTCAGAAAGCCTAGGAGGAGACACTCCTGAAGGTCTGTCTGAGGAGATGTCTGGGTCAGTGGGCACATCCAGACTTTCATAATCACATTCACTTTCCTCATACTCACCTTCCTCCTCCTCCTCCTCCTCTGGTTCATAAAATTCCTCTAAATCATAATCCGGAACCGGTGGAACCGACCGAACCGAACGCCTTCCTAATGGTGCCGGTTCGGTCGGAACTGGGGATAGCGACTGAACAATTTTTATCGCTTTGGCTATTTCATCAGCGGTCGGAGAAAACTTTTGGATCCGCACCGGCTGATTTATCCCTCCTTGTTCTTTAACTGAACCGACTCGGAATCGGTTCTCCTTTGCCCTAAGAAGTTTCGCCTGGTCAGAGGGCACTCCTCCTGGTTCAGTTGGAACCAACCGGCTGGGCCATCCAGGTCAGCAGACTTCTGGCCTCCCTTTCCCTGAGCCTACCAACTCTTTTTTCCAAGGTAGCTGCAGGAAAATTTTTACAAATCTGGCAGTCTGAATCGAGGTGGTCAAACCCCAGACAGTAAACACAGGTGGAGTGGGGATCAGCCATAGCAAAGACCTCCCCACACACACTACAGTGTTGTAACCCAGTGGGCCCAGTTTTTCTTTTGGGTTTCTCAGACATGGCCAGTCCTAACAAAAACTTACCCTTTTTTCGGCAATCCACCAGGCAAGACACCCTTATTGGTTCCTGACAGTGTTACGGGTCGTGGAAAAAAAAACGTAATATATTTTTTTTTTTAGAACCGATAAAAACCGGTTACCACACTCTAAAAGCAGAATAAAGTTCTTTTAAACAACCTGATCGGTTCAAACTGAACCGATCCCACATTTACAAGTTCCACACAGAAATAAAACAAAAAATTAGCCTATCTAGTACTCACGAAACCACAGACAGACTGAACCAATAGGTTATGGTTTAAATTCGGTAGAAAACCGAGAAAAACGGTACTTTAACCGAGAAATTGAACCGAGCAAAGGAGAATTTCTCCAGAGCGACTGTTCAGTGAGGTGGAGCAAAGAAACTGACAGTTTGAGTTCAAACAGCAACAGACAGAGTCTCAACCGAGCTCGAGCTCAGTGTTCCATGCCTGGCATGGAAAGTTAACTCATCTCCGGGGCAGTTCGAAGGTTGAACCTCACTGCAATTTGTCAGAATACAGCAAGACTTCATGTTGTTCGAAAGAATGGTTTGAGGTAAAAAAAAAAAAACTACCCATGCCTTCCCTACTCTGGGGTCTATAAGAAGTGGAAGGCCTATCTTTCCAATTGCTTCGATAGGTGGATTCATATTCCTCCACCTTCATATATGCTCCAGTCTCATCTCCACACAAGGAATTCTCAAGGGGAAAAGCCATTGCTTTGGCCTGGGTATCTAAGGTAAGGTTAGTGGCTCTAAGCCACGCAAACCTCCTAAGCGAGAGAGACAAAGCCATTAATCTAGCTGCAGTATCATTGGCAGCCACTGCCATATGAAATTGATACTTAGTAGCATCAAGTGCAGCCCTTGCTGCATCCTGCAGATCTACAGCCACTTCACCTGGCACCTTATCAGTCAGAGCTAGACGTGTATTCCAGAGAGCCTTCTGGTACTGTACTGCATATGCCATGTAATTGGCCTATTAAAGGAGGCTGCCATGTAACCTTCCCCGGCCCCCCCATGGCATCCATTTTTCTTGAGTCTGTCTGGTGGACGGGAAGCCAAGGGGATCCCGGCCTTATCACAGGCAGCAGCTTGGACTACCCCTTTAGGGTCAGGGTGAGTAAACACAATCAGTTGTAGTTCTATCCAGCAGGTATTTCTCGTCAGCTTTCTTATGCACACCAGGGATAGAAGTTGGAGTTTTAAAAATCTGTAATGCAGCCTTTTTTTAAGGACTTGTGCATGGGGAAAAGCAGACTTGTGGGGGGTTAACCCCATCATATCCAAAACTCTGCCTCCTCCACATCCTCTTCCGTTTCCTAAAGAGGAAGATTAAGGGTCTCCACCATGCTCTTTACAAAGGCATAGCGAGAAGAATATTCTTCAGGACCCCCTAGGAGGAGATCCAAACTCTTGCTCTGGGGAGACTTCTGGGTCTATAGGTATCCCTTCTAAGTCATCCTCACCACCACATACTTCCGGCAATTTCTGCCTTGCAGGAGCTGGAGGAGGAACCGGGGCAGCCGGTGGAGGAACCGGGACTGCGCCCTGTAGGGCCTGTAAAACCTGTAAGGCCTTAGCAATGTCCTCAGCCGAGGGTATATTATATTTGTCTGCTGGGAGCTCCTTAGCCTTCTCAGCTGGAGGCTCAGCAACATGTTTTTCTTTAAATTTTTTCTTTAATAGTACAGGTTCAGAGCCCGTTTCCATAGCCCTTTTTGATTTACCCTATTCAGATTTTTCTGAACTCCTGTCAGGACGAGTGCCTTGGACCTGGGTAGACCAGCGGGCGTCCTCTTTCTAGACTTCAGCAAGGCATTTGACTGTTCCTCACGTGGGCCTGTTGGATAAGCTGGGAGAAATGGGGGTGGGGAACCAGATCAGATGGATAGGCAATTGGCTCCAGGACCGGAGTTGGCGGGATAGTCTCATCCCCAAGGAGGGTCACTAGTGGGGTCCCACAGGGATCAGTCCTTGGGCCCCTTCTGTTCAAAGCCTATGTCTCTGACATAAGGACAGTAATGAGGAGTGAGATGAGTCTCTTTGCGGATGACTCAAAACTGGGAGCAGTGGTGGATGGGGAGGAGGGGAGGGTAGCCCTACAGGGGGACCTGAAGGCTCTGGAAAGATGGTCTAGAAAGTGGAAGCTGAGGTTCAATGCAGGGAAATGCAAGGTACTCCACCTGGGCTAGAAACCCGGCCAAGTGTACACCTGGGAGAAGAGAGAGAATGCTACAAGTCTCGATGGCTGAGAGGGACCTGGGGTGGTGGTGGATGTCAAGATGAACAACTTGGAGACTTGTAGGAGGGCAGCAGCCAAGGCCAACAGATGCTGGGATGCATCACTAGGGATCACCTCAGAAGGAGGGAAGTGATACTCCTCTGTATAACTGCTTGGTGAGGCCGCACCTTGAGTACTGCGTGCAGTTTTGGAGGCCACACTTAAAGAGGGACATTAAACTCCTGGAGAGGGTCCAGAGGAGGGCAACCAAAATGATTTGGGGCTTGGGGGGACAGGACCTATGAGGAGAGGCTCGAAGAGCTAAATATGTACACATTGGAAGAGAAGGGACCGGGGGACTGATAGAGGTCTTCAGGTACATGAAGAGGGTAGATAGGGGAGGAATAGTCAGGGTGCTTCAAAGGAAGGAGGGGGCCACTAGAGGGCATGGGTGGAAGCTGGAGGAGGGCGGAAGATTGGGGGAGAAAGGAGGAGGTGCTACTTCACCGAGAGGGTGGTGGAGCCATGGAATGCACTGCCTAGCTGGTGGAGGCAGAGACAGTGGAGGGGTTCAAGAGGGGGTGGGACAGGTACAGGGGAAAGGTTCTGGAAGCAAAATCCAATGCAGCAAGAATATCCGGAACTGGGAAGGGAGAAGCCAGAGAAGGCGAGGGGGGCAGCAAGGTCAGCACCCAGGGTGGGGGCTGACCAAATGAGCAGACACGAAAGACCGTTAGGCCTATTCTGCTGGCATTTTAGTATGTTAGTATGATCCTTGGCTCTACCTCCATCCTTTTCGTGGGTAGTGGAAGAAGCATAATTATCCACACTAGAAGCAGAAGCCATCTCTTCTGAAATCTTAGCCCTTTCTTTAATGTTTTAAAGGTCTTACAAATATCACAATTGGCAAAGATATGACTGGTACCCAAACAAGATATATAAAGATGATGTCCATCTGCTTTTGCTATAACTTTGCCACAAGACTCAATATTTAAAACAAGTGGGTCCTGTACATTTTAGGTTTATCCAAATGGACCTCTGACATTGAAGCTAGACAAAGATCAATCTTCAAAATATTTTTTTTAAAGTACCTCGGAACCGCAGAATTTTTTTTTTTTTTTTTTTTTTTTTTTAAGTAAACTGCTAATAGTTCCTGGAACCAAGCACTACTCTGTTCCCAAAAGAAAAGGAAGCAGAAAATTAAACCCAAAGCGGTTCAAGGAACCGACCGCAAATATGAAATTTATAAAGAAATAGGAGATTAACCTCACAAATAGACGCAGAACCCTCAGTTCCAACGAACCGTGAATAAATATAAAAACTACTACAAACACAAAATAAACTAAGTTCTAAAGCAGCAATTTAAAATTTAACTAAAAAATGAGTACTTATCAAACAGATAACTTTAGTCTGAAGACAGTTCAAGGCGAGCTCTCCGGGACGTCCTTACTAGGGAGGTAGAGTAAAGAATCTGAAGCATCCGGGTTTCCGGCCTGATAAACAGCCCCTGTAGCAAGCGGGGTGTCTATTAGTTATCTACTGGAGTAGCGTACCTCTGGTGAGAGGTGGTGATTTCCTCTAAAGTGCTTGATGGTACTTATATTTTAAATACACTATTTGAACTGTGTTGTGCTTGTACTTGAGTCTTATTTGGGCACAGTTTCCTTACTTGCAGCTGGGTAGTGTGTGATAGTGGAGGGCTTGGTCTTGGTCCAGCATACCTCTTCTCCCTCTCAGCACTTTAACTAGCTGTAGGGCAGTGGTACAATACTCTCTGCTCTTTTAATAGAGCCATTTAGCCTTCAGCATCTAAATCTTGCTGATTAAAAGCTTATATTTTACCAGTTATTCAGCGCTGAAACCGGAAGTAAACTGACACCTACTTCCGGGTTTTTGGCCTGATAAACAGCCCCTGTAACGAGTGGGGTGAGCGTGCGCAGACACACGCGTGTCTGCTGGACACGCTGGTACTGCTGGTCAATAGACAGCACTGAAAACTGCGTGTTTGGTTTTGCCTCTGTTTCAATCAGTGAGTAAACCCAGTATTTAATCACCATGGAGGGGACATTTACCAAATGTGTTCAATGTTTAATGTATTGTGAAGGACTGCTTGGACTTGATGTTGTATGTAGCAAGTGCCTCTTAATTTCAACTTTACAAATGGAAATAGCACTTCTGCTTAATGCTAAGCATGTTCCCATGGACATCAGAGAACTGGAGAGTTTTATTGATCATATGGAGGAACAATGACAACCCCTTTATGTCCCCCCCTACTCCTCCAGATATTTCCACTCTCCCGCTCAGTGGTGGGTTAGTCCAAACTCAACATCATGGAGCTTTCAGTCCCCATTCCTGTCCCTTCCAATGAGAAAACAGCCCAGCCATTCTGCCACTATGAAAATAATGATTGGGCCTATGTTACCAAACCCAGTAGAAAGAGGAGAGCTGGACAGATCTATAATAGTGCGCCTGTTGAAACGCACAATAGATTTGAACTCCTGACAGAATTAGGGAGTGATATAGTCCATGATATTCCCACTATATCATCCCTTTCTGATGATACACCTACTACATCACTATCTGATAGATTATATGAGATTATTCAAGCATAAATCCACTCTTATCCCCACAAACACCTCTTCTAGTAAGCCCCCTCATACTAACCCATTACCTAGTAAATCACTTGATCCCGACCATACTGTATTACCCATGTCCCTTGATGCTGTCCCCCATAGTCCTGTTCTTTCCAGGCAAGAGTTTGTTTTGGGTGGCTCCATAATTACACATTGACAGAGCACTTTGTAATGGGGACAAAGGTAATCGTACCTGCTCCAGCTTTTGTGGAGTCAAGGTATCTGAAATTACAAGTATGATACCAAACATTCTACATAAGACTGGAGATAATCCCCTTGTTGTTATTCACTCTGGCATTAATATTAATCACACTTCCTTTTATCAATTACAACAGGACTATGTTGTCTTATGTAACATTCTTATTGAAAAGGGCTGTTCGTTTGCATATCAGAGATTTTACCGGTTCCAAGGGCGACACCTAACATGACACGACAGATCAAAGCCATTAATTAATGACTGAGAAAATGGTGCTGGAAACAAGATATTCCTTGCATTACCCACTGATACATTCCTGGATTGGAATTCCTTGTTTTGATGGGACGGTTTACATCTCAGTCGTAGAGGCAGCACACTCTTGGGGAAAAGTATTACTGCTATAAATCAATATTTAAACTAAAATCTTTGGGGGAGAATGGGAATCTTCCCAAGTCTCAAACAACAGCATCATACTAACATAAGTGAAAATGTCTTGCTTTAAATGCAAGATCGCTAAACCAGGTTAAACTGGCAGAACTGGAGGTGAAATGTAAAATTTTAAATCTGGGAGTGGCGGGAGTTATTGAAACCTGGTGGGATTCCTCTTCAGCTTGGTCTAGAGAAATCCCAAACTACAAACTCTACTATAGAAAGAGACAAAGTGGTGGGGTTTGTATGTATGTACGAAATGATATTCCCTCATGTGAAGTTTACTCTCCTCCCTCTTCAGAAAACATCTGGGTTAAAATCCAGCTAAGGGGCACTCATGTTACCATTGGGAATATGTACAGACCCCCGTCCACTGACTCATATTATACAACTAATATGTTCAATGAGATAAGACTTTCTCTGAAGTAGAGGACACTTATTTTTGGAGATTTTAACATGCCTCATATCAACTGGGATTCTCTCTCTCGGGTCATTCTGGTGCGGAGAGAGGATTAATAGAAGTGATAACTAAAACCGGACTACAACAACTAATTATGGAACCAACCAGGGGTTCTAATACCTTGGACTTGTTACTTACTAATATTGAGGCCCATATTAGTAACCTCCATATATGGGACCCACTTGGAGCCAGTGATCATTCCTCTATAATGTTTGAAATCCAATACAACACCATTACACCAAGAAAAACATCCAACATTAAAAATAAGGCTATTTTTTCCAAAATTAATATTTAGCTAATGTTAACTGGGACTCCCTTTTCTCCAACCTTACAACACAACAAGCATGGGATATCTTCAAAAATATTATCCATTACTTAGTACACCTAAATATTCCTACTAAAAGAAAATACAATAGCAAGGGTAAAATACCCCCATGGTTTAATAATTATTAAAACAAATCAGAAAATTAAACATTTTAGAAAACTTAAAAAGCTCTCATTCACCTAATAACACTTACATAAATACAGGATATCTTAAATTGAAATATTCAATCAAAATGGCTAAAAGTAAACCTAAATTTAAATTAGCTCATACTAAGGATTGTCACAAATCACTTTTTTCTTATATTAATAATAAAAAGGTAATTTTAGGTCCATCGGTCCCATTATTCAAAATGGTTCTTGACTAACTGATGGACATATCTAATCTTTTTAATTATTTTTGTTCTGTATTTTCTCAAACATCTGCCACCCCCATTTACTCTCAAACTGGTTTCCATAAATTTACTACAACTAATATTTTACAGGCCTTGGACCAGACAATATCCATCCATGGTTTCAGATTGAAACCTCCACTAACATTGACTCCTTTGTCGCTCATTTTCAATAGATCTCTAGAAGAAAACTCAATAATGGATGATTGGCGCACAGCTACTGTTACCCCAATATTTAAAAAGGGCAACAGGGGTTGTGTTCAGAATTTTCGTCTCATCAATTTGACTTCTGTGGTTGGTAAAGTAATGGAAAGGGTCATTAAGACACTAATTGAACAAGAATGTGAAAAACTATATCCATGACTCTTCAGCATGGGTTCACTCCTAAACACTCATGTACCACGAATTTGATATCTTTTTATCATAATAAAAGTGCTTTACTGGATGCGGGTATTCCTTCTGATATTATATTACTCGATTTTAGTAGAGCTTTTGACAAAGTACCTCACGATAAACTAATTAAAATGCACAATTTGGGCTTTTCTTCCAATATTGTCAACTGGATATCTGATTGGCTGACTAACAGGACCCAGAGGGTTAGAATTAATTATTCATTTTCCATTTTGGGTAGGGTCTCAAGTGGTGTCCCTCAGGGATCAGTATTGGGTCCTACATTATTCAACCTCTTTATTAATGATCTACAACCTGGGCCTAACAATTACATGACTAAATTCACAGACAACACTAAATTAGGGGGTAAAGTTAATTATGACAACATTGCATCACTGAAAGCTGGTCTGGAAGGATCTGTGCTTTGGGCAAAACAAAATGACAGGCACTTCAATCTAGATAAATACATGGTCATTCATCTTGGCAAAAATAATCCAAACTATGAATATCATATTAATGGATTATTACTTCAATCTTCTAATTGTGAGAAAAATTTGGGTATTTAAATCAACAATAAACTTGCGTCTAGGGATCACTGCACCAAAATTGTGCACATGGCTAATGGGTTCCTGAGGCAAATCAAGAAAGCATTTATTAACCATTCCGAGCAATGCCTTATTCCGCTCTTTAGGAATATGTTATACCGTATCTTGATTGATCCCCTTTTGGAACCCCAGCCTAAAAGATGATATTGTTATTCTGGAACAGGTCCAAAGGACAGCAACAAAAATGGTACCCAGACGAGCTCAGCTGGACTATCAGGACAGGCTCCAAGCTACTGGCCTGTTTTCGCTTCAAAACAGAAGATTGAGAGGCGATATGCTCTTAGTCTTTAATTTGCTCGAATCACCAGATCTTATGAAACAATGTGGGTTGCTATTTTCCAATAGGAAATTAGTTCCAAGACTACACAATAAACAAAGGTTAAACCATATAAAACATCTAGAAGAGGTTACTTTTTCACAGTAAGGGCACCACGTGTATGGAACTCTTCCTCAGGATCTAATTGAGGCCTCTAGAGTTCTTAGTTTTAAGAATAAACTTGATGCCTGGATTTGGGAAAATTATTAATCTGTACCACACTTTGTGGGGAACAGTCTTGATGGGCTTTGGCCTTCTGTTCTATCAAACCAAGTAATACCAAGTAATTCAGACTGCAGCACTTGCTAGGGCAGCAGTTTGAAATTGGCATGAGCCAATTGAGAGTTCCATGATTTGCATATTTATTTCATGTGTAGATTAACACCTTTGAGCCAAAAGGCTCTTTTACAAAGGTTCCATATGAGGCATAACAAACAATTTCCAAGGTTACATTTCATAAGAGGAAGAGACAAGACTACAGTGGTAGTTTGATGGACATTGCTGTTTCCAATTGCTGATAACAGAATACTGACAGGCTGTACGTGTGGGCAAGTAGTCTTTGCATTTCCTAAATTATACAGGTACAAGTAATGCATTTAGTAAGTGGTTTAACATATATTGTTAAGTCTTAAAATAAGGCCTCAAGTAATCAAGCCTGAATTAGGGAGGAGTGGCCTGAGGGGGCTTTGTCATTTTGGAAAAGGGGGTGAGGGGTGGAGCAGGAGAGTGGGGCAGCAGCGTAGAGGCTTTGTCAAGGAGGTGCTGGAGCACAGGAGAAGTGTGGGGGTGGGATGAGGGGTATATCATGGCCGTCTGCAACTAGTTGTTGCAGCCACACTGGTAGTCTTCTGCCAAAACAGTTAGGTCTCTTTTAAAGGGGTCTATTTTTGCGTGTTCCAGTGTGGTAGAGGGGAGTTTGTTGAGCCATGTGGGGTCGCGGTAGTAGTGACCGCTGAGCAAAGCATGTTCTTTTGAATGGGACCTGGAGCACTCCCTTTGCCGTTCCTCTGGTGACCTTTGTAGAGGGGTGTCGCTGGAACAGTGTGGCAGTAGAGTAGAGCGTGAAACCTAGTAGGGCTTTTTTCCCCCCCATTATGCAAGCCTGATACCTTGTCCTTGGGTGGAACTGGTGCCACCCTGTAGAGGAGTAAAGGGTGCAAGTATGGGTACACTGGTTAGCACTGAGGATCAAGTGACAGGCCCTGTTGACTAGTTTAACTCTGTTTAAGGCTGAGTCGGTGACAGCACCATATATAACTAGTGCGTTGTCTATGATAGACAGGATAGAGCTTTGAGTAACTAGTTTAAGAGCCTCGTGTGTCATGGCTTGCCTGTGCCTATATAGAATGCCTAGCTTAACATTGCCAGTATTGACTATGTGATCAATATGGTGCACAAAGGAGAGTGCGTCATCAATATGTACTCAGATGTATTCGAAGGTATGGACTTGCTCGATGCTATCCCCTTTCTGGCTAAGGATAGTCAGGGGTTCAACATTCCTTTTGGAATGTGGCATGGTTAGGTGCATTGTTTTAGTTTTTTTTATAGTTCAGTAGGAGTTGGTTTTGGGAGAACCACGCCTCTAGCAAGGCAAAGCTGTACTGTAGATTTTTAGAGATTTCACAGACATTACTGCCTGGGACTGGTATCACTGCATCATCTGCATACAGCAGCATTTTAGCAGGACAGGTTTTTGGAAGGGAATTTATGAAGAGACTGAAGAGAAGTGGCCCTAGCATTGAGCCCTGTGGGACCCCTAGTGTTACCTTTCTGGGATCAGAGGTAGCACACCCTATCCTAACACACTGCATCCTGTGTGATAGCTAGCTATTGAACAAGGAGATGGTATCTACTGACAGACCCAGGGTCCATAGGTGTCTTAGCAGGATTTGGTGGTTGACAGTGTCTAAAGCTTTTGTGAGGTCAATAAATGTGGACCCCATCATTTTTTCTGAATCAAGGGCTTCGTATGTGTGGGAGGTAAAGTCGATAAGAGCAGTGATGGTGCTGTGCTTTTGGCGAAAACCATGTTGCTGAGGGCAAAGCAGATTGTACTTTAGATAGTCTGTGAGCTGATCAGAGACTACCCTTTCCAACGCTTTTGAGAGAGGTGGAAGTATCGAGATACGGCAATAGTTCCCTATATCAGTTCTGTCCCCGCTCTTAAACACAGGGTGACCAGAGCAGTTTTCCACCTGTCTGAAGATTCCTGTTCGCAAGGAGGTGTTGAACAGTTTGGTTAATGGGGTGGCAAGTTCTTCCAGGGTGAGCACTAGCAGTTTCATGTCTAGTGAGTCACTGCCAGTCCTGGTTTTGTTTAGAATCCTTTTGACATATTTTACAGTCTGTTGCCTCATGATTTGCCTGAAGTAGAAAGGTGGTTGTCCATTTCTACATGATGGTGGTGGGTTGGGATCCAGGGCTGGCGAGGACTAGAGAAATTTCAGGGGGAGTACAGAACTTAGGTCCGTGAAGGCCTTGTTAAAGGCATTAGCCAGGTCTAGAGGTTTCTGTATAGTGCCAGCTGCTGTGACTATTATATCTGGTGGGGCCCTGGATTCTTTACCAGATAGGGACCTAACATTTTTCCAAACTCTCTGCCATTTCCCCAGGTTTTTTCCAGCTGTTCTTTGCGATAGGAAGCCTTGGCCTGCTTCACTATCCTGGCGCAGTTATTCCTGGCCATTTTGTAGGCCATGTCGTCAGTTTGCCTGCCTGTCTCTGGCAATATGCCAGAGATAGTCTCCTCATTTCATCTGGGCAATGAGCGGTCCTGTGAGCCAGGGGTTAATGGCCCCTTTTATTTTAACAGTTCTGACTGGGGCAAATAGGTCGCAAGCATTGCTGAATACAGTTATGAAGTAGTGTAGAGCTTTATTGGCATCTTTGCAGCCATCTAAGGGGGACTAGTCTGCATTCCTCAGGTATTTTTTGGAGTTGCTCAGTTGCCCCTTCTTGAGATACCAGTTTTTTATGACCTGCGAGGGGTCAATAGGGCCCCTGTTCATCCAGGTGCAGACTACTGAAGAGTGATCACTTAAGGTGTCGGGCAGAACAGATGCTTTTGATATGCTCAGGGTTGGTTGCAAGAAGCCAATCAATAAGTGTGCTAGTGCCGGTGCGGTAGTTCCGCCTTGTAGCCTGCATGACCATCTGCGTAAGATGAAGGCAATGGATTTTGTTCCTAGTGTTTACAGTGTCTTGTGCTAGCCAGTTTGTGTTAGTCTCCTACAATGATCTGCTCCCAGTCTGTTTAGCTTGTTATAGTGGTTAAAGAACAGGTCAAGCCCCAAGGCTCGTTTTCCAGGGGGTGTGTAGACAGTCAAGGACATTGTTCTACCTTGCCGGCAGATTGAAAGCTTGATTGTAACAATTTGGGCATCTATTGTGTTAACACTATTTGGCATAATCTGGTCACTTATTTTGCTTCAGAGATAGACCAAACACCCACCCCCTCGCTTGATTAATCTATCCTGCCGGAAGGTGGTGTAACCCTCAAGTGAGATGCAGGAGTTGGGAGTTTTTGTGAGAGCAAAGTTTCAGTGAGCATAATGTCTGGTTAATGGACTGCAACCCAGGCTTGGAATTGGGAACGTTTTGGCAGAAGACTCCCTAGATTGATTGATGCAATTTTTAGGCATCTTTTTGATGGGGGGTTATTGTTGCCATAGGGTCCAGGGTTGGGGTGTACGTTCCCAGAGATCAGTAGTAGGATGGTGACTATCCTCGAGAGGTGGTGTCTCCTCCATTGTTTTCTGATCCTGGACTGACTGATTTGTGATGCTGTGACTGAGATTTTTTTCAGGTATGAGAGCACATAAGGGCCCTGGCAACCTCTGGTGTTGCCTGGGGCCGCTGTGTCATTTTGGAGTGGGACCTAGACCTCCAGAGGCATCTGGATGTAATTACCTGTTGCTCCACTGTCTCGTATTTGTAATGCCAGGCACAATTGGGTGGAGGCAAGTCTCCAGATTTGGGTTTGGGAGTTGAGTTATCTGTGACTCCAGCCAGATAGGGAACGGCTACTAGACCCATTAGAAAAAAGTGCCAAGAAAAGTTTTTTGCAGCAGGTTTAAGATACATCATGGCTTAGTTTCTATTTTTTATTTTTTTTGCTGCCTCTTTAGGAGAGGGAGAGATTCTCTTAGCTCTCTGCAGGTGATGTTAGGGCTGCCTCTAGTGGGGATTTTATATAGGCTGCAGATGGAGAACTTGGCTGATTGGTTAAAAAGCTTTCTGTTCCCTCTATAAAAGGGGGCGTCCACCAAGGGTGGTGGTGGGGACCTGATATGCAGCATCAGTGGGGCCAAACACTTTTGCCCAGCTCGCTTGGGTATGGTCCTACTCTGCTGATCTCGCCATGTCTGTATCTTGCTGCCTTTTGGCTGTTCCGGGGTGGGGGAACCTGGCTACTGCCCTAGAGGGCGGACCGAGAGACCTCCTATGTGTGCCGCACACCAGCTTGCTGCCTTTTGGCATATAATTCCATCTCTCCAGGCAGTTCAACACAGGTGGCTGACTGCATCAGTTTAATCATAATGAGCGATTCCTGGGGTTAGAATATGCATTTCAAGGTTATACTATTTCAGTGAAACCAGCATGCAGAGTGTAGAGGCAGAAGTTCTGGAAGGGGAGGTAGGGTGGGAAGTTAAGAATACCTGAGCATCACTGGGAAGAAACACGATTACTATGCCAAGTCATTTTTTCTTCTAACACCAGTATTGCTCAGGTATTCATAACTTTCTGCAGACTACAAAGCAGTACCACTGGAGGTGGGAACAGAACTTACTTTGGAAACAGACTGCAGGACTGATGTGCCAAACCCAGCATCACTCCTGGACAGTATATCCAAGTTATAGTGCTTTGTAACTGTGTACTGTTTTCCAGATAGCTGCTTTACAAATGTCCACTAGTGGAACTTCTCTGGCAGCTGCCAAGGTAGCAGCTGGCCCTCTCATAGAGCGGGCCCTCAACCCTGTTGGGGGCACCCTTCCAGCTTTAGTTTAACAGAACTGGATACACTTGACTGTCCATCAAGAAATGGACCTTTTTGACACTGGATTACCTTTTCCTACAGCCCCATAAGTCAAAACAGTTGCTTTCTGTCCTGCCTATGGTC
Source organism: Neoceratodus forsteri (assembly GCA_016271365.2). Classification (NCBI taxonomy): domain Eukaryota; kingdom Metazoa; phylum Chordata; order Ceratodontiformes; family Ceratodontidae; genus Neoceratodus; species Neoceratodus forsteri. The sequence continues at coordinate 340,699,201 of CM057458.1, forward strand.
CTTAGTGGCTGTCATGTAATAGCAGAGAGCCCTTTTTTCATCCAAACTGTGCAGCCTTCTTTCACCAGAACTGGAATGGTTGGCGAAGATGGGAAGAGTAATGGATTGGTTCAGATGAAAATCCAAAACCACCTTGGGGAGAAATTTTCATTTGTTCCGAGGACTACCTTGTCTCTATGAAATGAGATATAGTCCTGGTCTATACAGAGAGCCTGAAGCTTACCGAGTGTCTTCTTGTAGAAGTCATTGCCACTAGGAAAACTGTTTTCCATGTGACATTTCAAATGGGCTGTAGCCATGGGTTCAAAGGGAGGACCCATGAGCTTAGCTATACACACACACACACACATTAAGATCCCATGCTGGCATTGGTGCACTGCGAGGGGGATGCAAATGGTTCAAACCTTTACAGAACCTTCTGAAAATAGGTTCCGAGGCTACTGTTACCTTTGCTCCAGCAGCAAGGTAAGCAGACACTGCTGCAAGGTGGACTTTTAAAGAACTGGGTTGTAAACCCAGAACATGAATGAGAAAGATCGTCCAGAACAGCTGGCACTCCAGCCTGTGCTGGTACCAAATCTCTATTTGAACACCAGATAGAAAAACTTTTCTATTTGGAAGAATAGGTTCTCTTAGTGGAATGTTTCCTATAACCTCTCAAAATGTTTAACACAGCTTCAGAGAGATTTAAATCAGCATATTCTAACTCCTCAAGAGCCAGGCCTTGAGATAGAGGGACTTGAGGTTCAGATACAACAGGGTTCCCTGATTGGAGGTCAACAGATTGTGCTTCCAAGGGAGGTGTATTGGTTTGGCTACATACATAGAGAGCAGTAGAGAGTACCATGGCTGCCTGGGCCAATCTGGAGCTATCAAGATTAGAGATGCTGAGTGGGATGTGAGCTTGATTAATACCCTGAATACCAGAGGAAATGCATACAGGTACCTTCCTGACCAATCTAGAGCCAGAACATCCAGAGGGAGTGTGCCCTGAGCTGGTGGTATGCAACAGTACGGTGGTAGGTGGTGGTTCTGGGATGCGGACAAGTCTCTCTGGAGTGCCGCACCTTCTGAAAATCACTTGCACTACCTGCCTGTTCATGGTCCATTCGTGATGGGACTGATTGATTCATCTCAAAGCATCTGCCAGGGTACCATCTTTCCCTGGCAAGTGGATTGCCTGCAGGGATACTCCCAGAATAAGCCAGAGTCCAGATTTTCATGGCTTCTGTGCAGAGGAGGTCTGACCTGGTGCCTCCCTGCTTCTTTATGTAGTATATTGTGGTGGTATCTGTTCTGACCTGTACTACCTTCCCTTGCATTAGTGAAGAGAAAGCTTTTAGAGCCAACAACACGGCTCTGAGTTAGAGAAAATGCATGTGCTGAAGGGACTCTGAAATTGACCAGGTGCCCTGGGTTGTGTGATCCCCTAGATCGGTACCCCAGCCCAGGAGGGATGCATCTGTTGTAAGAACCATTGAAGGAGACTTTCTGAAAAGGAAGTCCTTAGCCAGCCTGGTGGCACCGAGGGTTGAAGTGCTGGATGCCGCACCACGCCAGTGACCCGGGTTTGGGAACAGACTGTGGCTACCAGGGGTCGGCAGGGGAGGAGAGGGATTGAACATCCATGAGACCACTCTCCCTCTCTGAGGTGGGGGGATGTCAGTGCTCAGTGCACTTCTGGCCCTTAGCCAAGGCTGGGGGCAGGGTGCCAACACTAAGCAGAGGGGCGGAGATGGGTCAGACGCCAGGAGGAGCAGATGCGTGCACACTCCTCTGGCATCACTTCATGCCCCCCCCCTTCCACAGAGAAGAAAATTCAAAATGGAGTCCACCCAGGGATGACAATTGTCCCTTCACTGCACCGCTGGGGTGCACTGTGGAGGGGTTGTGGGATAACAGATGGACCAGACACCAAACTTCAGGTTCAACACAATCAGTGTAGTGTTCATTCAGAATACAAGAAATAAGCTTCAGCAATAGCATATTCCTTCTTCAGTTCATCAGTTTGCAGCAATAGACTATGAATGTTCTTTCTCTGCACTTAGCCAGCACCCACTGACACTGATCTCTAATCTAACCACTTTTCAGTGAAAACCCTTCATCTCTATGTGGGCCCCGTTTGCTTGGGTAGTGGGGGCTCAAAGAAAAAAACAAAACAAGCTAAAAACAAAGAACCTCAGTGCAGAAACACTGAAAAAGGGCTACCCCAAAGGGCATTGGCTGCAAACCAAGTTTCAAAGAAATACATCATACATACATCCATCCATAATGCAAAGCATCATGGGATATATGCAAATTGCCATGACATTAGTCTTGTTCAGTTTACAGCAATTTACACACATTTTAAATAGCACAACTAACTTAATTTCTATAATAGTCAACTAGTACTTATCAAAAACACCTAGTACCATGGTATTTTCAATATTTATAGGTTTTATAAACATAAGATATTATGACAGTGCTTTACATACTAAATCCAACAACAATAAACACAACCTGTTTTACATACGCTTGGAGGTCACAATAACCTCCCTGTACAAGGACCTGAGAGGGAAAAGGAAAGTTAAAGACGACACTATAGCATAGTCAAGGGAGGGGGTGCCCATAGGTGGCCAACCTTATGGACTAGAAATTGTAAAGGATAGAATAGATTAAGAAATAGAACTGTTGCAAAAGATTTAAGAAAAAGGTTGGTCCTCAAGAGTGGCAAGAGCTCAGTCACAGGCACCTCCCCTGAACTGGATCCTGATCAGTGTGCTGAGTCACTCCCAACCCCCTGCCATGAGGGGCAAGTTGTTAGGGCTGTGGGAGAGGGGGTCTAATGCCCGGTGGCAGGGGGCATCCAGTGGCAGGGACGGACTCCCAAAAATACACCCCCCCAAAAAAGAAAAGTAATACCTCGTCTTAGGTTGGACGACTCTTTCCACCACTGTAGGGCCTGTAACGAAGTCCTTGTTACTGGAATAGGCTTTGAAAAAAGAATAATCTGGCTCCAGTGAGCCCTGAGGTGGAACAATGTCCAATTTGGAACCTGGAACCGATCACTGTGCCTGTGGAAGCAGCCATATGGGCCAGTAGCTGCAGAAACCATCTTGCAGTTTTTGGTTTGTGCAAGCTAAATGAATTTGTAATCAGCTGGAGAGTCTACCCCTTCCAGAGGCAGAAAAGCCCTGCCCTGAAGGGGATTGATCTCAGCCCCTATGAACTGCAGGATTTGTGCAGGAATAAGGGCCGCCTTCTTGTGATTGATTAGAAAACCCAGAGACTCCAAGAGATCTTGGGTGAACTGTAGATGCTGTCTGACCTGGTCTGGTGATTTCCTTACTACTAGCCACTCATCCAGGTACGGAAAGACCAACTCCCTGCCTTTGAAGGTGTCTCACTACTGCTGCTAAGCACTTTGTGAATACCTTCTGGGCCGAAGAAAGGCCAAAAGGCAGGGTTGAAAACTAGTAATGGGCTGAAGGGAGTCTGAAACGGAGATATTTTCTGTGAGACTCTCTTATGGTGATGTGGAAATAGGCATCTTTCAAGTCTTTTCAAGTCCAGTGATACCAACCAATCTTTTTGGAGTGTTGGCAGAAACAAAGCCAAGGTTACCATTTTGAACTTTTTTTTTTTCAGGTGCTTGTTTAAAGCTTTGAGATCCAATACAGGCTGCCACTCCCCATTTTTATTTGTGGTTAGGAAGTATCTGGAATAGAAACCCTTTCCCTCAGAGGGATTGTAACATGTTCTACTGCTTTTATCAGTCACAGGTTTCAAACCTGACTCTAGCAGTGTCTTCTGCTAGAGAGGGTGAGCTGAAAACCCTGATCTTTCAGGGAGGAAGGGATTTGAAATCCAGAGACAGACCCTAACCCACCACCTCCAATAACCACTTGTCTGTGGTGATGTTCAACCAAGCCTGGAGAAGTGGGGCAGTCTGCCTCCAACAGGGAAGGAGGAAGCGGGCCTGTGCCTCAGGGGTCTGCTTAGCTGGGGCTGAGGCCGAGCCTGGGACCCTCACCTGCAGCCCATTCTACCCATGCCCCTGAAGTATCCCTGCTGTGGGTACTGCTGGTACTAGGGTAAGGCCACTGGCTGGAAAAAGAACCTGGTATTAAAAAGACCTTCCCTGGCATCCTCTTCCATAAGGCCTGGTGGATGGAGAAGTTCTCTTTAGCAGAATTGTTTCTATAAGTGGCCTTATACTCATCCACCTTCATATAGGCGACCATGGATACCCCAAAAGGTAATTACCCTCTAGGGGAAAATTCAATGCCTTAGACTGGGTATCTTGAGTAAGATTTGTGGCCCTGAGCCAAGCAAATCTCCTCTGTGCCACCGTATTGGCTATCCATCTGGCTGCAGTGTCAGTTGTATCAGCAGCCATCTGAAACTGATACTTAGCTGCCTCCAACCCAAACCTGGCAGTTTCGGCCAGGTCATCTGACACGGGTGAGGGGGCTTTCTGGGACATGGCCAAAACGGATTGGCACAGTGATTTTTGGTACTGGACAGCATAGGCCTGAAAATTAGCAAGGCCAACAAGTACCCTTTCTTGGCCATGCTGTCAATTTTCCTAGAGTCCTTGTCCAGAGGGTGAGAAGACACGGGGACCCTAGCCTTATCACAAGCAGCTTGCTGCATGACCCCCTGGTGGTCAGGATGGGAGATGAGGAAATCTGCTCCCTCCCTATCCAACTGGTACTTTTGGTCCATCCTCCTGTCAAGGGGAGAAATATAATTGTCTGGAGGAGCATCCTTCTTGAACTTGTTTGCAGGGATGAGTTTTTGTGGAGGTCAGCCCCATCTCCATGCATTCTACCTCCTCTTCATCTTCAATATGCTCAGTAGTGGAGATGTCCAATGCATCAGCCATCTTACGAATAAATGTGAAATGGGAGAAGTAATCCTCAAACACCCTTGGGGGAGAACCAAAGTCCTGTTCAGGAGACACCTCAGATTCTATCAGTTCCCCTTCCTCACCAAAATCAAACTTCCTCAGGGAATGAAGACTGTATATTGCTGCCAGCCTGGGGACCTGGGGAGGAGCAGGAGGCTGCTGGGGAGGAATAATGGTCTGTAAGGTCTGGATCATTTTAAAAGCCTGGGCAATTTCTTGAGCCGAAGGCATAGACAGACCAGTCGCAGAAGAACCCGGTTTAGAAGGTTTTGGGGGTTCCTGCATTTTTTAACTTCTTATTTTCTTTGAAGGAACCAGAGAGTCAGCCAGTTCATTTGATCTCTCTGTGCCCTTTTCACCTGTCTCAGAGAAGAGGCAACTGCTGTCGTGAGTTCAGCCACAGTAATATGGGGTGTCTGCTGGTCAGAGCCAGAGGTACCCCTAGGAATTTTTTTTTTTTTTTTTTTTTTTTAAGTCGTTCAATGTGCTTTTTAATTATCTTTTCTGGGAAAGTTTTACAAATTTCACATTCCTCTTGTAAATGGTCATAACCCAGACAGGAGAGACAGACACACACACACACACACACACACACACACACACACACACACAGTGCTTGTCTGCCTTAGCAAACACTTCACACTGTAAACATTTTTAAAACCGGGCTCACCAGTTTTCTTTTTGGGTTTCTCAGACAATGTCCAAAAAAGGAGAAAAATGGCAACCGCTAAGCTTTTATTTTTATTTTTTTTTAAACAAGCAGTTGTGGTTGGTTCTGGAACTGAAAGGGAGCCGATGGAACCGAACCAATGGAGAAGAAAGAGAACTGGGTTAGTGGTTTGGCAACAGAGAAGTAAAAAAAACTCACCTGTAGTAATCTTGTTTCTTCCAAAGGGATCCACTAATATTACTCTTGCAGTGCTCCCTGAAGCCAGCACTGCCCCAGAGAGAATAGAATGCTATGCTTATCATGGAATGTTTCGCTCGTGCATCTAGTTTCAAACTGCCCAGTGTCAACTGCCTACATTCTACCTCAGATTTCTTAGAAGCGTGCAAAGAGGCCATAACATGTGAATCACTAATTATAGAAAAATAATGCCCAACTGGGCAAACATTAACCAAAGGACTAGTATAAATAAATGGCCCCTTTTTTCCTGAAGTCAGATATGAGTTTAGAAAAAGTCTACAAGTTAAGACATTACTAGAAGGTGTCAGCAGGTGGTATGCCACTCCAACTATACATCTTAACTGTGGAGAGGAGTTTTCTTGCTACAGATTCTGAAAGGGGAGGCAAGGGCGGGGAGTAATATTAGTGGATCCCTTTGGAAGAAACAAGATTACTACAGGCTAGTAATTTTTTCTTCTAACCCCAGGAATCCACTATTACTCTTGCAGACTATGCAGCAGTACCTCAAGGAGGTGGAACAGAATCTATTTAGGAAGAAGACTGCAAGACTGCTGTGCCAAATCTGTCATCACTCCTGGACTGGGTGTCCAGGCTATAATGCTTAGTGAAGGTGTGGACTGACCTCCAGGTTGCTGCTTTACATATTTCCATTAGAGGTACCTCTCAGGCAGCTGCAATAGTGGCAGCTGTACCCCTTGTAGAGTAGGCCCCAAAACCACAAGGAGGAACCTTGCCTGCCTTTGAGTAGCAAAACTGAATACACTGGACTATCCATCGAGAGATGGTCCTCTTTGAAGCAGGAGTACCTTTACCTACTTCCCCATAGGTGAGTAACAGTTGTCTGTCCTCCCTATGATCTTTGGTATGAGTCATGTAATAATTCAGTGCTCTTTTTACATCCAAGCTGTGTAATCTATGCTCACCTGAGCTAGAGTGTTCAGTAAAGAAAACTGGCAGTGTTATAGACTGGTTCAAATGGAAGTCAGAAACCACCTTGGAGAGAAACTTCCTATTAGTTCTCAACACTACCTTGTCCTTGTGGAAAGAAACGGTCCTTTCCCACACAGAGGGCCTGTAGCTTGCTTATCCTTCTGGCAGAAGTGATTGCTACCAGAAAAACTACCTTCCAGGTAAGAAATTTAAGCTATGCAGATGCCATAGGCTCAAAGGGTGGAAGCATAAGCTAGGCAATACAAATATTAAGGTCCCATGCTAGCACTGGTTCCCTGTGAGGGGGCAACAAATGAGAGCCCTTTAAAGAATTTTTTGAATATAGGGTTTGATGCCAGGGAGTTATCCTTTCTAGCTGAAAGGTATGCTGAAACTGAAGCCAGGTGGACCTTCAGAGTTGAGTACTGCAAACCCAGGGAGTGCAGGTGAGACAAATAATCAAGAAGGATTGGGATCCCGGCCTGGGCTGGGACTATACCCTTGTCACTGCACCAAGTGGAAAATCTTTTCCATTTTGAGGCATAGGTTTTCTTGGTGGACGGCTTCCTGTAACCCTTAAGGACTTCTAAATCTGGTTCAGAGAATTGGCAATCTGCATATTCTAAGTCCTCAAGAGCCAGGCCTTGAGCTTGAGACCCGAGATTGGGGTACACTACCCTCCCCTGAATGGAAGTCAGTAGATTGTGCCTCTGAGGGAGGTGAATCAGTTTGCTCAGACATTGAGAGCAGCAGGGACTACCAAGGCTGTCTTGCCCAATCCGAGGCTACCAGAATCATCTAAGCTGGTTATGACCCACGCTTGATAAGCACCCCAAGTATGAGAGGAAAAGGAGGACAAGCAGATAGGTACCTGCCTGTCCAATCCAGAATCAGGGCATCCATTGGAACGGTCCCCTTCACTAGGGCCCTGCAGCAATAAAGAGTTAAGTGGCGATTTTGGTGGGAAGCAAAAAGGTCCATCTCTGGGGTCCCCCACCTCCTGAATAGAGCATTCACCACTTGCTTGTTCAATGCCCATTCACGATGGGCCTGGTTTATTCTGCTCAAAGGATCTGCCAAGGTGTCCTTGCCTGGCAGATGAACAGACTGTAGAGAAGCATTTAGAGTGTAAGCGATGCTCCATATCTTCATTGCCTCTACACAGATGAGTGGACTTGTCCCTCCTTGCTTGTTGATGTAATTGTTGTGGTATTGTCTGTTCTGACTGGTACCACCTTTCCCTGTATGAGATGAAAGAAACCCTGAAGGGCCAGATAAACAGCTTTCAACTCCAGCAAGTTTATGTGCAGGAGTAAGTCTGCACTCTCCCAAGTACCGTGGATGGTTTAATCCCCTAAGTGAGCACCCCAACCAAGCAGGGAAGCATCAGCTGTGAGAACCAGGGAGGGAGGCTCCTGCAGAAATGAAACCCCTTCCCTTAAATTGTCCGGTTCCCTCCACCATTGTAGGGCCTGTAGTAACATTTGTGAGACTGGTACTGGCTTTGAGAAGGGGTCTTTCCTTTGATGCCAGTGTGCTCAGAGATGGAACTGAATATCTCTCCTCTGAAACCTGGCATCTACGACTGTGCTTGTTGCTGAAGCCATGTGCACCAACAGCTGAATAAACTTTTGTTGGCTTTGACCTGCTGACGGCAAATGAGCCTGCGAGAAGCTGAATGCTTTCTGCCCTCTCCTGAGGGAGAAAAGCTCTTCCCACTACTGTATTCAGTTCTGCACTTATGAACTACAGAACCTACATAGTGGTCAGGACTGACTTTTTGGTATTGAGAACAAATCCCAGGGAGAGCAGCATATCTTGGGTTACTGGAAGGTGGTCTGACACCTGTTGGGATTTCCCTACGATTAGCCAATCGTCCAGATTTTGTGTTTTTCAATAAAAGTTTTTATTGGAATAAAAATATACAATACAATAATATATTCAGTATAATACAATTTTTGAAACATAGCTCACATATAATTCTATCAATTAGCAATGCCAACCCAACAAATATGGCTCTTGCAATAGTAACTAAATTCTTTTTCATGTTTTAACAAATTACTTTTCCTTCTCACCTATTAGACAAAAATGTTAATTAGAACACGACTAAGAAAAAGAGCAGAAAAGAAAGGAATAGAACAGGAAGAAAAGCATCAAACCCAACCACCCACTATTTGGCTAAAGAATCCTTTGTTTTTCTTACATATTGTTCCACTGAACTAAATCTGCTGTTATATTTATGAGAAAGCCCATTCAACATTAAGATAAGGAAAAATTGTAACACCCAATCTTATGAGGTGTACCACTACTTCTGCTATGCACTTGGTAAAGACCCTTGGTGCAGAGGTAAGGCCGAAGGGAAGTGTTGAGAACTGGTAGTGGCCAGAGGGGAGTCTGAATCTGAGATACTTTGTGTGACTCCCTTATGGGAATATGGAAATATGTGCTCTTTAGATACAAGGAGGCTAGTCAGTCCCCTTTTTGCAGAGTTGGCAAAATCATGGCCATTGTGACCATTTTGAACCTGGGCTTTACCAGGTACCTTTTTAGCAGTCTGATGTCTAGTATAGGCTGCCACTCTCCGTTCTTTTTTGTTAAATATCTGGAATAGAACCCTTGCCCTCTTTGGTTGTGGGGGACAGGCTCCACTGCTTTTGCCAGCAGTAGGACCAGTACCTCCTACTCCAGTAGTTTTCTTTTTGAGAAGGGAGCTGGTGCAAAATTTTTTTAGTTGTTTTTAACCAGGTATAGCACACTAAGCTGAAAGCTTTTTTACAGGAGCGACCTGGGAGCACAAGGAGGTTAAGTAACCTGCTCAGGGTCACACAGTATGCAAGTGGAAGCTGTGGGATTCAAACCCAGGTCTGCTGGATGTCACCAGATTTGCAGCTCAGAGCCTTAGACCACTGCGCTATACTGCTCCATATAATGTTTTAACCTTGGAGGAGGAAGGGACTTGAAGCAAAGGTAGAGACCCTGACTCTCTATTTCCAGGTGCCACTTGTCTGTGGTGATTTTTAACCATTCCTGAAAATAGTGGGTGAGTCTGCCCCCAACAAGATGTGGAGACGCAGCCTGAAGGGAAAAGTCAGAGGTTCCGTTTTGCTTGCTGCCGAGACTGAGCAGATTGGGATCCTCTCCGAGAACCCCTTCTACGTCTAGCTCTGTAAAATCCAGTCTGCTGTGGTTCGTACTGCTGCTGGGAAACTGCCTGTACCTGAAAGAAAGGCCTCTTAGAAAGAGGACCTGTCCCAGTCTCCCCTAGAATAAGATGAAGTTGAAGTAGAGGGCCTGTCTCGGGTCAAGATGCTCCTAAAAGTAGCTTTATATTAGTCTACTTTTTTCATATATGCCTCAGTCTGGGCACCAAAAAGAGTGGCCTTCAACAGGAAAGTCCACTGCCTTTGTTTGGGTGTCCTGGGTGAGGTTGGTAGCCCTCAGCTAGGCAAATCTTAGAGCAATGGTGCCAGCCATCCACCTTGGAACTTTATTATTTGTTTCAGCTGCCATCTGAAATTGGTATTTGGAAGCCTCTAAGCCCAATTTTGATGCGTCTAGCAGCTCTGACACTGTTAAAAAGGGGTTAGCCATTGTATTGTCCGCTGACTGCCAGAGAGCTTTTTGATAAAGGGCAGCATAGGCCTGGTAGCTGGCTTGACTAATTGCCAGGGATGCCAAAAAGGTACCCCTTTTTTGCCATGCTGTCCGCCTTTCCTGAATCATCCTCAGGGTGGTGGGAGGATAAGGGAGTTCTGACTTTCTCACAGGCAGACTGCTGTACACCAGACCCTGGTGGTCTGGGTGACTAAAAAGAAACTCTGCACCAGATCTTTCTAACTTGATACTTCTAGTCACACTTTTTGTCTGTGGGTGTGACTGTATTGGGAGCCTTTAGGATTTCTAAAACATCCTTCTTAAAGAATTTATAGATGGGCAGAAGGAGCCTTTTAGAGGGCATCAGCCCCATAAGCTCCATGTATTGTGCCTCCTCTTCATCCTGGATCTCTTCAGCTGTTTGCAGATCCATGGTCTACCATTTTCTTGAAAAGTAGGAAGAGAAATCCTCTGAGGGTCTGGGAGGGGAGCCAAAAATCCTATTTTGGTGACACTTCAGGTTCAATTCCCTCTTCATCTTGGTCATTCTCCTCATATGCCACTGTAGCAGCAGGCAAAACAGGGGTAACAGTTGCTTTTTCAGCAGTAGTAATCACAGGTTGCTGAGGGGGGTAATAAACCCTGCAGCACCTGGAGTAAGGTGAAAGCCTGTGTCAACTCAGCAGGAGAAGGAGCATTAATAGGCACCTGATGGACCCAGTTAGGTGTTTTAGCAGAGGTGTTAGTGTGTTTGGTTTTCTTTAATTTTTTGGCAGGCACCGGGGAGTCAGCCAGTTGATTACCTCTCTTGCCAGAGCCCTCACCAGCATCAGGGGTGGATTTAGAGGCTCTGGAAGGAACCACCACAGTCAGAGGGGGTGGACTGGTTAGAGCCCATGGACCCCTCTAGTTTTAAGCCTCTCCCTGCAGTTCTTACAAGTATCAGTCTTCATTGAAGAAAAAACTACTTACAGTAATCTCGTTTCCTCCCAGTTATACTTGGGTATTCATAACCATGCAGTAAGCCTTCTAGGTAGAACTGCCCGGAGAGATGGAACATATGCAAATGATGGAATCTTTTGCATGAGCCACTTTTTCAAATGCTGCATTCTACTAACTGCCTTAATTCTAAACCCCTCAGACTTCCTGGACACCTGGAAACAGGCTCACGAGGACCAAGTGAAATAATGATATTAATAATAATTATAATAGAGGGAACTCCCTTAACTCCCCCAAAAAAGGCCTCCAAGTGGAGGGCATAATATATGAAAGGATACTTTAATGTCCAAATCACCTGAAAAAGGGGAGGGGACAACAATAGTGAACACAATCACAACAATGTGTCCCAGAAGTAGCATTTATACCCCTGAGAGCACAGTATTCAGGAGTGCAGAGGCTAAAGTTTCCAGAAGGGGAGGCAGGGTGGGAAGTTAGGAATACCAGAGTATTACTGGGAAGAAACAAGATTACTATGGCAAGTAATTTTTTCTTCTCATCCCAGTAATACTCAGGTATTCATAACTTTATGCAGACTACCAAGCAGTAGCTTTGGAGGTAGGCACAGAACCTTATTTCGGGAACAGACTTTGCAGGACTGCTGTGCCGAACCTGGCATCACCCCTGGACAGAATATCTAGACTGTAATGCTTTGTAAAGGTGTGTACTGTTTTCCAGGTAGCTGCTTTACAGATGTCCACCAGGGGAACATCCCCTATAGCTGCTGTGCCCCTTGTGGAATGGGCTCTCAACCCTGTTGGGGGCTCCTTTCCAGCCTTAGAGTAACAAACTGGATATGCTGTACTATCCAGTGAGAAATGGACCTTTTTGATGCTGGGTTACCCTTTCCCACATTGTCAGAGGTCAGGAACAGCTGTTTTCTGTCCTGCCTATGGACTTTAGTGACTGTCAAGTAGTAGCTAAGAGCTCTTTTGATGTCCAGACTATGAAGACTCCTTTCATCAGAACTAAAGTGTTCAGTGAAAAAGACAGGTAACGTAACGGTTTGGTTCAAATGGAAATCAGAAACCATTTTAGGAAGAAACTTCCTGTTAGTTCTCAGGACCACTTCATCTCTGTGGAATGAAATGTAGTCCTGTTCAATGGAGAGAGACTGGAGCTCACCGATTTTTCTGGCAGAAGTCATTACCACAAGGAATATAGTTTTTCATGAGAAATATTTCAAATAAGCTGAAGACATAGGCTCAAAAGGGGGACCTGAGCCTAACTACACACACATTTAAGTCCCATGCTGGCACCAGTTCTCTGTTTATTTGGGGTTGCAAATGGGCCATGCCTTTAAAGAACCTTTTGAAAGTAGGGTCCGAGGCCCGAGAAGCATTCTCTCCAACTGAAATGTAAGCAGATGCTGCAGCCAGGTGGACCTTTAAGGTACTGGACTGCAAGCCCAGTGAATGCAAATAGGTAAGAGTCCAGCACAGCTGGGATACCAGCCTGTGCTGATATGGGCCTGGCCCTTAAAAGATCCTTTTGAAGATGGGATCTGGAGCCATTAAAACATCTTGTCCAGCTAATACACAAGTAGATGCTGCAGTTAGGTGGACCTTGAGGGTGCTGGACTGCAAGTCCAATGGATGTAAATAGGTAAGATAGTCAAGCACAGCTGGAACCCCAGCATGTGCTGTTACCAGTTTTCTGACTGAACACCAAATAGTAAACCTTTTCCATTTTAAAGCGTAGATTTTCCTAGTGGAGGGACAACCTACAACCACTTAAAATGTTCAAGGCACTTTCAGAAAGATGCAAGCCTGCATACTGTAGGCCATGCCTTGAGCCCGAGTGACCCGATGTTTGGGTACAGGAGCCTCCCCTGGTTGGAGGTTAGCAGACTGTGCCTCCGAGGAAGGTGTATTGGTTCGGACCCAGACAAGGAGTAGCAGAGAGTACTATGGCTGCCTGACCCAGTCTGGTGGTATCAAGACCATTGATGCTGACTGGAACCAGAGCTTGAGAAATTCTCTGTACACCTGAGGGAAGGAAGAAAAAAACATGCAGGTGCTTCCCTGCCCAACTCAGAGCCGAAGCATCCAGGGAGATTGTTCCCAGATCTGGTAGTCTGCCACAAAACTGTGGCAGGTGGAGGTTCTGGTAGGACACGAACAAGTCTACCTCTGGGGTGCCCCAACTCCTGAAGATCACTTGCACCGCCTGACTGTTCAAGGCCCATTCGTGATGGGACTGGCTGATACGAGTCAGGGTATCTGCCAAGGTATTGTCCTTGTCTGGCAGATGAATAGCCTGCAGAGGCCCATGAAGCATGCTAGACTCCATATTTTCAATGGTCCTGTGCAGGGAGGGCTTGACCTTGTCCCTCCCCTGCCTGTTTATGTAGTACATTGTGGTGGTATTGTTTATTCTGACCTGTACCACCTTCCCTGTACTGTGTGAAAGCCTTTAGTACCAGTAACACTCCTCTTAGCTCCAGCAGGTTTATGTGCAGAAGTGACCTTGCACTTTACCATGTGCCTTGGATGGTGTGAACCTCCAGATGGGCACCCCACTCTAGTAGAGATGCATCTGTTGGAAGTGACAGACTCTTTCTGAAAAAGGAACCCCTTTCCTTAGGATGGTTTCCCTTCCACCATTGAAGGTCCTATAACAATAGTTTTTGTTTGGTTTGTTATTTTTGTTACTAGAATTAGTTTTGAAAGAGGGTCCTTTCTTTGACACCAGTGAGTCCTGAGGTGAAACTGGATGTCACTCATCTGTAAGCTAGATTCCAGGACTGTGCCAATGGCAGGTGCCATGTGGCTAGTAACTGAAGAAAGTGTCTTGCAGTTTTTGGTTTATTCAGGCTGAATGAGCCCACTGTTAGTAGAATACTTCTTGCCCTGCATAGAAGCAGGTAGGGCCTGCCTCGCAGGGCATTTAGCTCTGCTCCTATGAACTGTAGTGTCTGAGCAGGCTGAAGGACAGACATATTTATCAGGGACCCTAGAAACTCCAGGAGCCCCTGGGTGAGTAGCAGATGCTCCCACTTGCTGGGGTGACTTTACAACCACCAGCCAGTCCTCTACTATGTACACTCTTGGAGAGTGACCTGATGGGAGTCTGAACCTGAAGTACTTTCTGTGAGATTCCCTTATGGGGATGTGGAAATAATGCAAGTCCAGTGATGTCAACCATTCCCTTTTTTTGGAGTGTTGGCACAATCAGTGACAAAGTTATTTTGAACTTTGGCTTTGCTAATTGCCTGTTTAACACCCTGAAGTCTAAGACAGGCTGCCACTCCCCATCTTCTTTGTGGTACCTTTTGCTGTACTAGGACAGGCTCCACTGTCTGACAGTAACAAGGTTTGAACCTCTTCTCAGGAGTTCTCCCTCCATCTGTAGATGGGTTGAAAACTTTTGTTTACTACTGGAAGGAATTTAGACTCAGACAGTCCCGGATTCACTATATCTAGCACTACCAGTCTGTGGTGCTTGAAGTACCCCTGCTGTGGGTTCTGCTGATACTGAGGCACAGTCATGGCCTGATAAAAATGGCTTGCTGTGAAATGATCTGCCTCCCTTATGTTTTAGTGGACAGGGAAGCTCTTTGGCATAATTGCTACTGTAGGTGGTTTTGTATCCATCCACCATTTTCATGCAAGCTTTTATCTTTCTCCAAAGAGGGAATTGCCTTCGACTGGGAAATCCATAGCTTGGTTTGGGTATCCTGAGTGAAGTTTGTGACTCTCAGCCAAGCAAACCTCCTGTGAATCACTGTATTTGCCACCCATCAGGCAGCAATGTCATTAGAGTCAGCCGCCATTTGACTGATATTTGGCTGCTCCCAAACCAAAGTTGCTGTTTCAGCTAGATCATCTGACAGGGGAGTCTGGACTTTGAGTGCCATAGCAAGGACAGATTGCCATAGTGACTTTTTGGTATTGAGCAGCATAGGCTTGAAAGCCTACCAGATGGCCAAGGAAGCTGACAAATATCCCTTGTTTGCTATATTATCAATTTTCCTGGAATTCTTGTTGAGAATAGGATGCCAGGGTATCTGCCTTGTCACAGGCTGTCACTTGTACCACTCCTTGGTGGAGAGGGTAGGAAAATAAAAGTTCATCTCCCTCCCTTGTCTGCTAATATTTCTTATCCAGCCTCTTATTAAGAGGGGGAACAGAGCTTGCATTTTGTAAAATCTTTAAAGTATCTTTCCTGAAGAATATAGTTACAGGAAGGAGATTTTTAGTGGGTGTAAGCCCAATCATTTCTCACGAATGTGAAGACTGAGGAATAATCCTCAGATGCTCTGTTGGGAGAGCCAAACTCCTTGTCAGGGGAAACCTCAGATTCAATAGGTACCCCTTCGTCCATTTCATCATAATCATTCTTCCTCTTAGAGGAGACTGACTGCTTTTTCAGGGGTCTGCTACTGAATGGTAGACAGCCCTTGTAGGCCTGAATGACCTTTAAGGCTTTTGCAATTTCGGCAGCAGTTCGCAGACTTTATAGCAGGCGCAGAAGTCCCCAAATGCTGATGCTGCCCAGCAGGAGGTTGTGTGTGCTTAGTTCTCCAATTTCTTTGAGGGAATCTGGGAGTCAGCCGGTTCAGCAAGCCTCTTAGGAACTGCTTATATACCCATCTCAGGGGTAGCAGTTACAGTAATTGTAGTTTCACCCACAGTAATTTAGCGTGTCAGCTGGTCAGAGCTAGAGGGACCCATAGGTGGTGAGAGTTTTCTCTAGCCGTATCCAGGCATTTTTCAATAGTTTTCTCAGGACATGTATTGCAGATTTCACACTGCTTTTAAATGTTCATGTCCAGGTAGGCAACACAAAAGAATGTTTGCTTTAGCAAAATTTCACCACACTCAATACATGGTTTGAAAACCAGGATCACCAGTTCTCATTTTTTCTGATATTTACAATGTAAAACTGATAAAAGTTGCAACCGCTAAAAAATGCTTTAAAGTTTATTTAGCAGTTACGGTCAGTTCCGGAACCAATGAGGAACCCGGAACCAAGGTAAAATGAACAGAGGCCATCTGTTCAGGAACCGGACATAGCAATTCTAAAAACAAGCTAAATTTAATAAAATTAAACATAACTAATGTAGTTTTCAGTTGGGAAACTCTGATAAATATAAAATAAACCTCGGTTTACCTCTGCTTATACCGAACCGGGAGAAACAGAAAAGCTACAATTTGCACACACTATGGTTTAACTTAAAATTACAAAAAGTAAAAGGCAAATGAAATGTAAAGAATAATTACATATATTTTATAAGTTCTCACATCAGAACAAGATTAGGAGGAGAGTATCTCAGAGCATCTTGTCTTGACAGGCGGAGAGAGAAATCTGAGGGGTTTAGAACTAAGGCAGCTAGAATGCAGCATTTGAAAAAGTGCCTTATGCAAAAGATTCCATCATTTGCACATGTTCCATCTCTCCGGGCAGTTTTACCTACAAAACTTACTGCATCAAGTTAGGAATACCAGAGTATTACTGGGGTGAGAAGTGCTGTTACCCAAGGCAGATCAAGCAAAGATCATGCTTGTCTGCCTTGGCAAACACCTCCTCACACTTCAAGCAATTGTTGAATCTAGGGGGTCATGTTTTCTTGATAGGCTTGTCTGACATAGAAAACAGGAACCAGCAACCAACCGAAAAATAGACAATTTAAATATTTGCAGTCAGTTTCAATAGAACGGTCAGATCAGGAATAGTGTGTGAAAAAGCTATCAGTTCCGATTGGATCTGGAACAGAGAAACCACTGAGGAAAACAGATAAACCTCTGTTCAAAAGTGGTTAAAATTAAATAAAATTAAGAATATAGTAACTGGAACCCTCTAAAAAGGTTCCGATTAAATAAAAGAAGAAGATCGGTTGCCCCTCGGTTCAAAGGAACGGCAAGGAACCGATAAACAAGTTTCAAATTTAAAACTAATGAGGTATAAAACACTAAAGAACAATGACACTAGGCAGCAATGAAAAATAAAACAAATACAAGTTTTTTTTGCTCTGTGCACTACAGGAATCTGTCTTTCTTGAGAGAGATCTCCAGAGCATCTGAACTTTGCAGCAGAGAGAAGAAATCTGAGGTAGAATGTAGGCAGTTGACACTGGGCAGTTTGAAAATAAATAAATCTAAACATTCCATGATTAGCATAGCATTCTATTCTCTCTGGGGAAGTGCTGGCTTAAGGGAGCACTGCAAGAGTAATATTAGTGGATTCCTGGGGTTAGAATCATCAGTTACAAATAAACTAAACATTAAAACGAAGATGTTCTTTAATCATAGAACCCTGATTATTAAAACTAACCCGGTTCCCCCACGGTTATACTGAACAGAGGGGAACCGGAGAAAAAAATTTAAGCTTCAACTAAGATTTCTTTAACAAAAACAATTAGTAAGAGGCAGCAAATGAAAACAAAATATACTTGTATCAAGATATTTGAAGTTTTCTTCACGCAGGAGAAAGTTAGACAAACGGTACTCCAAGCGACCAGACTTTTCAGGCAGAGAGAAAAATCTGAGGTTTAGAACACTGGCAGTTAGAGGCATTTGAAAAGTTGTCACGTGCAAAGAATTCCATCATTTGCATGTGTTCTAGTCTCTTCAGGCAGTTCTACCTAGAAGACCTACTGCAGAAAGGTATGAATACCTAAGCATTACTGGGGTTAGAATGGCACTATTAGTATCACAAGCTCTAGTTGGAGTTTGATGAGGTCACACTGGAGAAGAGGAATGGGAGGCATAAAAATCTCAGCCACATCAGGGAGAGGGCATCAATAGAGTCCCTCACTGTCCGGTATAATGGAGTAATACTGAGTAATAGTGAGGTAGCCTGTGGTTGTCCGGAGAGGCAAAGAGGTCCATTTACGGTGTACCCCAGAGGTGGAAGATGGTCCCAAAGGACTGATGCACTCATGGCTCTGGGAGTGGAGACTGAGGTGATCTGCTAGGGCATTCTATGCTCATGGTACCTGAACTGCCATGAGGAGCAGTTGATGCTGTGAGACTTCTTGCCAGACGCAGAATCCTTCTCGACAAAGACATTGGAATCTCGTTCCCTTCCCCCCCTTGTTTATGTAGTACACTACACAGGTGCCATCTGTACCAGAAGGGGACCTGGTTTCAGGTATGCTTGGAAGGTCTGCATTGCAAGGCAGACCACCCTCATCTCTAGAGTGTTTGTGAAAGAGGCCATGGCCCGATTCCACAGACCCTGGGTTTGGTAAGGACAGAGTTGGGTGCACCAACCGATGGTGGAAGTGTCCGTGGTCAAGGTCTGGGCTAGTGGTGGAGTTTGAAAGGGAACACTCTGGTTCAGATTGGATCATACAGTCCAAGTCTAGGCTCGGTATTCATAACTCTTTACAGTCAGCCTTTAAAGTAGAACTGCCCGGAGACAGTTATGCTAATGACAGAACCCATCATTGGCTCATGCCACTTATTCAAATGCTGCCCTTACTAACTGCTGCATTCTATTAATGCCTCATATTTCATGGACAGCCTGCAAGGAAAGGCCCATCTAAAAAGATATCTACCAACAATTAACTAACTAACCTACATTAACTAAACTGCTAACAGGGGAAAAACAACCCTTCTGAATGTTTGAGAATCTAAAGGAGGAAACAATGCCCAATGGGGGCACAAAAACAAGCTATGCCAGTGTGTGGCACCCTTTCAGATTGTTATTCAGCTTGAGGTGTAGAGGCTACCAGTTCTAGAAGGGGAGGCAGGGTGGGAGAGAGTTATAAAATATTGAATACCTTGGAAGAAACATTACTATGGTAAGTAATTTTTTTCTTCTAACCCCAGGAATTCTTCAGTATTCTTAACTCTTTGCAAACTAAGAAGCAGTACCTTTGGCGGTAGGCAGAGAACCTACTTTGGGAATAGGCTCTGCAGCACTGCTGTGCCAAACCTTGCATCATTCCTAGATAAGGTGTTCAGGCTATAATGTTTTGTAAAGGTGTGTTCTGTTCTCCAGGTAGCTGCTTTGCAGATCTCCAACAGTGGGACATCCCTGGCAGCTGCCAATGTAGCAGCTGTGCCTCTGGAGGAATGGGCCCTTAGACCTGCTGGGGGCTCCTTTACAGTTTGAGTAACAGAACTGGATGCATTGGACTATCCAGTGAGCAGTGGTTCTTTTAGATGTTGGATTTCCTTTACCCACATCCCCGAAGGTCGGGAACAGCTGTCCTGCCTATGATCCTTGGGATGTATCATGTAGTAGCTCAAAGCTCTCTTGACAGTCTATGGAGTGTTCATTCACCTGACCCAGAGTGTTCAGTGAAAAAGATTAGTTGAGTAATGGACTGATTCAAGTGGGTATCAGAGACCACTTTGGGAAGGAATTTCCTATTGATTCTAAGCAATACCTCGTCTCTATGGAATGAGATGTAGTTCTGTTCAATGCACAAGGCCTGAAGCTCTAATCCTGGCTGAAGCGATGGCCACAAGGAGCACTGTTTTCCAGTTGACATTTCAAGTGAGCTGATGCCATTGGCTCAAGAGAGGGATCCCCGAGTTTGGCAATGCACATGGTAAGGTCCCACACTGGCACTGGTTCCCTGTGAGGGGGTGCAGGTGGGCAAGACCTTTGAATAACTTTAAAAATAGGGTTAGATGCCATGGAGACACCCTTCCCAGCTGAAATATAAGCAGATGGAGGCCAGATGTACCTTCAAAATAGTGGGTTGCAAGCCCAAGGAATGCAACTGGGTAACATAATCCAGCAAGGCTGGAATCCCTGCCTGCGCAGGTATCACATCATTGGCAGAACACCAAACTGAAGCATAGGTTCTTAGTAGACGGCTTCCTGCAAGACATTCAGGACACAGAGATGCAAGCCTGCATACTCCCAAGTTCTCAAGAGCCATGCCTTGAGTGATCCGAGATTCGGGTACAGGATGCCCCCTTGGTTGGAGGTCAAAAGATTGTGCCTCAGAGGGAGGTGTACTGGTTTGGCCACAGACATGGAAAGCAGCAGAGTGTACCATCACTGCCTTGTCCAATCTGGTGCTATCAAAATCACTGATGCTGGCTGGGATCAGAGTCTGAGCAGAAATCTGAAGATCAGTGGAAAAGGAGAGAAGGCATACAGTTGCCTCCCTGACCAGAGTCAGAGCAGCCATGGGTATTGTACCCCTGCCTGGTGGTCTGCAACAGTACTGTTGCAGGTTGTGGTTCTCGTGGAATGCAAAGAGGTCATCTCTGGGGTGCCCCACCTTCTGAACACTACCTCCAACACCTACTGTATCTGTCCAGGGCCCACTTCTGATGGCCCTGGTTGATCAGACTTTGGGCATCCACCAGGATGTTGTCCTTCCTTGGAAGATGAATAGCGCACAATAAAGCCTGAAGTGAGTAAGCAAGACTCCACATCCTCATTGCCTCTGTGCACAGGGGGCTTAACCTTCTCCCTCCCCATTTATGGGGTACATTGTTGTAGTATTGTCTGTTCTGATCTGTACCACCTTACCCTGCACCATGGACATAAAGGCCTGCAAGGCCAGAAATACTGCTCCGAGCTCCAGTAGGTTTATGTGCTGGAGTGAATCTGCACTTGACCATGTCCCTTGGGTGGTGTGATCCCCAGGTGAGCACCCCACCCTAGTGGTGATGCATCTGTTGTGAGAATCACTGATGGGGGCTCTTGCTGGAAAGGGACTCCTCCCCTCAAGTTGTCCCTTACTGTCCACCACTAGAGCTTGCAGTAATGTTCTTGTTACTGGAGCCAGCTTGCAGAGCGAGTCTCTTTGGCACCAATGTACCCCGAGGTGAAGCTGTATCTCATTTGGAATCTGGAGCCCAGTACTGTGCCTGTGGGCACTGCCATATGGCCCAGGAACCGCCTTGATGTTTTTTGCTTTACCCTGAATGAGCCAGCAATCTCTGTAGGATGTTGCTTACTCTGTCCCGAAGCAGGTAAGCTCTCCATTTCAATGTATCCAACTCTGCTCCTATGAAGTTTAACACTTGAACTGGTACCAGGATGGATGTTTTGATGTTTATTAGAAACCCTAGGGACTCCAGGAGTGCCTGGGTTACCTGCAGGTAATCCTTCTACCTGTTGTGGAGAATTTCCCACTACCAGCCAATCATCTAGGTAGGGGAACAATGACTTCTGACCTGAGGTGAGCCACCACCACTGCCAGGCACTTTGTGAACACTCTTTGTGCTCAAGTGAGACCAAAAGGTAGTGTTGAGAACTGGTATTGGCCTGATAGGAGTCTGAACCAGAGATGCTTTCTGGGGGACTCCCATATGGAGATGTGGAAGTAAGCATCCTTTAGATCCAATGATACCAGCTAGTCCCCTTTTTGGAGGGTTGGCAGAATTACAGCCAAAGTTGTCATTTTGAACTTTGGTTTTGTCAGGTACCCGTTTAGTAGTCCTGGATCTAGAATAGGCTGCCACTCTCCATTTTTCTTTGTGGTGAAGCAGCATCTAGTAAAAACCCCTTCCCTTTTGCTGTGGAGGAACAGGTTCCACTGCCCTTGACAGCAGCAGGTTTTGTACCTCCTTTTCCAGCAATTTCCTTTCTGCATTTGAAGCTGGTTCAAATGCTCTTGTTCTTAGAGGTGGGAAGGATTAAAATCTGAGGGACAAACCCCAGCTCACTACCTCCAGGACCTACTTGTTTGTGGTGATTTTCCAAGCCTGGAAGTAGTGAGCCAGTCTGTTCCCTTCTGGAACTTGGGGGGGGCAGCCTTGGCAACTAAGGTCAGAGATTCTGCTTGGGTTGTGGCTGAGCCTCCCCAGCCTGGGATCCACGCTTGGAACCCCCTTCTGCTCCTAGCCCTGAAATACCCCATCTGCTGAGGGTACTGCTGGTACTGAGGAACAGACCGAGCCTGATAGATAGTACCTCTAACCCCTGCCTCCCCTTCCATAGTGTCTGGTGGAAGGTGAGGATTACTCTGACTGAATTACTCTTATAGGTGGCCTTGTACTCATCCAGCTTCTTCATGTAGGCCTCTATTTTATCCCCAAACAGGGAACTGGGACAAGAAAATCCATAGCCTTTGACTGGGTATCCCTGTGTGAAGTTGGCAGCCCAGAGCCATGCAAACCTCCTGAATACCAAGAGGGCCATATACCTGGCAGCACTGTTGGCATCTGCTGCCATTTGAAACTGGTATTTAGCAGCCTCTAGCCCAAATCTGGAAGTCTCAGCCAGGTCAGCTGAGAGACCAGAGGGAGCCTTATCAGCCATAGCCAATATCGACTGCCACAGTGACTTCTGGTACTATGCAGTGTACTACAAGTGACTTCTGGTACTGTGCAGCATAGGCTTGATAGTTGGCCAGTCTGATAGCCAAGGAGGCTGACAGGTAGCCCTTTTCAGCCATGCTGTCAATCCTATAATCTTTCAGGAGGGTGAGATGCCAAAGGTACTCTTGCCCTATCACAGGCTGCTGTCTACATGACACATTGGTGGTCAGGGTGAGAAAAACTCAGCCCCTTCTCTATTTGATATTTCTTATCAGCCCTCTTGTCCAGGGGTTACACAGTATTGGGTGTCTGCAGTATTTTCAAAATTTCTTTTGAAAAATGTATTCATGGAGAGCAAAAGCTTTTTGGTTGGGGTAAGACCCATAAGTTCAAGGTATCCAACCACCTTTTCATCCTCTACCACTTCATTAGTGGCAATGTCTAGGGCATCCACCATTTTCCTCACAAATGAAGAGGAAAATCCTCAGTAGTCCTAGGTGGTGACAAATTCCTGATCCAGAAATATATCTGGTTCTATGGGTTCCCTATAGTCTTCCCCCATAATCTTCCTCCTCATAATCCAAAGCCTCTTGGAGAGAGGGGCAAACCGAAGATATTGGTTGAACTGGAGTTTGAACCAGTGTCTGGCTAACCGGAACCAGTACAGCTCCCAGAAGAGCCTGTATTACTTATTGCCTGGGCAACAGCCTCAGGTGTTGGCATCTCGCTTTGTACTACAGAAGTTCCTTTTGGTGTTCTAGCCAGGGGTTGTGTGTGCTTGGTTTTCTTTAGCTTTTTTATGGGAACCGGTGTTCCAACTGGTTCTTTTTCCGGTAGAAGGTTCACCCGTATCAGGGGTATTTTGCTTAGGATCAGGAGTTTCACCAGTGGTTTTAAAAGGGATAGGCTGGTCAGAGCCTTTGTCTCCCTGTCCTGACGAAACCAGCTTCTTTCCAAGTCTTTCCATACGATTTTTAATCTTTTTCTGTGGAAGAGACTTGCAAATTTCAGAGTCAACTGTGAAATGTGGTTCACCAAGGCAAACCACACACTGGTCATGGTCATCTGCATTGGCACACACCTCTCCACACAATGCAGTTTTCTTTGGTTTTTCTGACATTCTTAATTTTTACCAAGAGAGGAAACCGCCAACTTTAAAGTAGGTCAAACTTTACTTTAAATAGCCGTTACACACGGTTCCCAAGAAAAAATTACTTACCATAGTAATCTTGTTTCTTCCCAGTGATGCTCATATATTCATAATTTTGTGCAGTAAGCCTGGAGGGTTGGACTGCCCAGAGAGATGGAACACATGCAAATGAGTAGACTTCTTTGCACTAAGCATCTTTCAAATACTGCCTCTACCAACTGTAGTGCTCCAACCTCTTCAGATTTGAGAAGCCTGGAAGTCAGGCATTAGGAAACTAATGCAACTAACATTTTATAAAAGAAGGGTTACCCCTAATTAAAGCATAGAATTTATAGAAAAAAAAAAGCCAGCCCATCAGTGCAGTGGTTGGGGTTCTGCTTGCGATGCTAGTGAACCGTGTTCAGGAACGAGCTTGGGTCATCTGAGGGCCGGCTGGGGGAGAAGGATGGAGCATCCTACAGACTGCTTTCCTCCTCTGGGGGGTGGGGGGGTCTCTGTTCGGTGTGAGAGTGGTGCCTAGCGGAAGCTGGATGCATCACTCTGGGCACCGACTCATGGTTGAGGAGGGGAGGGGCTGGGGCTAGAGAGACGCTGGCATCATTGCATGTCTTTTCCCCAGCCAATAAAGGAACAAAACACCGACAAGACTTCTATGACGCCCCACTCCCTGCTTCAATTAGCCACCTGGCCATGACCTCCGCAACTAGCTACAATCCACGGCGTTGATTACGGTGGTGGCGCCGTGCCCTGCTTCCTGGGGGGTAAGCCAGGACTGACCAGGGAGATCAAGGGGCTAATAAGGCAGTGGAAGCTGTGGGGCACCATGACTAGGGTGGATCCATGACAGAAGACGGGGGGGGGGGGAGAGAGACAAGAAAAAAAGAGGGGTAAAATACCAAAAAAAGAATTTTTATAGAAAAAACCTCCAAAGGGAGGAGAATGATAACATTTGACAAAAGCCACAAAGAAAACTACAGAAGAACACATTGAAAAACCCCTGTTTAAAACTGATTAAAAAACAGAATAGGCAACAAAAACAACATGGCTTGGTGGCACCAGCATGCGGAGTGCAGAGGCTAAAGTTCTGGAAGGGGAGGAATGGAGGGAAGTTTTGAATATCTGAGCATCACTGGGAAGAAAAAAGATTACTGTGGTAGTAATTTTTTCTTCTAACCCCAGTAATGTTCAGGATATTCATAACTTTATGCAGACTACCAAGCAGTACCACTGGAGGTGGGAACCAAACTTATTTTGGAAATAGACTGCAGGACTGCTGTGCCAAAACTAGCATCACTCCTGGACAGAATGTCCAAGTTGTAATGCTTTGTAAAGGTGTGTACTGTTTTCCAGGTAACCGCTTTGTAAATGTCCCCCAAGGGGACCTCCCTGGCAGCTGCAAGGGTAGCAGCGGTTCCTCTCGTAGGATGTGCCCTCAATCCAATTGGGGGCTCTTTACCTGCTTTAGTGTAGCAAAACTGAATACACTGGACTATCCATCGAGAAATTTATATTTTTGAGGCTGGTTTACCTTTTCCTACATCCCCATATGCAAGGAAAAGTTGTTTTCTATCCTTCCTATGGTCTTTAGTGGCTGTCATGTAATAGCCGATGACCCTTTTCACATCAAGACTGTGGAGCCTTCTTTCACCAGAACTGGTATGGTCTGAAAAAGACAGGTAGAGTGATTGGTTCAGATGAAAGTCTGAAACCACTTTAGGAAAAAACTGTTCTGAAGACTACCTTATCTCTGCCAAATGAGATACAGTCTTGATCAGTGCAGAGAGCCTGGAGCTCGCCAATTCTTCTTGCAGAAGTAATAGACTGTTTTCCAAGTAAGGTATTTCAAGTGGGCAGTAGCCATGGACTGAAAGGGAGGGCCCTATGAGCTTGGCAATACACACATTCAGATCCCAAGCAGGCATTGGTGCCTGTGAGGAGGGTGCAAATGCATCATTCTCTTAAAGTTTGTCTGATGCTACAGACACCATTGTCCCTGCAGAAAGTTAGGCAGATACTGCTGCTAGATGAACCTTAAGGGAACTGGGTTGCAAACCTTGTGAATGCAAATGAGTGAGATGGTCCAAGACAACTGAAACTCCAGTCTTATGTGGTATAAGCTTTATACTGGAACACCAGAGAGAGAATCTCTTCCATTTGGAAGAATAAGTTCTGTGTAGAGGGTTTTCTATAACCCTAAATATTTAAGACAGCTTCTGAAGGATTTAAATCTGCATACTCAAATTCCTCAAGAGCCGTGCCTTGGGATGAAGGGACTTGAGATTTGGGTACAACAATGTTCCCTGATTGGAGATTAGGAGATTGTGTCTGAGAGGCAATTGTATTGGTTTGCCGACCGACATGGAGAGCAGAAAAGTACTATGGCTGCCTGGGCCAATCTGGAGCTATCAAGATCAGAGATGCCGAGAGGTATTTTAGTATCAGTAACACCCTGAAAACCAGAGAGAATGGGGAGGAAGGCATACAGGTGCCTGCCTGTCCAATCCAGAGCCAGGGTGTCCATAGGAACTGTGCCCTGTGCTGGTGGTCTGCAGCAATACTGAGGTAGCTGGTGAGTCTGCTGGGATGCGAACAAGTCCATCTGTGGGTCCATCTCTGGAGTGCCCCACCTTCTGAAAATAACCTACCACCTGCTTGTTTAGAGACCATTTGTGATGGGCCTGGTTGATGCGGCCTGGTGCATCTGCCAAGGTATTGTCCTTTCCTGGCAAATGGATTAGCTGCAAGGACACCTTCAGAAAATATGCCAGAGTCCAAATTTTTATGGCCTCTGTGCAAAGAAGGCCTGATCTGGTGCCTCCCTGCTTGTTTATGCAATACATTGTGGTGGTATTGTCTGTTCTGATTTTTACCACCCTGCCCAATATCAGTGAAGAGAAAGCCTTTAGGGCTAGGAGCACTGCTCTGAGCTCCAGTAAATTTATGTGCTGAAGGGACACTGCTGCTGACCAGGTGCCTTGAGTCGTGCGCTTTCCTAAGTGGGCGCTCCAGCCCAAAAGAGATGCATCTGTTGTGAGTACCAGAGATGGGTTCCCTCTCTGAAAAGGAACTTCTTGCCTTAAATTGGATTCCTCCTCCAACCACAAGAGGGCCTTTAATAGTGCCCTTGTCACTGGTATAAGCTTTGAAAAGGGGTCTCTTTTCTGACTCCAGTGAGTCCTGAAGAGAAACTGGATGCCTCATATGAAACCTGGATCCTTGCACTGTGTCTGTGGATACTATCATATGGCCAAGTAACTGCAGAAACTGTCTTGCAGTTTTTGTCTTGTGCAGAGTGATAGAATTTGCTATTGACTGAAGACTTTGCACCCTGTCCAAGGGTAAAAAAGCTCTGCCCTGAAGTGTGTTGATTTCTGCCCCTATGAACTGCAAAGTATGAGGAGTTGGAACATATTTCTTTTGGTTTATTACAAAACCCAGGGGCAATGAGAAGTGTTGGTTGATTCTTAAAAATTTATTACTTGGTCTGGTGACCCACTACCAACCAATCACCTAGGTATGGGAAGACAGTCACTCCCAGTCTTCGGAGATATGCCACTACAGCAACAAGGCGTTTTGTGAATACTCTTGGTGCTGTGGAGAGGCCGAAAAGTAGAGCTGAAAACCGATAATGACAAAGGGATCCTTTATGGGGATGTGGAAATAGGAGTCTCAAGTCCAGTGATGCCAACCAGTCCCTTTTTTGGATTGTTGGCAATATCCGAGCCAAAGTTACCATTTTGAACTTCGTTTTTTTTTTTCCAGATGCTTGTTCAAAGCTCTGAGATCCAAAACTGGCCACCACTCCCAACTTTTCTTTGTTAAAAGTATCTGGAGTAAAAACCCCTTCCTCTCAGGATGGTAGGAACAGATTTCACTGCTCTGAGCTGCAACAATTTCCAAACCTCTGCTTCCAGTAGTGTCCTTTCTGCTAGAAGCGGTGAACAGTAAACACTGGTCTTTTGTGGAGGAAAAGATTTGATGACAGACCCTGATCCACTACCTCCAGAACCCACTTATCTGTGGTGATGCTTAGCCAAGCCAGGAGGAAGTGGAAGAGTCTGCCTCCGATAGGCAGGGAGGCGGCGGCCTGAGCCTCAGGGGTTTGTTTCGATTGGGGCTGGGTTTGAGAGCCCCTTCTACTCCTAGAGTATCACTACTGTGGATACTGCTGGTACTGGGGCACAACTACTGGCTGGAAAAAGGGTCTGGTCATAAAAGACCTTCCTCTGCCCCCCTTCCATAGGACCTAGTGGATGGAGAAGCATGTTCCTTAGCAGAGTTGCTTCTATAAGTTGACTTGTACTCATCCACTTTTTTCATGTGTGCAACCATGGATTCTCCAAAAAGTTTCCTTCCAAAGGAAAATCCAGGGCCTTGGACCGAGTAGCCTCCTGAGTAAGGTTAGTGGCCCTGAGCCAAGCAAACCTTTGTCTGTGCCACAGTGTTAGCCATCCATCTGGCTGCAGTCTTGTTTGAATCAGCAGCCATCTGGAACTGGTACTTAGCTGCCTCCAGCGCAAACCTGGCAGTTTCAGCCACGTCTTCAGACAAGGGTGAGCTTTCATAGACATGTCCAGTACAGACTGCCACAGGGATTTTTGATACTGGGCAGCATAAGCTTGAAAAGTAGCCCATCTCATGGCCAAAGAAGCTGATAAATAGCCATTTTTGGCCATGCTATCTATTTTTCTGGAGTCCTTGTCCAGAGGGTGGTAGGACAGGGGAATTCTGGCTTTGTCGCAGGCTGCTTGTTGTATAACCCCTTGATGGTCTGGATGGGAGAAAAGAAAATCAGCTCCCATCCTGTCCAACTAATATTGTTTATCTATTCTATCAGTAGGAGGAACAGAATTAGGGGTCTGCAGAAGTTTTAGGATGTCTTTCTTAAAAAGACGTATAGGCTGGCAACAGCTTTTGTGGGTGTTAAACCCATCATTTAAATATTTAATTTCTTCCTCATCCTCAATCTGCTCTGTGGTAGCAATATGAAGAGCATCTGCCATTCTCCTTACAAATGTGAAATGTGAGGAGTAATTCCAACACCCTGGGGGGGGGGGGGAGACCAAAATCCTGCTCAGGGGACACCTCTCGGGGAATTGGTTCATCCTCCTCAAAAGGATCATCCTGCTCCTCCAAACATTGCTCCTCTTGTAAAGAGGGCAACACACCACTGCTAACCTGGGGACCCTGGGGGACTATATTTTGTACTGCCTGGACTCTCTCTTGAGCCGAGGGCAGAACAGGCACTTGTAAAGTAGTCCCTGGTTTGGCAAGAAAGGGTTCTGCATGTTTCATTTTCTTCAATTTCTTTGAGGGAACCAGGGAGTCAGCTGGTTCTTTGCCTTTTTTGCCCCTTTTTCGCCTGTCTCAGGGGCAGGGGTAAGCAAACTTGTGGGTTCAGCCACAGCAGATTGGGGTACCAGCTGGTCAAAGCCTCAGGGACCCCTAGGAAATCTTATTTAGCCCTCCAAGGTTTTTTTCCATGGTTTTGTCCAGGAAAGTTTTACATATTTCACAGTCCTGGTCCAGATGTTCGAACCCCAGACAAGCCACTTATAAGGTGCGTCTGTCTGCCTTAGCAAACATCTTCACATTTTAAACCATTCTTAAAACCGAATTTTCCAGTTTTCTTTTTAGGTTTCTCTGACATGGTAATGCCCAAAGAGAAAAAAGAAACTAAACGAAGAGTAAATATGGTTACTTTTTTTTGCGGTCTGTTCCAGAACCGAAGGAACCGAACTAAGGAGATGATAAAGTAACCAGTTTGGTGGTTCTGTAACCGTAAAAAGTGGTTACAAAAAACGGTGAAACACAAAAACAAAACTAATACACAAAAAACAAGGCTCTTTAATCAGAAAACCCAGAAGAAGTAAATAACCCGGTTCCCCCATGAGGAATGAGTAAAAATAAGTAATTTAAACAAACAAGATTTATACTGACAATTAGTAGAGGCAGTAAAAGAAATGTTCTGTAACTCCCTCCTCCAAGGGGGTACTGCTTGGTAGTCTGCATATAGTTAGAATACAGCAAGACTTCATGTTTGAAGAAAAAATTACTCACCATAGTAATGTTTCTTCTAATGGAGTCTTGCTGTATTCTGACCTCCCTCCCTTCCTAGAACCTAGTTTTGGGATGTGGGTGGGCAGCTGCAGTGCTGCACCTCAGGGGTGTACTTGGTTTTCCTCTTCATAGGAGGAGGTTTTTATTATTACTTTTAATATAGTATTAAGTTTCACAACCTACTTGACTTTTTGGCGTTCGACTGGAGTCTTTTGGACCCTAAAAAAAATCAGTTTCTTGCCTTTTAGCACAAAATGTTTGCAAACAATTTCTGTTTTAGTTGTCATAGTGCTCGTAAGAATCTGACTGTTACACTAAGGAGTACCTGGGACAGAGGTTTGAAAATCGAGCTCATGCTCAACGTTCTATGCCTTGGCTTAGAGTTAACCCTTTCTTCTCCAGAGCAGTTCAAGTGCTGGGGCTAACCTAATAGTCAGAATACAGCAAGACTTCATGTTTGAAACAGTATTTTCTGAAGAAAACCAGGATCCGAGGAAAACAAACCAAAAATATCAGTTCCCACAAATATAAAATATGGAAAATTTTTCTAAACTAAGAAAATTTAAGACAAATTATCTAGAAACCCCCAGTTCCCCAGCAGTTATACTGAACCATGAAGAACCGCAAAGAAATAAATGAAACTATTCTAAAAGTTAGCACCATTACTAAAAAGTAGAAAGTAAAGGTATTAAATGAAAGAAAGAAAATAAACCTGTTTTTCCAAGTAAACACTTAGGAAAGGCTGTGAGGAGAGGTTTCCAAGGAGTCTACTTGGCAGGCAGATAATGAAATCTGAGGCATTAATAGAATGCAGCAGTTGGTAAGGGCAGCTTTTGAATAAGTGTCAGAAGCCAATGATGGAATATCTCCAAGTAGAGGTTCTAACATTTGCATAATGTTCCCTCTCCGGGCAGTTCTCATTAGAACTCAACGTTCCACCTCCAGGCAGTTCTACTTTAAAGGCAGACTACAAAGAGTTAGGAATATTGAAGAATTACTGGGGTTAGAAGGCACATCAACTGCAGGGCCAGGATGTGCAGAGTAGACTGGCAATGGACTGCAAGTGTCA
Organism: Neoceratodus forsteri; assembly: GCA_016271365.2. Lineage (NCBI taxonomy): Eukaryota > Metazoa > Chordata > Ceratodontiformes > Ceratodontidae > Neoceratodus > Neoceratodus forsteri. Next base: position 340,729,978 of record CM057458.1, read on the forward strand.
TGAGTGTCTGACATTGGTCCTTGGGTAGAGATGCTCGCCCGAGTTGCGTGTCTAGAACAGTGCCTATGTATCACAGGTGTTGTGTCAGTTCCAAATAGGATTTGGGTAAACTGACAGCAATGACCACTTCCTGGAAAAGGTGGAGGGTGGTGTGACGGGACTGTAGCAATCCCTCCTTAGAAGAGGCCTTGGCCTTGATGAGCCAGTCATCCAGATATAGGAAGACAAAGTGACGTTAACTCCTTAAGAGAGCAGCTACCACTAGACAGACACTGTGAAAACCCTAGATGTTCCAATAGTTGAAATTGGAGATCGCTACGATGCGCAGGATATATTAGATGTGAAGGTAGGTGTCCATGTCCAGAGTGGAGAGCCAATCTCTGCGTTGGAGAAGAGGAAGTATTGTGGCTAGTGTCACCATTCTGAATAGTTTATACTGAATATACAGATTTAGGTCTCAGACCCAGAACTGGTCATGAATCTCCTGTGTGTTTTGGTACCAGTAAAAAGTGGGAGTAAAATCCTTTCCACTGTTTCTTCTGGGGGTACAGGCTGTACAGTGTTTTTCTGAATGAGGGAGGCTATCTCCTCTAATAGTATTGGAATGTGATCTGGTGGGTATGAGACTTATCACGGGGGTGTGGCGGTGAGGTGGAGTAGAGTTCCAGTGTTATGTCCAGTTTGTATAATCTGTAGAACCCACTCGTCAGTTGTGGGTTGTTGCCATGCCTCTAGGTGAAGTGAAAAGTGGCCTCCCACAGCTTCTAAGGCTGGAAGAAAGACACTGAGGAGGAAGGGTTGCAAGTCAGATGGATTGTGGAGCACTGGCAGCTGCTGGATGGGAGGAACGGGTGCCCTTAAGAGGCAGAGGCATGGTTAGAAGGTTGGGTTTGCTGCTGGCCCCAGTTGGCTGTCTACCAGTGCCGCATTGACAGCTGGCCCTGTGGAACTTAAAAGGCTGAAACTATTTTCTTTGGCCTGTCTGTTGTGAGGTATGGTACATGCTATGTATCGTTCAAAGGGTGCGACTGGATGCCTGAAGATCATCCAGGATGGTTTGGGTATTGGAGCCAAATAGTTTCTGTCCATTGAAAGGGGCATTTAGAATGGTTGGTTGCAGATCAGGAGTAACCCCCAACTGACACCCTTAGCCAGGCATGCCAATGAAGGGTAATGCCCATTGCCGAAGTTCATAGATGTGTCCATGGCATCGTAGCCCACTTTAAGTAGATGGGAAGAGACTTGGTCATTGGTGAAAGTGGCCAAGAGTTGGTCCCTTTCCATTGATCGAGGGAGTTTATTGGTAACCTCCAATGCAGTAGTCCAGAGGGTCTTCTAGTACTTTAGCATATGTCCTAGGTAATTTAGAACATAGATTCATAGTAGCAGCCTGATGTACCCTTTTCCCCCATTAGAGCTAGGTGTCTAGACAGTGACAGCAGTAGGGTTACATGAATGTGGGTCCAATTGGACATGCCACTATCAGAAATGTGAGTCCAAAACCAAATTTGTGGGTCCAAAATTTGGAATCATTAGAAATGCTGTAGAAATGCATTAACAGTTGTAATTGTAATAAGCATGACAGAGTCCATGAGCACTGAGCAATACATAACATCTGATCTCACATGAAAAAATGTGCTCTTTCTTGCTAACAAATACTAATCAGAGACTCCCCCCACCATCCCCCAAAGACATGGCTGGCTAATGGCAAGATACTACACAACACGGTAGGTGGGCCAGGGGCAGATTTTTTTCAATTAATGCAGCCAGGCAGTGACATAATGGCAGACACCATGTGTCATCACTATTCCGTCACTCCGAGTAGTCCTGTCAGGATTTTTAGTACCGGCTGTTGCGCTGCTGCACAGCAATCAAGTATTTTTGTGATTTAAATGATAATTCCTCCCAAAACCTGCTACTCTAGCACTACATTACTAACAACCACTACAGCCAGCCTGGTTAGGACATGACTTACCTGGCCAGGCTGCCCGCCTACCCACCAAGACTGCACGCCCAGCTATCAATGAATCTCCTTCTCACTCACACAGCCTGAGGAGGGTCGAGAAATGTACATGAACAGAGTCAGCATGGTATGCATATCTAGTGATTAACACACCTCAGAATGCCTTGGCAGCAGGCAGCAGGGCCATGTTGCAATTTGGAGGCAGTGGCAATCACATGATCAAACTTTTCTCGCTTCTTGTGAGGAAGGAGAGGGAGCTACATCGTGGTGATGGTGCTCGAGTGACAGTGGCACGCATCACACGTCCCATTTTAAAATGGCACCACCACCTATCAGCACCTTGCTGCAACACAGCCATAGGGTAAGACGCCGGGGGGTCTCATAGTAAGCAAGCAGAAATGTCACATGAGTTTAATAATTTAAACCAGTACTTTGAGTCAGGCACACAACACTAGTGCCAAAACTGAAACAGATATAGATCATTCTCAATTCCTCATCTCTGTCATAACAAAAAATAACCAGCTCGCCACTCAGGGTGTTCAGGTTCCTTCAGCAATTTCTCATTGCTCGTTCTCAAATACTGTCCTATCTGGCAAATTTTCCACCATGTCACTATCTAATCAATTCAAAGATCCCAAGATTTGTATCAATTAATCAGAGTTCTACACTGCAGAGAGACTACCGACCCAGACTGCTGCTGCAAACCATGTTGCTTGTGCCTGGTAGGAAGGGAACAGAATCCATTCCCGCTTCATGTAGCTTCTCCTCGAACACCCCCAAGAGCTAGTGAGGTTGATAGGGATACCTCACCTCAGGAGAAGCATATGGCACCACTGTACTCTGAAAATTTAATCACCCCTAGGATGGCCCTACTGCCAGTGCCGCCTCATGTAAGCTGCGGCCCACCCCACGCCCTTGCAGTCAGTCAGTGGTCACAGACTGAGAATGGTCCATTTTCTCTCCACCATCAGCCATATTAGGTACAGGGGAGCCACTGCTGTGCCTGCTTCCTACCAGTCATTCCATAGAGATGGACTCTTGAGAGTCGGAGACTCAAGAGTGACCACCATTCCAAACCCCCAAACTGAGTCGGGTGAGGTCCCCCCGCCCTCCCCATCCTGCAAAGGTGCATATTACACATCACAGTATAGTAAACTTCAAGTCAAACTGTCAGAACAAAACCCAAGAAATGTCACTCAGTGAAGTCACTACTACCAAATGGATCCACTGCCAGACAGGTAAACCAGAAGAATTGCACAGTAAATCTGAATAATCGCAAAGTGTACAATTCTTCAGATTTACCTGACTGGCAGTGGATTGATATGGAGCCAGATGCTTTTTTTTTTTTATATATATAAACCTGCCTGCCCTGCATAATATTAATTTACACTTTGAGTGAGAGAGAGCATGTACAGTACACAACGGACAAACACCGTGTGAGATAGGACCACCAGTCCAGCACAAACTTACCTCAATTAAACACCAATGCGGCGGCCGCCTGCTTGTGTGCGATGGGTCTTCAAGCACTTTGAGGTAGCAGAATGAGAATGGCTTAGGGCAGGATAGAATAGATAGTCCTCTCAGAGTCCACTTTCTACCATTCCTCCATCCACCGTTCTGACTGAACCGTGGAAATGTCTGAACTACTTAAGGCTCTACCAAAAGACAGAAAATGGCACTGTGCACACATGCCATGTGAGGAAGCTTAGAGACAGCCCAAAAATTGAGGCGTTCGGTATAAAACTTCAGCAGTCTCTGGTCCAATCACATTCTTCTATCTTTTTTCTGAAAATGTTCCCCTGAATGCACCAACCCTCCACTCCCCTGCTTCAAGGACCATGGCATGCAGTCTCAGTGAAAGTACACCAAGCACAAAGAGCATCTGCTTGGATGTTTGCACACTGCGGGAACATGCCTAAAAATAGAAACTCGCATCTTTTTCCCTCTGGGCACATGTTCCCGCAGTCACTGCATCTGGATGGTCTGGTGGGAGGGAGCTCAAGAGTTCTGGTTGTTTTGTCTGGTCATGTCCAGGATTAACCACAGCCTCGGTCTCTGGTGCTCAATACAGATGATCAGCTTTTCTAGGTACTGGTGGGACCTCTGATGGGTGATGCCAAGCCACAAGAATGGTGTCCTGGTAGGCCTGTATGAAAGGTGGGACCACCACTGCAGGATCTTCTGTGAGATATAAGTAGTCTGCCATATATTGTCGATGTTTGTCTTGTTTTGCAGTAGTAAAACCCATTACCTGTTAAATTTGGGTCATTTCTAGGAAGGATGGGTCATCTGAAGGGGAGCAGGGAGTATAAAGCCCTGGATCCTCCTCAACTAAGCACACTGTAGAGGTACTCTAAGGGGAGCGTAGACCATCCCTGTATCCGTATCTTCCTCATTCCTCAAAATCGGGAAGGAATTCATCCTCCAGTGAATGGGTGGGGGGGGGGGAAGAGATCAGGAAAAAGCTCCCTGTGAAATGCAAAGGAGGCTTCCTAGAGAGGCCATTTAGGCGGAAGCGACAAGGAGAGTGAGGGCTGCTTCGGAGGCAAACCTTGCATTACTTGAAGAATGGCTTGTACCACTGTAGCCACATCGACAGAGGGTTTCATCGATGGGGGAGCGGGGTTTGTGGCCCTTGTCTCAGTACTGGAGTAGTCCTGAGGTAGTAAGAGAAGGGGTAGGGCATGGGTGTGGATGCAGCCGAGCACCCAGTTCATGAGATGTCATACCTCATAAGACATCAGCCTGGTTACTTGAGAGACAACATGCTGGTCAGTCATGGAAAAATGCCGGCCACAGGAGCACCGACGCATGGGGGCATGGCCTGCTTTCGACTTGTGTTTAGCTCCCAAACCAAACATGATGTGAAAACAAACAGCCAAGCTCCCGGCACTGTCAAAATATAGAAAAAGAACGGTCTTACCAGTGTCAATGGCATCAGGAAAAAATCGAACTAGGACGAAGGTAGAAACTTTGAGCAGAACCGAAGGCCTAATGACGTAACTAACTCTCACGCAGCAGGTGTAGCCTCGACAGCGGGAGAAACAGAACTGGGATGGAGGAGTCTGCACAGACCTCCTCCAAAAAAAAAAAAAAAAAAACACACTAGAAGGGTGAGCCGCTTCACACCCAGCAGGTGAATGGTGAAGATTATTTTTTTTTTCAAATTTATTTCCCTCCAGTTGCGGCCCTATGGACCTCTCAGGCATCCAAGTCCGTATCCTGCCTGCCACAGCCCCCCCTCCCAAGCTGCACCTCCTCTCCCCCTCAGCCAGTACCCCTGGTCTAATCCTCCCAGGGTGGGTCGCCTCCTCCTCATGTGTGCTCTTATAGTCAGACTTTGGCTGCAGAGTAGGGCTGGCCATGGAGGACCTGAAAGGTCAGTCAGGGTTGGCTCAGCGAAGGGCATGGGGGGGACTGGTGCAGTCGCCTATCCATGGGGCCATTTTCCCTGTTCTTGTGTGTCCCTGGAGCTTGGACATGCTATGACGTTCAGCTCAGCTGGTGCACACTCCTGTGCACCCCCGAATGACGTCCACTGCAATTCCAATCCCCAGCATCTTGCGGCTGTAGTGCCTCCAGCCTCTGTTAGAGGTCACCAGTGCATCAGCTGGTGGATACCCCCTCTCTGGGTGAAGGACAGCAGTCCTGGGGACACTATCCTTTCCCCTCCCTGCCAACCCCCGATGACCCAGGCTCATTCCCAAACCCAGGTTGCCAGCGTGGCGCGAGGTGTGGCATCCAGTGCCTCAACTCTCAGCGCCACCGGGCCGGCTTTGAATGGTGAAGATTGACAAGGGAAGATGAGCCCCTTCTCCCGAATAACATACCGAGTACGTCACATACTTCATCCACCGAAACTGGAAAGGGGATGAGGCTGAATGTGTAAATGAGTATGTCGGCGATGTGACACCAAGGGCCAGGCTGGAGTATCAGGTTGCCGTTGATGGGTGACCCAGAGACATGGAAGGAGCAGTAGGGGTCACCACAGCCAAAGCTGCAATCAGGGCAGTCTATGAGAGGACCGGGAGGGTCGTTGTCTATGTAGGCTGAGGTTCATCAGAGTGAGTCTCACTTGTATGAAGAAGTAGAAGAGACAGTCAACAGGCCACCAGAAATGGTAGCCATCGACAAGCGAGACATTTTACCTGCAGAAGAGGAAGTTGTCTTTTTCCCCTACTCTCATGCTTCGATGAATTTGAGGACTGGGAGCTCTTCGACAGTCGACAGGGCACAGGGATGGGACCCCTTCTCAAGGAGAGCAATCTTCTGTTCCATCAGAACAGTCATGTTCTTGCAGGTGTCTTACTGGTTGCCTGATTGAAGTCCTGGCAGATACAGGACAAAACATTATGGGCAGCCCCCAGACAATGAACAAACAGGATGATGGTCTATCTGTAGATTTTTCGGCCGCAACTGCAGTTTCTAAATAAAGAAACCGAACTAGGCATCTGGAAAGATGGTATAAAAAAGGTGTATGAATGGAGAACTGTTCCAATTTCTATTTCCATGTTGATGGCTGCTTGTTACACTAGAAGTAAAAACTAATCGTGCAGTGAGCTGAGCGGCGGTGGGAAAAAGAATGGAGGTCGCTTGGGGCTGCCCACCTATTTATACAAGTATACATGACATTGTGGGCGGCCCCCCAGTCAACACTGCTAGTGAAAGCTACCATCGACTAAAGCGCCCTCCAGTGGACACCTGTAAGTATTACCTGCTGCAAGAGATTCCCTTGAAGATCTTGTGCTTCCTTATGAATTGGTTTAGATCATGCAGATTCAGTATGGGTTACCAGGCCCCATCCATTTCAGAACCAGAAAGTACCTAAACAAGTACCCTCACTTGCCAAGGCATCTGGGACACAGGCTATGGCTCCTTTTGCAAGGAACTGAGCAACATCCTACCAGAGGGCTGAAGTGTCCTGCGACATTGACTCTCCGAGCATGGGATCCGTAAGGCAGGAGAGCCTCAAAATTGAGGCAGCCCTCTGCCAACCACCTCAAGAACCCACTTGTCCATAGTAATGACTGACCAGTGAGGCCCGAAGTGGTGAAGCAGACACCCACAGGAAGCTGGATCAGGGACTGCACAGTCTGGAGATACACCCCCTGCCCATCACTGGGCAGCTTTGGAGGGGCACCGGCTGCTGTGGCTGGAGGGGCACCACTTCCCCATCCTTGCCTGCCAAAGAACTTAGGGCACCAGATTTTGAATTGCCCCTGCTGAGACTGCTGCCGAGGCTACAAGAACCAAAACTGAAAGGCCTTTTTCAGTTTCTGGGCCTTTAGGTCCTTCTGGAATGAAGGCACAAAGTTCAGGGTTGCACAGGACTTCTCAATCCAAGTGAGAGGACCATCCACCCCAGGTAAGAGAGGTTGGTGGAACATAGACCAACTTATGCAGATTGTCTGCTGTAAAGGTGGAGAGCCTCAGCCAGGCCCTGCAACACATTGCATCGGCTGCTGCCATGGTAATGGCACAGAAGTCTCCCATGTCAAAGGCTGTCTAGAGCTGGTGTTTAGTCAGCACTTAATTGGGTCTCTGACCACTTTTACTGGCACCTGCTTGTCAGCAGGAAGGTAAAGGACGCCTAGCAGGGAGTGATCAAAATGAGCCATCAAGGTGTAGCTCGCCTGACAAAGTGAAGTGGCATAGACCTCCTCGGCCTCGTGGTCAAGCTTCTATGACTCCTTATCAGGGGGCTTTGTCCATGTCTCCAGTGTTTCCATATTTCCAGAAGACTGTCTGAATTCAGACCCTCCGCTGACAGGTGATCAGAGAACCTGGACAGAGAGCTGCTAGGGAGAGCTCTTTGTGGACCACAGGGGCAGAGAACACTGGGCATGATGCTGCAAAAGCTCCAGGGCCAGTTCCATAAAGGCTTCAGCCATGGGAAAAGTAACCCCCAGGATTCATCCCTATCCAGGATGTCAGTAAAGGGGTATTTAGCCCTTTCTGAACAGGCTTCAAAGGACATTGATTGACTCAGAAATAAGTTGAAGATCCCCAAAATGACACTGGCCCATGGTCGGTGGTCAATTCCTTGGATGATTTCCAGTTGAAAGTATGCATCTTATTACTACATGGAGGACTATCAGTGTCATCTGAGGACTTGTCAAAGATGGCACTTTGCTGTTTACTGCCATGGGCCACCCTAGAGTCATCCAACTGGGTTATCGCCACTAACACCTGGCATGGCAACCCAGCTGCAGCACAGCAGTCCTTGGCTGGGGCTCCCTGCAAAAGCAACAGTGGGGGCAGTTGCACCCACAAGGTTAGAGACACAGGTGTCAGCAATGGGCCATCTCAAAAGGACAGACATGGGCTTAACTTCCACTTGTCAGTTGACTACAGAGGCTGGGGGCAGAAGCTCTGCCTTGCCCAGGCCCATTGTTGCCAGAGGAGCTCTTCATAGCACTATTGCATATCCTGGTGGAGCCTCTCATCATCTGAGGATGAGTAGGACAAGGAATGTCAATGCCTCCTGGTTGAGCGGGATCGAGAGCTCAAAGAGCGCCTCTACCATCGACCTGGGAACAGATGTCAAGGAGAAGTGGTCAGAGATGACAGACTTGCACCGGCTTCAGCTGCATGACCTCTGGTGAAGGCTGTTCCGAGTGGCAGCAGCTGGGGCACCAAAAGCTCCATGTCCTCCTGGGTGAGGACCAGGAAGACTGGGTTCTTGAAGATTGACTCATTCTCCTTCAACATGTGGTCAAATGAGTAGAGTAACCTCATTCTCCATCAAGTGGTCAAATGAGTCAAGGAAAATGCTCAGCTGACTGATCAATCAGTGTCAAGGTTGTTTAGCCTGATGGGGGTACCATGCAGGTGGCAACCTGCCACTTGACCAATTTTGGCACAGCAGAAGCCGGGTGCTGAACAAGCTTATAATGGTCGGGGAAGTTGAAATAATGGCAGGAGCATGATCCTTGATCTCTCCTTGTCCCACCACTGACAATGACACTGTGCATTTCTTACTGTGGCAGGCAGGGCTCTCCTATGGTTTGACACATCACATGCAAATTCTCCTATGATGGACGCTCCAATGCTAGCCCCAGCTAGAAGCAGTGGTAAGGCAGATGAGGTGCCCACTGCTGCCTTTCCTGCCACTTCCATGGCTGTGAGTTGAGCTGCGGACCCCATCTCAGTGGAGGCCACTTTGTGACCACCCTTTGGCCACAGTTTAAGATCTTGATCAGCTGTCTGAGGAGAAGACAAGCCCTGTGATCTTCAAAGGATGAGGGGAGGATTGTCTGACAGGCCACAACCCACAGCAGCATATGCAGTCCCTAGTCAGTAAAGATGACACTTGTGGGTCCATCCGTGACCCCTCCTCTCAGCACATGATGCACTGCTTGAAGCCAGGAGCTTACTTTTCTTCATTTTCCATCTTCCATTGCCAAGGGCTGGGATAAAGACACAGGAAAGTAGTGAAACCTTAAAACTAATTGAGGTTTGACAATGGTGCACTTTAGGCCCTACATACATGGAGCTGTTGAGGAGGAGATTGAACTCTTCAATGGAAAGGAAGACATGTCATGGAGTGGAGGTAAGGGATATACCACCCAACTGGTTGGAGGAGCTTAAGCGTAGACATTCCGATGAATCGACTTCTACAAAACTGCTATCATGTGGATAAGTGAGCCACATTCACACCCGTATAATATTTTTCTTCAAACCCCAGGAATCCCTCACTAGTGCTGAACTGTAGACTCCATAGCAGTACAGTGGGAGGCTGGGTAGAGAACCTACTTGGGGGGGCACACTGTGCAAGGCAGCAGTGCCAAAGCTGCCACCTTTTCTGGACTATATGCCCAGACAGAAGTGCTTTGTGAAAGTGCGTTCTGTTTTGCAAGTAGCTGCTTTATAGATTTACTGCAAGGAATTACCTTTTGATGCTGCCACTGAGGCACAGGTGCCCTTTGTGGAGTGAGCCCCCAGGCCTTCAGGTGGCAACTTGCCAGCTTGTCCATAACAGAACTGTATGCAGGAAAATATTCAAGGAAAAATGGTTTCTTTTGGAGGTTGGTTTACCTTTCCCCACTTCACCATAGGTGACAAATAGTATTAGTGAACCTTACATCCTGTGTGTGGTCCACATAGTAGCTCAGAGCTCTCAACATCCAAACTGTAGAGCTTTTGTTCTGAGCTGGATTTAGCTTTAAAGAAAACTGGAAGTGCAGCTGACTGATTCAGACACCACTTTGGGAAGAATTTTCCATTAGTTCTTAGGACTACCTTGTCCCAGTGAAATGTAGTTAGGATCTGTGCAGAGGTTTTGCACCTCACTTACCCTTCTGGCAGATGGGTGCTACCCAGAAAAAACTGCTTTCTGGGTAACATACTTCAAAGCAGCAGTTGCCATAGGCTCAAAAGGAGCCTCCAGCAGCTGGGCAATGTACAGTTTTAGGTCCCAAGGGGGACTGAATCCCTTTACTGGAGAATACAGGTGATTAAGGCTTTTTAAGAACCTTTTGAAACTACCCAAGGCCACCGAACTGTCCGGGTCAGCTGAAGTGTAAGACACTGCTGCCAAAGGGACCTTCAGGGTTGAGAGCCTGAGGCCCATGAACTGGAGATGGACTAGGTAAGTCCAGGATTATAGTCAGACGTGCTGACAATGGGTTGAGCAAACTAGGAAAACACCAAAAAGAAAATCTTTTCCACTTTGAAGCACAAGTTTTCCTTGTTGCTGGTTTCCTGGCAACCAAAAGCACTTCCATAACCCTCAGGTATTTAGGCCTGAGAACTCTAGCTCAAGAACCATGCCCTTATGTGCACAGTTCTTGGATCTAGGAATGCTATCCTCCCTGAGACAATATCACCAGTCAATCTCAGGGGCAGGGTGATGAGACGTTCCTTAGAGAGGGACTGGAGCAGACAGCATCAAATCTGCCTGGCCCAATCTGGAGCTATGAGAATCATTGCTGCTGGCTCCCCTTCCAATTTGAGCAACACTCTCCACAAAAGTGGGAAGGCATCAAGAAACTTTCCGAACCAGTTGAAGACTAGAGCAGCCTCTGGTAATGCAGCGCCCCCCCCCCAAATTGCTGGGTACAGCAAAACAGTGGGAGCTGGTTGTTCTCCTAGGATGCAAAAAGGTCCATTTCTGGTGTGCCTCACTGTCTGAACACATGTTAGCACCTGCTGATTTCAGAGTCCATTTGTGATTTCCATTTGATTCAGCTCATGGAATCAGCCAGCACATTGTCTTTTCCTGGCAGGTGTACTGTTTCAAGGTGAACCTCCAGGAAGTATGCTAGGTTCCAGATCTTCATTGGTTCTGTGCATAGCTTTAAAGATCTTGTTCCTCCCAGTTTATGTAATACACTGCTGTGGTGTCTGTCCTGATCTAGACAGACTTCTGAAGGGAAAAGAAACAACCTGAATTGCCAGATGCACTGCCCAGAGTTCCAGGAGATTCATGTGCTCCAGAGTCTCTGGTATACTCCACATACCACTTATACCGAGGTCCTTCAGGTGGAGACCCAGCCCAGGAGGGAGGCATCTGTTGAGAGTATGACCACAGGTAATTGTTGAAGGAAGAGAACTCAACTCTGGAGATTGCATTTCTACTTCCACCATTCCTGTGCCCTTTGCAAAGACTGTACCAGGCACTGATTTGGAAAGTGGATCCCACCTTTGAGACCAATGGCCTCCTAGGTGATATTGGACATCTCTCTTGGAGCCAGGCAGCTGGCACCACTGCAATGGATGATGCCTAGTGCCCCAGCAAACACAGGAAATCCCTTGCTGGTCTGGGTTGACCCGTCTTGAAGGATCTTGCAGTTGCTCTCAGATTTCTACCCTTGCCTAGGAAGACATGCCTTCCTAGCTGGGCGACAGGTCCAGCTAGGTTTTACACATCACCCAGTGTGCACTGATATTTTTTAGACAACTTTACTGGTAAATTCTTGTCTATAATGCAGACATTGAAACTTCATGAGCCCTATAACAATCTTAGTTTGTCTTTAATCTGGGTGGGGGTTTCCTTTCAGTAATCACATCCTTATACTAACTGTGACACTCATAGCTTGATTTAAGAGTTATCTGCTTCAGCAGTGTTATCTTATGTCAATTAAATTTATATGCAGTAGGATTCTTTGTATGTGTGTTCCACCAAGCACGTTTGACCCAGGGTTGCTTCTGGCTGAAGGCAGTATGGTACTGTTAAAAAAAAAAAAAAAAAAAAAAAAAAAAACAGAAGATGTCAGAAGTTTAAGGAGTATTTTAAACCAATGGGGATTTTTTTTTCTGTTTTTCTCTGCATTATCTAGCTGTTATAAGTATTGTATTTTCTAAACAACTGCCATGAGCTTCTGAAGAAGGACTGGTTAGTCCGAAAGCTAGAGCACTTTGTTCTTGTTGTTACATCTATGTTGGTCCATTAAAAGTATCAAATCATTTGCTTCTGGATTTATGCCTTCCCTTGTAAGGTGTCCAGCTCTACAACTATGAAGTCCAGAACCGGAATTTTTTCCAATTATGACTTTTGAACATTTGAGGAAGCCCAGGTATAGTACACCAAGGTGCCTCGAGTCAGTAGTGAGGACATGGCTTCAAGATGCGATTAGTCTCCCCACCCCCCAAAAGACTAGCCAGTCATCCAGATAATGGAAAACCACCACCCTCAAATGTGCTGCCACTGTGACTAGGCACTTCTTGAACACGCTGGGTGCTAAGAATAAGCCAAAGGGAAGGGCTGTTAACTGGCAGTAGCAATTCCCTATCCTCAGCCTGAGGTACTTTCTGTTGCTGGACCAGACTGGTATGTGAAAGTAGGAGTCTTTCAGATCCAGTGACCCCAGCCAGTAGTCTCCTTGCAGATATGGAATCACTGAGCCCAGTTTTACCATTTGGGGTTTTTCTTCAAGTGCTTAGTTGGGTAAATGATCTAAAATGAGTCACCATTCCCCATTTTTGAGGGTCAGGCAGTATCTTCAGTAAAGTTCCTTTCTCCATTGTGAGGTACTTTTTTCACTGCATTTGCTTGCCGCAACTCACCTCCATTTCCAACAGGATTCTTTCTGCTTGGATGTGAGGATGGAACCCTTTGTAGTGCTGCAGTTTTTTTTTTTTTTTTTATAAACTGCAGGGACAATCCTTAACTTACCATTTCCAGGACCCACTTGTCTGGTTATTTTTGTCCATTCCTGGAAATGGAGAGTCAGCATTCCCCACCCCACACCCCTGAGCAATGGATAGGTGACCTATGCAGACTTGTCAGGGGTTTTGCTTAGTGTGAGCTTTGGGGGCTTGTTCTGCAGCTGCATGACTGATGTCCCTTCCACCCCCCCATCTCGAAAGTAACCCCTCTGTGGGGGGTAGTCACAGGAGATGCAAGTATTGGGGGGGATCCCCTACCTCTATCTCCCCCTCCATATGGCCTATATGGATGCCTTTTCCTTCTCAGTGTTGCTAGTGTATGTGGTCTTGTATTTAGCCACTTTCTTCATGTAGGCCTCTGTCTCATCACCAAACAATGAATTTCCCTCACAGGGGAAAATCCACCGCTTTTGTTTTAGTGTCCTGGAATAGGTTGGTAGTTCTAATCCAGACAAACCTTAAGGACACTGCATGGACCATGACCCCAGATGCAGAGTCATCCGTGTCCACTGCCATATAAACTGCTTTGTCTCATCTATGGCTGACCTGGCTGTCAGCCATGTCCTGCATCCAGGTCCCCAGTAGTCTTCCCACTCTGTGCCAGTATGGAGTTCCAAAGGGCTTTCTAGCACTGATCTGTGTAGGCCAACAATTCAGCCTGCCTTAGGAGCTGAGAAGTGAACTTTTTAGCCCATACTGTCCAGCTTTCTGGAATGTTTCAAGAGGCTTGGAAGAAAGTGGCTCCTTGGCCTTGTCACAGGCAGTAGTCTGGAACACGCCTTTACGATCAGGGTGAGGGTACAGGTATTCAGGTCCCAGTTTATCCACCCAATGCTTTTTCACAATTTTCTTATCTATGCCAGTAGCTGAGGTGGGTGCCAACATGATTTTATAGGTGGCCATCTTAATGGATTTATGGATGGGCAGTAGCAACCTCTGTGGGAGTTAAGCCCATCATATCCATCAATTCCACCTCATACTCATCTTCCTCAGTTTCCTGTGAGGTGGCGTCAAGGGCATTTACCATATGCCCCACAATGTATAATGCAAGGTCTAGTCATCTGAGGGTCTAGGAGGGGAGCCAAATTCTTGTTCCGGAGAACCATCTGGTTCTATGGGTTCTCCATCCTCCTCACAACAGTACATTTCAACCTCCTCACCCCAGGCAAGGGAGATGGAACTGGAGTTGGGGGGGAGGGGAGAGAGAGAAGATAAGACAGACATCTTTAAGAAATTCCCCACAGCCTGAAATGCCTGGAGGAATTGCTATACCATAGTCATGTCCTACACTGAGGGCATTTTATGTGTGTCTATTGGTGGCTCCTTCCTTCAGGAAAGAGGGACAGCAACAAGGTTTTTTTTTCCCCTTGGCAGGCACCATCTCTGGTGGCTGCTATAAGACTCATTTTTGTTGGATTCAGGGTTCCCCCAACACCCCAATTTCTGAATCCCATATCTTACAGCCTGTTCTTTCCCCTTTGACAGGACTGATTCTCGTCTAGAGGAGCTGGACCCTGTGACAGGGTATAATAGAATCATGTCCCATTTGTTATGGAGAAAGTTTAAATGCAAGGATCTTTCTTTTCCTGTCCATCTGTCTGGTTGTGCAACCAAATTTTCCTGTGAGACGTCAGACTTGGATCAACCCGACAGGCTCACAGTTCTCTGCCTCTCACTGTCAGTTCTCTCTTGCTGTGTTTTTCTCCCTTGCAGATCTAGATCTGCGGATATAAAAATATGTGCAAATCATTGTATGGAAATGTAACAGATATTGGGATCCTTGTGTGTGGAAAATATATAGTATTACTGTTGAAATGTACATATTTATAATTTGAGAGGACTGCAAAAAGCTGTTGGAAGCTAGAGGTTGCCAGAGTTCAATTTTATGCCTTTTGCAAAAGCTGTGCAAGGGGGGCCTTGACTCAAGAAGCATACTGTGTTCTAGCAGCACCTGCCTGATATTTACAAAAACAGGATGCTTGCTAAGGATGGGGGGGTTGAAAGGACTTATAAAAGCTAAACTGCAAGAAAGACTAAAAGAAAAAGGGGCAGACTGAAGTAAAAAGTACAGTTACGCAAGAACTTGCCATAAAAGTATATCTTAGAGGGGCGCTCTTGCAGCAGGTAATACATATAGGACCAAGGCTGGCAGGCGTTGGGTCCCCTCGAAAACTACTTCTAGCTAGCAGTCTGTAGCAGGGAACCACGTAGCGTCATATGTGTGGAATGAAGGCGGCCCCAGCACCATCTCAGTTCCCCACCAGAGACCCGGTTGGTGAATAATGGAGAACCTAGAAGTAACTCCCCTACTGGAGAGAAGTATTATGGGCATAACTTAACTGCGGGATGGAGGGTGGTAAAGCCACCTGCTACAAGAGCGCCTCTAAGATCTACTGTTACGGTAAGTTCTTATGTAACTGTACTATCACTTCGAGGGGGAGCTCTTGCAGCAGGTAATACATATAGGACTGAGTCCCAAGCACTAACCCAAATAGGCCCAGATCAGAAGGGAGTGAGAATTCCACTCTTGAGAGTAGTCCCTGGAGAACAGCCAAACCAAAACCTGCTCTCCTCCTAGAGGCTATGTCCAGACTGTAGTGTCGAATGAAGATATGGACGGTGCTCCAAGTGGCTGCAGCGCATAGATCTGCTGCAGACACATTCCTCAGGGAGGCAGAGGAGGTAGCGATAGCCCTGGTGGAATGACCCTTAACCAAGCCTGGTAAGGGTTTGCGGTGATGCTGGTAGCAAAACAAAATGCAATTGACTAATTATTTGGTTAGTGTTTGTTTAGGGACAGGATTCCCTGTTTTATGTCTTGCGAATGCACTGATCCATTTTCCGGACAGAACGAGTCGATCCAAATAATAATGGAGAACTCTGAACATCCAGAGTATGTAACAAAGCCTCCCCCCGTTACAGAACTCTGGATAGTAGACCGGAAATTGGATGTCCTGGTTTAGCGTTAAGGTGGACACCACCTTCGGTAAGAACTTGGGGTCTGTCCATAGCTGCACACTTGTCCCTGTGTAAAACAAGGTAAGACTCCCCACACATCAAGGCCTGAAGCTTGGAAATCCCTCGAGCAGAAGTAATGGCAACTAAAACAAACGCCTTCCAGGAGAGGAGGCATAGCTCGCACGTCACGGCTGGTTCAAAAGGAAGCAAGGTGAGCTTTTCTAAAACCAAAAACAAGATCCCAGAGAGGGACTGAATCCCTCCTGGGGGTTCCAATATGCAAGACTCCTCTAAGGAATGTCTTGCAGACATCCAGTTGTGCTAGTCCTTTCTCCCACAGTGGCATGGTATGCCAAAACCGCACAGAGGTGCACCTTGATGGAGGAGTAGCTAAGCCCCAAATCAAGGAGGTGGAGGAGGTACTCTAGCACAAACTAAACCAAGCACTGAAGTGGGCCTAAGGATCGGGCTGCCGTCCACAAACGTTTCCACTTCATGGCATGAGTGGTCCTAGTAGAGGGTTTTCTTTCCGCCAGTAGAATCTGCCACTCTGAGAAACTCTCAGTCTTTCCTCTGCTAGGACTGCAGGAGCCAGGCATGCAGATGAAGGGACCGAAGGGACAGGTGGACCAGTGTCCCCTGATCTTGGGAGAGCAAGCGGGTAGACAGAGGCAGTGGCACAGGGGACTCAGTGGCCAGCTGCTGTAATAGTGGAAACCAGATCTGACTAGGTCAGGAAGGGGGCTACCAGGATCATCCTGGCCCCCTCTGACTGCAACTTGAGCAGTATTCTAAACCAGAGGGAAGGCATAAAGAAACCTCCCCACCCAAGAGAGGGATAATGTGTCTCACCAGAAAACACCAAGCCCTGGATCTAGCGAGCAACAATTTGGCAGTTTGGCATTGCACCTGGATGCAAAGAGGTCCAGCTCTGGATGACCCCATCTTGTGAATAGGTCTGCTACATCCTGAAGCAATTCCCACTCATGGCTCAGGGACGGAGAATAGCTCAGACTGTCAGTGAGAATTTTCTGAACGCCTGGCACGTGGACCACTATTAGGAACAGATGGCATTTTACTGCCAGTCCCAGATTTTCATGGCCTCTCTGCAGAGGGGGTATGACTGCGTTCCCCCCGTTTGTTCAGGTAAGACTACAGAGGTATTTTGTCCAACTGCATTAACAGCAGACCCTGGGAGAGCTAATCCTGAAAGCCCTGGAGGGCATACAAAACTGCCCTCATCTCTAATACATTGATATGGAGAGGCCTTTCTGTGGCAGACCACGATCCTCTTGGCTAATGCTAGTTGAGGTGAGCACCCCAGCAGAGTCCAGAGGTGTCCACCGTGACAATTTGTGTTGGACTTTGCCTCTGAAAGGGGACACCTTGTTCTAGATGAACTTGTTCTTGCCACCATAGGAGGGAGCGATGGACCGCTTCAGAAATTCGGATGGGATGGTCCAACTCATCCAAACCCTGCTCCCATTGAACCCCGAGTTGCCAATGGAGGATTCTCATGTTTAGACAAGATAGAGGAACTGTGGCTATGGCTGCAGCCATATGACCCAACAGTTGAAAGACCACTCTGGCGGAGACCTGGTCCACAGTTAGGACTCTCCGGGCTACAGCATGAAGCCAAAGTGCTCTGTAGGTAGAAAAGCTCTGCCTTGTAGAGTGTCGAGCATCGCTCCAATACACTGAAGATGTTGGGAGGGCCAGGGTTGGGATTTTGGCCAGTTCAAGGCAACTCCGAGGGATAGGAACTGTCCCATCTCTCGAAGAGTGCTCATAAGCTGGTCTTCCATGGGTGTGGAGAGCAGTCAATCGTTGGTGGGGTAAACAGAAAGACCCCTTCTCAACGCAGCAGCTATCACTGTGAGGCACTTGAAGACCCTTGGTGCCGATGGTAGGCCAAAGGGGAGTAACCCGATTTGGTAATGCTTGTCCCGGAACTGGAGGTGGAGAAACTTCCTGTGCGAATGCAGAATCTTTGTGCATACAAGCGTCCTGCATGTCTAGGAAGCATAGCCAATCCCCTTGATGTAGGAGGCTTGTTAGGGTAAGCATCTGAAACCTCTTGTATTTTGTTGAGGTGGCTGAGGTCTAAAATGGGGCGAAGATCTCCCATTTTCTTGGGGACCAAGAAAATATGGGAACAGAAGCCTTTTACTTGTTGGGAGACAGGGACTGACTGTATGGCCTTCTTCTGGAGGAGAGAAAGAATTTCTTGTTCCAGGAAAAGGGCATGTGCTGGTGAGCAATGAGATGCCACAGGGGGGGTTGTCCGGGGGCACACTGAAGAATTCTATCGTGTAGCCCCTCTGGATCACTTGTAGCACCCATTGGTCTGAGGTGATGTTGCTCCATTCCGATAGGTAGAGGAAGAACTTGTCCCCTACCTGTTCCCCCTCGAGGATGGATGACTGGGGGGAGGCAGTTGGGAGTCATGCAGTGGTCTGGGGACCTTGGGCTGTTTTGGGCCCTGGCCTCCGGGCTGCACTGGCTGGCTACTGCGCTTGAAGTCTTTTCCTTGGAAAGGGTGGCTTACCTGATGACCTTGCCCTCGAAAAGTATGCTTGCAGGTCTGTTGCAGGTCAGACTTGTACATTTTATGTACGTCCACAACTGCTTTGCCGGAGTCTTTGAGGCCCTTTAGGATTCCTTCTACTTCTTGGCCGAAAAGAACTGGGCCCTGGAAGGGAGCATCCAAAATGGCGTCTTGGAGGTCTTACCTAAAAGATGTTGCTCTGAGCCACGCATGCCTGCGTAGACAGACACCTGATGCTGCTGCTCTCGAAGCCATATCATCAGAATCATAAGAGCATCTAAGCCTGACTGCTTAAGCCAGCAATTCGTTCTTGGTGTCAGAATCTGGTTGTGTCTTGAAGATTTCCATGGTCTTTTCCCATAAAAATATTTGGTAAGTGACCATGTGGGTCAAAAAGTTTAGTGACCTAATGGCCCCTGTGGCAGACGAATAAACTTTTCTTCCCCAGTGATCCAATTTCTTGGACTCTGGGTCTAGAGGTTAGGTGCTGAGGTGTTTAGGTTGGGACTGCCTACTGTGTGTGGTGGCCAGGACCATGGAGTCCACCTTTGACTGTTCCCCCAAAAAGGGCTCTTCTTTTGGGGGCTTGTACAAGTGGTCTGCCTCCTGAGGCACAGCTGGTGTGGAGGAGAGTCTCCACCAGGTCAATCTGGCGACGTCCTGGAAGGGCTCTACAAGCGGTGGGATCACTAGAGGCTTTGGATCTTTGGTTCCCAAG
Source organism: Neoceratodus forsteri (assembly GCA_016271365.2). Classification (NCBI taxonomy): domain Eukaryota; kingdom Metazoa; phylum Chordata; order Ceratodontiformes; family Ceratodontidae; genus Neoceratodus; species Neoceratodus forsteri. The sequence goes on from CM057458.1 coordinate 340,749,274, forward strand.
AACTTTGCTAGCCTTTTGCGTTCTGGGTCCAATTCCTCAGTGTCCCACTGGTAAACAGTTTGTATGTGCCTCATGATAGAGGAAGGAAGGAAGGAAGGATCGTCCGGTGGGGACCGGGGTATCCTTCGCATCCGGAGAAGGTGGGCTGAAATACTCATCCTCCAACGAGTCTGGAGATGATTCCCCTGCATCATCCCCAGAAGAAGTGGAGCAGCCACTGGAATCAGGGGCTGGAGAAGGTCTTTCTTTTGCCTTTTGGGCTTGGCTGTGGGAGGGATCCTTTGCCTGCTCCTGCATCTAGAGTTGGAGGTGGTGGTGGAATGCCTTTTTGTGATGGACATGGCCTTTATAGGAGATCCCCTTTGATAGTATTCCACCAGGAATTGAATAATGATCAGACATCTGCTAAGGGGAAAACTGCAGGGGGCTGATGGACCGGGTATCCGAGTGTCATCCGGTATCGGAATCTCCACTGGGGGGGCTGCCCCTGCTGTGTCTGGCTGAGGGGTTGGCTCCTTGGGAGAGCAGTCATCAGACCCAGCGTCCAGAATGGCTTGTGTCTGATCCGGTGGCCGGTCATCTGGTGGGATGTCAGACGTTTGGTCTGCTTCAGTGGCATGCCTATCTGGTGACTGTCCCTTCTCTGACAAATGGGCCCAGACATCCGGTGAAGCCGCCTTGGCCAGGGAACGTTAGACTTGTGCAGAGTCCCTTTAGCCGGAGGTTGAGGTGGAGGAGTCTGCTGGCGAATGGTAGTCTGTCGCCTGTGGGGGTCGTCCGATTTCTTGTGCTTATCAGAGGACCCGGTAAAGCTACGGCCTTCCTTAGGACTAACAGCAGGAGACTGCCCTTCTTGGGCCAACCCATGAGAGGATTTGTGGGGCCAGTGAGCCAGGGGGACTTCTGCTGAACAGTGCCTGAAGAACGATGACTGATCCCTGGGCTTTGAAGAGGAAGAGGAAGAGGACATCTTGTGGGTGCTGGTTCCTACAGAAGACAGCGGGACCGACCCAGACCTCCGGCCGGAGGTCGATGAAGCAGACCTGGAGGGAGACTTTTTGGTGGGATTCTGATCTAGGCATGTCCTCCCCAGAGTGGTGTTTCCCTGAGGTCTTCTCTCTGCAGGGAGACTACTTAGCAGGTGAGGAAGAGCTAGGGCCCAACGGGGACTTTGCATGGCAGCTACTTTCTGCTCTAGTAGATATACCTTCAATGCCTTAGCTCTTCTGATCCTGGTTTTATTTTTGAATTTCTTGTAATGTTGGCAGTCTGGGTGATGGTCGGGGTCCAAGCAGATCAGGCAGGCCTCGTGGCTCTCCTTTGCCGGGATCTGCTTGCCACACTGGCATTTAGACTTTTGCCGAGGAGGTGAGGGCGAAGACATGCAAGAAAAGAGCATCACTAAGAGAAAGAATGAAAAAAACTATCAAAAACGATCAAAACAAATGACTAACTGCTGTCGACTGCTGAAGTGAGGCATCAGGGGAGCTAAACCAAGCGGACTAATGGCGGGAAAACAGATGGCACCGGGGAACCGCCCCTTTTATACCACGTCTGATGTTGGGCGTGTCAGACGTTGGGGTGGTCCCCCACTAGACTGCCAGCTAGAAGAATTTTCCGAGGGGTCCCAACGCCTGCCAGCCTTAGCAGTAGTGTAGCAATTTCCCAGAGGGCCTGGGTGCAAGGATATGCTATAGGGCCCCCCTGGTTTTGAACAAACAATTATGATTTGGGCCCCTCAAACCTCGTGGGTCCGGGTGTGACTGCACCCCCTGCACCCTTGTAGCTACACCCCTGAGCCTTAGTCCTATATTTACCTGCTGCACAAGCTCCCCCTCTAAGTGAGATCTACTGTTTTTCTTTGTACATAGTTATTCTGAACAAGTTTTTTTTTTATGTTACTGCTACTGTAAGTATTTTTGGTGAATTCTACAACTGCTCTTGGTTTTTCCTGTGCTTCCTGATCTGTGCCTAGACAGACCCTTAGAAACTTTAGGTGACATGGAGGCGGACTGAAAAGCCATAAGGTCTTCTATTTTTTTTTAGCCCCTTTTCTTTTGCGTTTTAGGGCAAAACTGAACAATAAGCTCACAACTGAAGAAATTGTGATCCAGACCCAGGTACCTTAAACAGAAGTTTAAAACAAACTTCATAATTTTTGAAGCCTGTAGGTCCAGTCTTTTTGGGTCTGTTAGTTATGCCAAACACTGATGACCCTGGGAAGACACTTAACTGTTCCCAAAACAACAAGTTTTAACTAGAAATAACCCTTTATAAGGTTGTAAAGGGTTTAGATTAATGAAGTGGTTTGGTTCATTTATAATTAAAACCACAACAGAAATAACACCCACACGGTGTTTAAATAACCGCATATCTTGGTTCCCAAAAAGGGGAACCGACAGTAAATGAAGAGGAAACTGCAGTGCAAAGTGGTTTAAACAGTTTTAAGAGAAATTTAACATAAAATGGTTCCCTAAGACTGGGAACTGTGCCACAAAACAGCCTTCTCTGGTTTCTGGGAACCAATGTGGAACCAGAGAAAAATATAAAATCCACAACAATGTACAGAAAATACCCTAATGCAGTGTTTGAGAAATAACAGTAAGTAAACTACTACGAGAATTAAAATATTCCATAACTCAGTCTGAAGTTGAAGATGCAACTTTGGGGGCAATTGCTTTCTTCAGGCAGAGAAACAAATCTGATGTTAAGAGTGCAGGGGTGAGCATGACCACACAGCATGGTTTGAATTTCACTGCAAGTTCCAGAAGAAACTATTACTCACCTTAGTAATTGTGTTTCTTCTAATGGAGTCTTGCTGTATTCTGACATTATGCAATTAGCCCCAGCACTTGAACTGCTCCGGAGAGGACAGAGTTAACTCTATGCCAGAGCATAGAACCTTGAGCTCGAGCTTGGTTCAAACCTCTGTCTGCTGCACTTTCCAATGCAAGTCAGAGTTTTACATGCTGATACCAACTACACCTGCTAGGTGGGAATTGTAAATATATTAGCCAAAAGCCAACCAAATGTTTTGGGTCCCCAAAAGACTCAAGTTAAGAACTCCAAAACAAAAACTAGGTAGTGAACAACATAACTATAAAACAAATATAAACATAACCCACTACTACTCTCTATACAGGGGGAGTGCTAAGTGCACCCCTGAGGTGCAGCACTGTACCTGCCAGCCCACTTCCCAAAAACCAGGTTCAGAGAGGGAGGTCAGAAGACAGCAAGACTATTAGAAGAAACACAATTACTAAGGTGAGTATTTTTTTCTTCAAGCAACATGAAGTCTTGCTGTATTCTGACATTATGCAGACTACCAAGCAATACCTCCATGGAGGAAGGATGAACCTATTTTGAGAATAGGATCTGCAGTACTGCTGTACCAAACCTAGCATCACTCCTAGCCTGGACATCCAGGAAGTAATGCTTGGTGAATGTATGGACAGTTTTCCAGGTGGCTGCTTTGTATATTTCTAATAATGGTATATCTATGGCAGCAGCCAGAGAAGCCGCTGTACCTCTAGTCGAATGGGTCCTCAGGCCTGAAGGGGGTATTTTGTCTAGCTTCTCATGGCAGAATTGTATACAAGAGACAATCCACCTGGCAATAGTCCTCTTAGTAGCCGGTCTGCCCTTGCCCACTTCACCAGAAGTGAGAACAAACAGGACAGTTGAACCTAAGTGCCTTAGTGTGCTCAATGTAGTAGCCAAGTACCCTCAACATCCAAGCTGTGTAACCTTCTCTCCCCCCTGAAGAAGAATGATCAGTGAAGAAGACAGGAAGAGACAATGGACTGGTTCAGATGAAAATCTGAAACCACTTTGGGCAAGAACCTCCTGTTAGTTCTAAGGACCTTGTCTCTGTGGAATGAGAAAAATCAGGCTCCATTGACAGAGCTTGTAATTCACAGATATATCTGGCAGAGGTAATAGCTACCAAGAACACAGCTTTCCAAGTCAAGTACTTAAGTTCTGCTGAGGCCAAAGTCTCAAAAAGGGGGTTGCATAAGCTGAGCAATGCAAACATTAAGATCCCAAGCAGGAGTAGGATCCTTAAAAGGAGGATTGATATGGAGCAATCCTTTAAAGAATGTACAGAAAACTGGATGAAATGCCAGTGAGGAATCCTTCCCCACTGACAAATGCTGAAACAGCTGCCAAGTGTACTTTCAGGGTAGCTGGTCTGAGGCCTAAGCCATTAAAATGAACCATATAATCAAGAACTATAGCCAAATCAGTATCTGGAGATATCTGCTTATTGGAACACCAAATGCTGAATCTTTTCCATTTGGAATTATACGTTTTTCTGGTTGCAGGGTTTCGAGAGACTGAGAATATCCAGAACCCCCTGAGACAGATGCAGGCTTGCATATTGCAACTCTTCAAGAGCCACGCCTTGAGGTTGAGAGACTGAAGGTTGGGGTACCAAATCCTCCCCCGAGAGGAGGTTAACAGACTGATTCTTGGGAAGATGGACTGCTAAGGACAGCAACAGAGGATACCAAGGCTGCCTGGCCCAGTCTGGAGCAATCAAGATCACTTTGCACAATTATGACCCTATCTTGACCAGAACTTTGAACAATAGAGGAAAGGCATACAGAAATTTCCCCTCCCAATCCAGAAGTAGAGCATCCAGGGGGACTGAGCCCAAGACTGGGGATCTGCAACAGAAGAAAGGAAGTTGGTGATTGTCTGGGGTTGCAAAGAGATCTCTGGAGTGCCCCATCTTGAAAAAAGAGGATAATGCCTAATGTACAGGTGATAACCATTGTGTAATCACCTCGAGTGGTTGCTAGGGCATCAGTAAACCTCAAGAGTGCAGCTTGAAAGGTTTCCAATTGCCCTAGCAACCACAAGAGATGATTACACCATGGTTATCACCTGTACATCAGGCACCATCATTCATAGTGTATGGGACTCGACATGAGACGTCCCCCCAACCGAAAACAAGTAATTTAGCCTTACCTTATTAAATAATCTGCACTACAGCCACATGATTGTGTAGGAAAACAATTAGGATACACAGACTGAATGACAGCAGGCCAAAATAGCAAAGTTTCAGACAGATTGCTAGACTCAGGAACCATAAACAGACAATTGGAATGTCATTTGAGTACTGTACTGAGGCTAACAATCACATTCTGGGTGTATAAAATACTGAATTAAACTAGCATTCCGTTTTGTAAACCCACTGCTATGACAGAGGTTTATAAGGTTCTGACATCACAACAGTTTGATTACAAGGTTGTAATCTGCTTGATTTCAGTGGGTAATTAGAGGATAATGTATGTCCTCGATGGTGAACCGGGTTGTTAACCATAGAGAGGTTGCCAGGGCGACCACGTAAACCTCGAGAGCAAAGCTAGAGAGGTTTAGGTCGCCATGGCAACCTCGAGAGGAATTAAAAAAAGGTTACCCATCGATGTACCATACATTATATTTTAGGGTGTATGGTACAATTTAGTTTTACAGAAGAAAGCAGTTCCTTACTGCAGTTTTTTTTATGTTGCTGCTGCTCTGCCCTCACCACCGTGGCAGTTTTAAGGCCGTCTGATCCATTTGTGCGCATGCCCAGACTGTTCCCGGTTGTTAACCCATCGATGTGATGTACCATCGATGGGTTAACATCATGACATCACAGCGATTGTAAAACATTATAAAAAGGTAGATTTCTACCTATAACAACTTTCTATCATAGGTTATATCACTTTTAACACTAGGGGATCCAGGGACCATTCGTGATGGCCCTGAGATATCCTGCTCAGAGTATTTTCTAGGACCATTGTCCTTCCCTGGAAGGTGGACTGCTACCAGAGATGTCTGTAGAGAATAAGCCAGGGACCATAATTTCATGGCTTCCGTGCACAAGGCCATAGACAGAGTGCCTCCCTGCTTGTTGATGTACCACATGGTGGTGGTGTCTGTCCTGACCTGAACCACCTTGTTCTGTAGAGTCTGAAAGCTCGTAGAGCCAGGTACACTGCCCTGAGCTCCAGAAGATTGATATGAAGTAGAGACTCCTGAGGGGACCACACTCCCTGTGCTGTGAGAACTCCCAAGTGAGCTCCCCACCCCAAGAGATAAGCATCTGTGGCTAGTACCACAAAATGAGTGTGTGATGAATGGGACTCCTTGTCTGAGGTTGTCTTGATCCAACCACCACTGGAGAGCCTGGGTCAGAGTCAGAGTCACTGGAATCAGTTTGATTAGAGGATCTTATTTTCTGATACCAAAAGAAAAAATTACTCACCTTAGTAATTGCTTTTCTTCTCATGGAGTCTTGCTATATTATGACAGAAGCAGTTAGCCACAGCACTTGAACTGCCCCGGAGAGGAAACAGTTAACTCCAGGCAGACTGGAGTTCTAAAGCGCGCGCTGTACCCAAAGCTCTATCTGGCTAGTTTCAAACTGAAACTGTCAGATCTTTACGTAACTAACACTAAGCAACAAGTCTGTGTGGAAAACCCTACACTAGCCAAGTGGCTACCTACTAGTAGGAAAAAACAATAACAGAAACAACAACAATAGCAATACTAATAATATCACCCCCAACAAGCACTATTAGGCCCCCCCTTCCCCAAAAGACAAGTCCAGGAGGAGGGCCAACATATTACCCAAAAACAGAAATACCTAGTTCCCTAACCCTAAAGAAAAGGGGGAAAGGGAAAAGAACTAAAATGGCATGACACAGTGCTTGCACTAATTTGCCAACCCCTTACCCAAGTAGAAGTTCTGAGAGGGGCAGGATGGGGGTGGTGGTCATAATATAGCAAGATTCCATGAGAAGAAAAGCAATTACTAAGGTGAGTAATTTTTTCTTCAAACACCATGAAGTCTTGCTATATTATGACAGAAGCAGATTACACAGCAGTACCTCCATGGAGGAGGGTCAGAACCTACTTAGGAAATAGGCTCTGAAGCACAGCTGTGCCAAACCGAGCATCTCTCCTGGACTGGACATCCAGGGAATAATGCTTGGTAAAGTGGTGAACTGTCTTCCAGGTAGCAGCTTGACAAATTTCCAGAATGGGAATATCCCTAGCAGCCGCTAGAGATGCAGCTGTACCCCCTGGTGGAGTGGGCCCTCAGTCCTGAGGGGGGTTCTCTACCTAGTTTTTGGTAACAGAACTGGATACAAGAGACAATCCACCTTGCAATTGTCCTCTTAGTGGCAGGTTTCCCTTTGCCAACCTCGCCATAGGTAAGGAAGAGTTGGAGGGATTCGAACCTGTGACCCTTGGTGCGTTCCAAATAGTAGCTTAAGGCTCTCGACGTCCAAACTGTGCAATCTCCTCTCACCCGAGGAAGAGTGCTCAGTAAAAAATACTGGAAGGGAGATGGATTGGTTCAGATGGAAATCTGAAACCACTTTAGGTAAAAACTTTGTTAGTCCTGAGGACTACCTTATCTCTGTGAAAAGAAATAAAATCCTTTTCCACTGACAGGGCTTGTAATTCACTTATGCGTCTGGCAGAAGTGATGGCCACTAGGAAAACAGTTTTCCAAGTTAGAAACTTGAGATCTGCTGAAGACAGAGGTTCAAAAGGGGGTTGCATTAACTGAGCAATGCAAACATTCAGGTCCCAGGCAGGAGCTGGGTCCCGAAAAGGAGGGTTAGTGTGAAGTAACCCCTTAAAAAACTTGGAAAACACAAGTGAGAAGAAAGGAGGCAGGCTTCCCTGCTGATACAAAAGCAGAGACAGCTGCCAGATGAACCTTTAAGGTAGCTGGCCTAAGGCCTAAGGAATTTAGATGGACCAAATAGTCCAGTAAAATGGGCAAATCAGCAGATTCTGGGACAATTTGCTTCCCAGAACACCAGATGGAAAACCTCTTCCATTTGGAATTATAAGTGGCCCTAGTGGAAGGCTTCCTTGAAGCCTTTAAATATCAAGGACACCTTGAGAAAGGTGTAAATCAGCAAATTCCAACTCCTCAAGAGCCAAGCCTTGAGGTGGAGAGATTGAGGTCCGAATACCACACTCTCCCTGGGCACAGGCCAGCAAGTTGTGGACCCTGGGCAGGCTCAGGGAGGGTGGACTGAAAGGGACAGAAGCAGTGGGTACCAGGGCTGTCTGGCCCAGTCTGGTGCAATCAGGATCACTTTGCAGGGCTGGGATCTGATTTTAAATACCCTGAAGAGAAGGGGGAAGGGGGGAAAGGCATATAGGAACTTCCCCTTCCAATCCAACAGAAAGGCGTCCAGGGGGACTGAGCCCAGCACTGGAGGCATGCAACAAAATAGAGGAAGCTGGTGGTTGTCTGGGGCTGCAAAAAGATCTGAGGAGTGCCCCATCTGGCAAAGACTGACCCCAGCACCAGAGGATTCAGAGACCATTCGTGATGGCCTTGAGAAATCCTGCTGAGGGCATCCGCCAGGACTTTGTCTTTCCCTGGAAGGTGAACTGCTATTAGGGAGGTGTTCAGGGAATAAGCCAGAGACCACAACTTCATTGCTTCGGTGCACAAGGCTGATGACCGAGTGCCCCCCTGCTTGTTGATGTACCACATTGTCATGGTGTTGTCTGTCCTGACCTGAACTACCTTGTTCTGGACAGATGCTGAGAAAACCTGAAGAGCTAAAAGACAGCTCTGAGTTCCAATAGGTTGATGTGGAGCAGAGATTCCTGAGGGGACCACACTCCCTGAGTGGAAAGGTCGCCCAAGTGAGCCCCCCACCCTAGCAAGGAGGCATCCGTGGTGAGGGTGAGAGAGTGGGAAACAGGAATGAAGGGGACCCCTTGTCTTAAGTTGCTCTGATCCTGCCACCACTGGAGAGCCAGAATCAGAGTTTGGGTCACTGGAACCAATTTGAAAGGGGTCCCTCCTTTGAGACCAATAGGCCCTCAAATGGAACTGAATGTCCCTCATCTGGAATCTTGCTCCTTGCACTACAGCTGTGGAAGCAGCCATGTGTCCTAGGAGTTGCAGAAAATGCCTTGCTGGTCAGAGACCCGGAGGGTGAAAGAGGATGCCAGGGCAATGAGTCTCTCTACCCTTTCCGAGGGGAGAAATGCCCTGGCCAACTTTGTGTTCAATTCCGCACCTATGAAAGTTAGTACCTGAACTGGTTCTAGAACCGACTTTGGTAAATTCAGCAGGAATCCCAGGGAAGTGAGAAGCTGCTGGGTGACTTGCAAGTGGGATTTTACCCGATCTGGAGACTGACCCACAATGAGCCAGTTGTCCAGGTAGGGAAACACAGCAATCCCTTGCCTTCTTAAATGAGCCACTACCACAGCTAGACATTTTGTGAATACCCTTGGAGCAGAGGTAAGGCCGAAGGGCATTGCTCTGAACTGGTAGTGGCTGAGGACAGTTCGAACCTGAGGTATTTTTGGTGAGAAGGCCTGATCAGGACATGAAAATAGGCATCCTTGAGGTCCAGGGAGGCTAGCCAGTCCCCTGGCCTCAGGGAGAAGCAAAATCATTGCCAGAGTTAACATTTTGAACTTTGGTTTCAAAAGATGCTTGTTCAGGTACCTTAAATCTAGAATGGGCCGCCATTCTCCTGTCTTTGGGGTAAGAAAGTATCTGGAGTACAGCCCCTTGCCCTGGTGACAAGGAGGAACCCTTTCCACTGCTTTGCAGTCTAGAAGAGAAGAAACCTCTGCTTCCAAGGCAAGGGTTTCTGAAGGATTTGCAGGTGGAAAATGTCTGGTTCTCATCTTTGGAAACTGTTTGAAGCAGAGAACCAGACCCTGGCTTACTACCTCCAGAACCCATTTGTCCGAAGTTAGGGACACCCAGTTCTGGCTGAAATAAGCCAACCTGCCTCCCACCGGTACAGGAGAATCGGCCCTGGGCACCACATCAGGATGCCTGCTTGGCAGCAGCAGCCTGAGGCTGAGGGGAGGGGGACGGTTTACCTGCGCCCCGTCTACCTCTGCCTCTGAAAAAACCCTCTGTGCAAAAGCAGGAGGAGGCTTGAGATTGATACAAAGGCCTGTGGAAAGGCCTGCCCCTACCTCCGGGAGTGGCATGCCTCTCCTTAGCCTGGGCACTTTTGTAGGTAGTTCTGTACTCATCCATCTTTTTCATATAATTTTCTGTTTGCTCTCCAAACAGAGAATTTCCCACTACAGGAAAATCCATAGCTTTTGACTGAGTATCTTGGGACAGATTAGTGCACCCGAGCCATGCCAACCTACGGAAAGCTACAGAAGTGGCCATGACCCTAGAGGAATCATCATTAACATCCACAGCAGTATGAAATTGAACTTTAGAGGCTTCAATGCCATCAGCATCCACCTGTTCCAACTCACTAGCCAGCTGGCCATGGGCCTGCTTGGCTAACTGCAATACTGTGTCCCATCTAGATTTCGGATATCTAGCCACATAAGCCATATAATTTGCCTGCCTGAGTCCCAAAGAAGCTGCCATATATTGTTTTTTCGCCATGGCATCAATCCTCCTGGAATCCTTATCAAGAGGATTTGAGGCCAGGGGAATATTAGCCTTGTCACAGGCTGCAGCTTGTACCACACCTACATGACTACACTGCTCAGTGAGGAAGTCTATATCAGGGCCTGATAAAGTATACCTTCTGTCCATTTTTTTTTTATCTACAGGAGGGACAGAATGAGGATTTTTTTAAATTTTTGTTGTTTGCTTCCTAAATGACTTATGCAAAGGAATAGACAACCTCCTAGACTCTGGTATATCCATCATTTCTACATAATCAGGCTCCTCTTGTTCATCCACAGCCTCTTCTAAAGGAAGCTGGAGGGTTTCTGCAACCTTTTTGTAAAACATAAAATGAGAAGGGGACTCAGACAGCATAGGGGGAGATTCTAAAGGTCTGTCTGGAAAAATGTCCGGTTCAATGGGCACGTCCAGACCCTCCCCAGCCACATACATAACGATCAAAATCTTCCTCCCCCTCCTGTGGTTCATAAAATTCCTCAACATCATACTCTTGAACCACTGGAACCGAACAAACCAACCTTTTGCCAACTGTTAGTGGTTCGACCGGTCCCTGAGACAGTGACTGGACAATCTGTATGGCTTTAGCTATCTCTGCAGCAGTTGGAGAGGCAATTTTGGACTCCAGACCTGCTGATTTCTTTGCCTTTTTTACTGGGACTGGTTCCTCTGAACCAGTCTTCCTTTGGCCCGAGGAAGTCTCACCCTGGTCAGAGGGCACTCCCTCTGGTCCAGTGGGTGCTGGACCGGGCTGGCCATCCGGGTCAGCGGACTTTTTAGCCTCTCGTTCCTAGAGCTGGCCCAATCTCTTCTCAGGGTGGCTGCAGGAAATTTTTACACCTGGCAGTCTGACAGGAGGTGGTCAACCCCAGACAATAAACACAAGTGGTGTGGGTCAGCCTTGGCAAGGCTTCCTCATGAACAGACACAGTGTTGAAACCCAGTAGGTCGGTTTTCTTTTGGGTTTCTCAGACATAATGCCAGCCTATCCAAAACTTGCCCTTTTGATGGCAGTGCCAGGCAAGACCTTTTCGGTTCCTAACCGTGTCACGGGTATTTGAAAAAAAACACTGAAATAAATTGTTTTTTTTAGAACCGCTAAGAACCGGGAACCGCACTCTAAAAGCCCAATATAATGTTTAAAATACTTTTTAGCAAACCCGATCGGTTCAAACCGAACCGATAATTTCCACACAGACTTTGAAATCCTGTATACGGTTTACCAGATAGAGCTTTGAACGAAATGCGGTAAAATAAAATACTTATTGCGGTTCAAATGAACCGAAAATACAGCTTTAACGAGAAATGAACCGAGATGAAGGAGCTGATCTCCGGAGCGACTGTTCAGTGAAGCGGAGTAAAGAATCTGACAGTTTCAGTTTGAAACCAGCCAGATAGAGCTTTGGGTACAGCGCTCGCGCTTTAGAACTCCAGTCTGCCTGGAGTTAACTGTTTCCTCTCTGGGGCAGTTCAAGTGCTGTGGCTAACTGCTTCTGTCATAATATAGCAAGACTTCATGGTGTTTGAAAATCCTCAAGTGAAACTGGATGTCCCTCATCTGAAATCTGGCCCCTTGTACCACTGCAGTGGAAGCTGCCATGTGGTCCAAGAGTTTAAGAAAATGCCTTGCTGGTCGAGACACCAGAAGGCGAAATGAAGAAGCCAGATCTGTAAGGGCCTTTACCCTTGCCAAAGGAAGAAAAGCCTTTGCTTGGACAATGTCCAACTCTACCCCCATGAAGGTCAGGAGTTGCACTGGTTCGAGAACTGACTTTGGAAGAATGAGGAGGAATCCCAGAGAAGTGAGCAATTGTTGGGTCACTTGCAGGTTTGAACTGACTTTGGAGATTGCCCCAAAATGATCCAGTCCAGGTATGGAAATGTTTTGTCTCCTTAGAAAGGCCACTACTACTGCTAGGCATTTTGTGAACACCCTTGGTGCTGATGTTAGTCTGAAGGGCATTGCTCTGAACTGATAATGCCCTGAAGGCAGTTCGAACCCAAGGCACTTTCTGTGGGAACACTTGATGGGAATGTGAAAATAGGCATACTTGAGGTCCAGGGAGGCTAACCAATCCCCTGGCCTCAGAGAGGGAAGAATTATTCCCAGAGTCACCATCTTGAATTTTGGCTTGATCAAGTGCTTGTTTAAGTATCTTAGATCTAGGATGGGCCGCCACTCCCCTGTCTTTTTTGGGGTAAGAAAGTATCTGGAGTACAGACCCTTGCCCATGTATGTAGTAGGATCTCTCTCTATGGCTCTGAGAGCCAACAGAGAGGAAACACCTGCCTCTAGGGCAATGGTTTCGGAGATGTTTGTAGGTGGAAAAGACCTGGCCCTCAGCTTTGGAAATTTTTTGAAGCCGAGAGCCAGTCCCTGGCTTACTACCTCCAGGACCCACTTGTCTGAGGTAACAGACTTCCAGTAAGCCAGCCTGCTTCCTACTGGAAAGGAGTCGACGACCCGGGCTGACATCAGGGTGTCTGCTTGGCAGGAGCCTTGGACTGAGAGAAGGATGCAGCCCTGCTCATCCACCTTCTGCCTCTCCCTCTGAAGAACCCCCCCTGAGGAAAAGGAGGCCTGTGCCTGGTAGAAAGGCCTGTGAAAAGTTCTGCCCCTATATTGCTGCTTCTGAGGAGTTGCCTGCCTTTCCTTGGCCTGTGCACTCCTGTAGGTGGTCCTATACCCGTCCATCTTTTTCATGTAATTCTCTGTCTGCTCCCCAAACAAAGAATTACCCACCACAGAGAAATACATGGCCTTAGCCTGGGTGTCCTGTGAAAGGTTAGTGCATCTGAGCCAAGCAAATCTCCTAAAACACAGATGAAGCCATGACTCGTGATGAATCAGAGTCCACAGCAGCATGAAATTGAACTTTGGATGCCTCAATCCCATCAGAAGACACCTCCTCCAGCCCTTTGGCAAGCTGGGGGGAAGCCTATTTAGCCAGCTCCAGAACAGTGTCCCACCTGGACTTCTGGTATCTGGCTGTGTAGGCCATATACAGTTTGCCTGCCTGAGTCCCAAGGAGGGTGCCAAATACTGTTTTTCGGCCACAGCATCCACCTTCCTAGAGTCTATCTTTTTTTTTTTTTGGGGGGGGTGAAGCCAAAGGTATATTAGCCTCGTCACAGGCTGCAGCCTACAAAACCCCAACATGACTGCATTGTTGGAACAAGTACTCTGTACCCGAGCCTGACAGCATATACCTCCCTGTCCATTCTCTTGTCCACAGGAGGCAATGAATTTGGTGTATAAAGGATATTTTGTCCCCGTTACCCCCAAAAGATTTATGGAGGGGAATAGAAAGCCTTTTGGACTCTGGGATGTCCATCATCTCTACATAGTCAGGCTCTTCTTGTTCCTCAACAGCTATGACCAGAGGGAGCTGGAGGGTCTCTGCCACTTTTTTGTAAAACAAATAGTGGGAAGGGACTCGGAAAGCCTGGGAGGGGAACATTGGAAGGCCTGTCTGGGGAGATGTCCAGTTCAATGGGTACATCCAGGCCACCACCACCAAACCCTTCTTCCCCTTCCAAACCCAGTTCATAGTCATCATCCGGAAAATATTCCGGAACCAGAGGAACAGAGCACCTACCCGGAGGTGCCGGATCGGACGGAACCGAACGGAGCGATTGTACTATGCTAGTCACCCTGGCAACTTCTTCAGCTGTTGGATGAGACTGTTCTGGATCTGAACCAGCAGATTACTTTTTTCTTTTAGATGGAACAGACCCCTCAGGATTGGCTATCTTTTGGCCCGAGGAAGCATCCCCCGGTCAGTGGGCACTCCCTCGGGTTCGGTCAGAACTAAACCAGGCTGGCCATCTGGATCAGCGGACTTCTTGGCCTCCTTTTCCTAAGCCTACCCCATCTCTTGTCTAGGGTGGCCTTTGGGAAATTCTTACATATTTGGCAGTCTGAATCAAGGTGGTCAAACCCAAGACAATACACACAGGTGGTGCGAGGGTCTGCCTTAGTAAAGGCATCCCCACATTCACTACAGTGCTGAAACCCAGTGGGCCTGGTTTTTCTTTTAGGTTTCTCAGACACAGCCATCCTATCCACTTACCCTTTAGCAGCTTTAAGCCAGGCAAGACCCCCTTAATCTGTTACAAACCATGTTACGGGCTGTGGAAAAACATGTCAAAAATATGTTTTGTTGAAACCGATAAGGACAGGTACCTCATACCAATACAAATAACCAAAGACTTTACAGAATAAAGAACAAACAACTGGTTCCAGCCAGACCGATTGAAAAACGTACAATTTCCACACATAAAATAAAACTAATGTCCACTACCTACAATACTTGCTGTACCGCAGACAGGAATTTGAACTGAAAAAAAATAAAATTCACAGTTTAAAACAGATGTTTTACTGAGACCGAACCGACAAGCGAAGGAGATTTCTCCGGAGCAACTGTTTAGTTAGGCGGAGTAAAGAATTTGATGGTTATACTTGAAAGTGCAGCAGACAGAGGTTTGAACCAAGCTCAAGCTCAAAGTTCTATGCTCTGGCAGAGTTAATTCTTTCCTCTCCGGAGCAGTTCAAGTGCTGGGGCTAATTGCATAATGTCAGAATACAACAAGACTTCATGTTTGAATCAGCATTGACTTCTAAAAGCTCTGGTGCAGCTCATTCCAGGGGAATGATTGCAGTTTGTCAAGCTTAAGTGAGGGATTTCTGGGGAGTTTGAAGAATTTAAAACCATCTCTGTGGACCCTCCACTCTTGGTGCACTGCCTGGATGGGTCCTTAACTTGTAGACTATACCTGTGGGGCCAAGGTTGCAACAGCAGGAGTGCTCATTAATACCATATACTATTAAAACTCTGGCCTACTCTGCTATTTTAAAACTTTCTGCAGTGCCGCTCACCAGGATCAAGTGCTTTGTGAGAGATGTCAGTTTGCTACAGGACTTGCCACTGGATTACATATTCTCGGCAGTATCATGCAAGGTATTACCATATAAACTGTGATAAGCACTGCCCCTTGGTGGCTCAAACTGTATTTGCCATTTTAACCCACTCCACACACAGTTGCCAGCAGATTGAGCCTAGCGGTCTATCTTGTCTGCCCAATGCAGTTCACTGTTAATGTACAGTAGCTGCTCTACTTCCTGTTAGTTCACCGCTCCCATCCACTTCCCCACCCTGTGCTCCTCTGGTGCTCACCTTATCCCCTCCCCATACTGTGCCCCAATGCCTGTCCCAACCCTTCTTGAAACCTCACACAGTTCTCAATTTTGCCATATCTGGCAGTGCATTCCAGGGCACTACCACCCTCTGTGAAATAATGCCCCCTCACCTCACCTCCCCTCTGTATCACCCCCACCCCATATATGCCAACTTGAGATCATGGCCTCTCATAGTCCCCTCCTCCCTCTACTTGAGCAGACCCTCAGTGTTCCCTCTATGGAACCACTTCAGGTATCTGAAGGTCTATTATATCCCCCCCATTCCTACTGTCCTCCAGAGAGTACATGTCCAGTTCTCCAAGTTTATCCTCATATGACAACCCTCCAGACCACTACTCACCCTTGTCGCCCTTCTCTGGACCCTCTCCAGCAGTTTGATGTCCTTTTTTAAGGCAGGGCCCCAGAACTGCCCACAGTACTCCAGATGTGGCATCACCAGTGAGGTATATAGGAGAAGTATAACCTCCTTTCTCCTTGACGTTATTCCCCCTGGCAATACACCCAGGCATTTAGTTTGCTTTAGCCACTGCTCTCCTGCACTGCTCAGAGTAGTTCTGTTTAGCGTCAATCATCCCGAAATCCTTTGCCATCTTCAGGACAGTCAGCTGTTACCCCCCCCCCCCAAAGTGGTAGGTATACCCAGGGTTCATTACAACAAGGTGCAGAACACTTCATTTGTGTGTGTAAAACTCCAACTGCCATGTGTGGGCCCAGTTTTCCAGCCTCTCCAAGTCTTCCTATGGTGTCCTCCTTCCTGCCTCACTATCCACCATCGCCCCAATTTAAAATTGTTCTCTTATAGTTACAACTGCTACTCAAGAATTCTTTGGGTTTACAAAGCCTGAAAAGAATGATTTCAATTTTCTCAAGTTTAATGGAGTACTGTAGTCAAAATTTGCAAAAACATGCTGTGCCGAGTTTTTATTTGTACATTTAGTCCATATGAACATACTAATTTGCTAGCAGAAACAGGCCATAATGGTCTATCAAGTCTGCTCTGTTTAGTTCCCTAGAGCTGTCCCCACCTACTCCCCTTGGAGTCAGCAATCCCACCCATAGTACCCTCCTCCTCCCAGCAACTCCTGCGCTAAATTTTCTTCATACTATCCCATTCCTCCCTTGAAACTAGCCACTAGTTCACAGCAACCACCACCTCTAGCAACCCATTTCACCCAGTCACCACCCTTTCAGTGAAAAAGTGTCATTTTCTTCTTGAATCTACCCCCACCAGTTTCAGGCTATGCCCCCTTGTTGTACCACCCTTAAGGTAAAAGATGCCCTCTGATCCTATCCCGTTTACGCCCTTAAGGTACTTGAAAGTCTCAATCATGTTTCCCCCCACCCCCCCCATCCTCCAGGAAGTAGCTGTTAAGCTCTTAGCCTCTCCTCATACAGTACGTTTTGTCCCCCGTACCTGGGATAATCCTGGTTGCCCTCCGCTGGACCCCTCCAGTAGTTTAATATCCTTCAGATACGGGCACTAGAACTGCACATGGTATTCCAGTGTGGCCTCACGAGTGACCTGTACAGTGTGGCAGAATAACTTCCTCCCTCCTAGAGGTTATTACCCGGCAATGTAGCTTAGCATTTGCTTTGGCTGCTTTGCAGCACTGTGCAGTGTTTCATGTCACGTCGCCTCTGACCATCACTCCAAGATCCTTTTCCTCCTCCGAGACTGCCACCTGTACTCCCCCAGCTAGTAGCCGAGCCCTGGGTTCGTATCACCCAGGTACATGACCTTTCATTTCTTAGCACTGAAACCCAACTGCCAGACCATTTCTCCAGCCTAGCCAGATCCTCCCTTAAGTCCCTTCTCGCCCCACTGTGTCCACACTCCCACAGCACTTAATATCATCCGCAAAGAGGCAGATTTTACTTTTGACCCCCTCTGCTAGGTCACCTATAAATATGTTGAACAGCACAGGTTCAAGTACTGAGCCCTGTGGGACCCTGCTGACCACAGACATAGGTTTAGATAGTTCTCCCCGTACCACCACTTTCTGGTTCCTATAACAGCCAGTTCCTGACCCACACCAGCAGTTTGACTCTTATTTCCAGGTCCCTCAGCTTGCTGATCAGCCTACCATGTGGCACTGACTTGAATGCCTTGCTGACGTCCAAGTACAAGATGTCCACTGCTTGCCCCTGCCCAATGACCTCGTAATCCAGTTGAACGAGTCTATCATGGTGGTTTGACAAGACCTCCCCTTACAAACCCATGCTTGCCCATCATCATGGAGACCATTTTTCTCTCTCAAGGAAGAACACCAGCCTTTCCTTAAGAATGATCTCCATTATCTTCTGCACTATGGAGGTCAGGTTAACCAGCCTCTCGTTACCCAGCTCTTCCCTAGGACTGCTCTTGGAGTGGTACCACGTGAGCCACTCAAGTCCTGTGGTACACACCCCTCCTCCAGTGAGGTGTTAAAATCGGTCCGTCAGTGGGGCTGCTAATACACCCATCAACTCAGTCAAGACCCTTGGGTGTAAACCATCTGGTCCTGATGCTTTGCCCACCCTCAGTTCACTTAGTCCCTTAAGACCCTGTCTACCCCAATCTCCCTTTCATACTCCACCCCCGGCTCCCCTTTCCTCCCTGAAGTACGCCTTCTGCTTTATTAGTGAAGACAGAGCAAAAGTACTCATTTAAAGCCTCTGCTTGATCTTCTCCCTTTTCTGCCCACCCTCGGTCAGTCCTTAATCCCAACAATCTCACCCCTTCTGCTTCTTTTCTACCTAATGTACCGGAAGAAATCCCTCTCCCCTTTCTTAATCCAACAAGAAGACCAGTATTTGGATTTAAAAACTGCCCTAGTTAGCCTTTGGCAGAGAACAGCAAGCGGAAGGAGGTGCTGTTAGAACTTTACTACTCTACTGGGACTATATTGCTGCCCCCCAACCCCCACACTTAGCTAGTTCTTTTATAGGCACAGGATTTGACTAACAGGAACTTCCTGTTTGGGAGCAGGAAGGAAGTGATCATGGAGGCACAAGAGACTCACCAACCTAGAAGGAAAAAAGTAACTCCATCCCATCCCCCCAGCTGCAGGAAGTCCGACTGAACAAGTAAGAAGGAAACTACTGAAGAATATAGGAACTTCCTGTCCCAGAACAGGAAGATCAGGAGCTTTAAGGGAACAGAGGCAGTAGGAAAGTAGGGAGAAAACCGTTTATAAAGAATTAAAATAAACAGAAAAGAGTAAGCATATGAAAGAGTTAAGGAGCCACAAATAAGACATGATGGGAGTAGTGTAGTGCCTGTGGAGCAGCAGTCCTCCGGGAGACATTCTGGAGGATGCAGTGTTGACCCATTTGCAGGCAACTCTGGGCTGAGGGAGGCGGTTGCTCATCTCCAGATGGAGCTGGCCAGGATTCAGGGGACTTCCTCTCCCACTCAGGGACCACCAGGGCCTCTGCCGCTGCCTCAGATTGCCAAGAAAGAGGAGCCATTGGACAACAGTGGGTTCAGGGAGGGTGAGGGTGGTGGAACAGAGACTCATCCCTCCACAATTCATACGCCATTCTGGCAGAGTTTGGTTCCTCTATGGAGGCACCCACAGTGGAGACCAAGGAGAATGCTGGGAACCTCCACAGTGGAGACCCACAGGAGGGTGGCACGGGACCACACAGGGGAAGGAAATACAGGTTACTCACCTGTAACAGGAGTTCTAGGAATGGTATATGTTGTTCATCCACACTTATTGGCAGGTATCCTTGCCACTTTAAATCTTGCCGGAAGGTCTTCAAGCTGGCTCCTCCCACCCACCCGGGTGGTAAAACTCTCGGCTCCGCCCCATGACACCAGATCTGGCCTGCTGGAAGCTCAGGTTGTGTGTCAAAGCCGGGGAGGTCGGGTGGGTCGTGTGAATGAACAACATATACCATTCCTAGAACTCCTGTTACAGGTGAGTAACCTGTATTTCTAGGGACATGGATATGTTGTTCATCCACACTTATTGGCAGATTCCTAGCAGTTCTCCGGGAGGAGGGAGGCAAGGCTCACACCCCCTACTTAGGGAATAAAGACGAGAACAGAGGCCCCAAAACCAGCATCCCGGCGTGACTCAAGGTCGATGTGGTAATGGGTGATGGTGTGTGCTGACTTCCAGGTAGCAGCCCTGCAGATTTCCTGGATAGGGAAATCCCTGGAAGCAGCCACCGATGCAGCAGTATGGCGGGTAGAATGAGCTCTTATCTCTCTGGGAGGCTCCATGCCCACCAACTTATAGCAGAGATCTATGCAGGAGGTGACCCACCTGCTTATCGTCCGCTTGGCTGCAGGTCTGCCAGGTGCAGCTTCAGCGAGGACAAACAGCTGGCTTAACCTCTCGACTTCAGCCGTGAGCTCCTTATAGCAAGCTTAGCCTTCTAGGGTCCAGAGTATGGAGCCTATATC
Organism: Neoceratodus forsteri; assembly: GCA_016271365.2. Taxonomy (NCBI): domain Eukaryota; kingdom Metazoa; phylum Chordata; order Ceratodontiformes; family Ceratodontidae; genus Neoceratodus; species Neoceratodus forsteri. The sequence goes on from CM057458.1 coordinate 340,769,305, forward strand.
TGCCTCCGAGGTGTGATTGGGGTAGAACACCGGCAGAGTCAACACCTGGTTAAGGTGAAACTCCGACACCACCTTCGAAAGGAATTTCGGTTGGGGGTGCAGGACAACCTTGTCCCTGTGGAACATCAGGTAAGGAGACTATGGAAAGCGCCTGGAGCTCTCCCATCCTTCTGGCTGACGTAATAGCCACCAAGAAGGTGGTATTCCACGACAGCTGAGAGATCACACCAGTGCATTGGTTCGAATGGCTTGCCCATGAGCTTTGCCAGTACCAGCAGTAGATCCCACGGAGGTGGAGGTTCTCGCACCGGAGGGGAAATGTGATCAAGGCCTTTGAAAAGTGCCAGACCACCTTTTCCTGCGCCACCGACTGCTTCCCGGCCCACGCCCGGTAAGCAGAGATGGCTGCCAGGTGCACCCTTAGGGTCGTCGACCTAAGCCCTTGCTGAGAAAGGGACCATAAATAGTCCAAGATGCTTGCCAAGGAACAGAGGAAGGGTCCAGGCCTTGTTTCTGACACCAAATGGAAAACCTTTTCCCATTTGAAGGCATAGCATTTCCTGGTCGACTCCTTAAGGGACGCCCAACTACATTGAGGACCTCGTCGGAAAGACCCAAGGCCTGGAACTCTAGCCGCTCAGGAACCAGGCCGTCAGGTGCGGGGATTGAAGGTCTGGATGGAACACCTTCCTCTGATTGACTGAAAGCAGGTCTGGGTGAGCTGGAAGCTGCCTCGGGAGCCTGGAGCCGAGGCTGAGGAGATCTGGATACCAGCATTGGCGGGGCCAGTCTGGGGCTACCAGAATCACCTGCGCCTTGTCCCTCCTCACCTTGAGAAGGGCCTTGTGGATCAAGGGAAATGGGGAAAAGGCGTAGAAGAGGCCCGGGGTCCACAGCCTCGAGAAGGCATCCCCCTGCAGCGAGCCCTGCTGAGAGGGGCGGGCATGGAACAGCCTCAGCTTCACGTTCTCCCTGGAGGCAAACAGATCCACCTGCAGTGTGCCCCAATGGGAGGACAGATCTTGTACTACCTCCAGCAGGAAAGACCACTCGTGGGATACAGCCCCTATCCGGCTTAGGGCATTGGCCAGGGTGTTGGAGGCTCCTGCCACATGAATGGCTAGGAGATCTGCCTCCAGGCTGCGCACGAGGGACCAAATGCGGAGAGCATCCTTGCACAAGGGCATGGAGCGCGTCCCGCCCTGGCGGTTTAGGTAGTACATGGTCGTGGTATTGTCCATCTGGACCCGAACCATTTGACCCCGTAGAAACGGAGCTAAGGCGGGCGAGAGCTAGAGCGGACCGCCGGAGCTCCAGCAGGTTGATATGGTATCGACCTCCCGCGGGGACCAGAGGCCGTGCGCTCTGTGTTCCCCCAGATGGGCACCCCAACCCATCAGAGGCATCGGTCGATAGAGATACCATCGGCTCGGGGCGGACAAATGGGATGCCCTCCTGCAGATGAGCTGGAACGATCCACCACTGGAGAGCGTTCCACATCCCCTGGGTCACCGTCACTCGCTGGTCCAATGGATCACAGCGTTGAGACCACTGGCTGGCCAGCCCCATTGGAGGGGGCGCATGTTCCAGCGGGCCCAACGGACCACGCTGGTACAGGCCGCCATGAGACCCAGGAGGTGCAGGAAGTCCCGGGCAGGGTGCAATTGCCCAACCAGAAATGATTGGGCAAAGGAGGAAAGAACCTTGGCCCTGTCCGCCGGGAGCCATGCTCTGGCTCGAAGAGAGTCGAGCTCTGCCCCGATGAAGAGAATCACCTGCTTCGGTTCGAGTTCCGACTTGGCCTCGTTGATGAGGAGGCCGATGTGAGAGCAGACCTGGAGGGCCAAATCTCTAGACCGCTCCACCTCCTGTCTGGAGGGGGCTGCTATCAGCCAGTCATCCAGGTAAGGGTACACCCGGACCCCTCGGCACCTCAGGAATGCTGTCACCACTGCCATGTATTTGGTGAAGACCCTGGGAGCAAGAGAAAGGTCAAGGGCATGGCTAGGAACTCAGAAGGGATCCCGCGCTCAAGCTAAGGAACTTCGTGAGACGGACGGATAGGGACGTGAAAAACGCGTCCTGCAGGTCCAGAGAGCAGAACCACACGCCGCATTCCAAGGATGGTATTATCTGAGCCAGAGTAACCATCCTGAAGGTTCGAGACCTTAGGAACTTGTTTAGGTCGTGTAGGTCGAGAATGGGGCGCCAGCCCCCCCGTCCGTTTTGGGACCAGGAAGCACCTGGACACAAACCCCGGGTCTGAGGGAGGGTCCGCCACCTCTCTGATCACCTCTTTTTCGAGGAGTAGAGCAATGTCGGCTCGATGCGCTGACAGAGAGGCTGCAGACCCCGAGGCCCCCCTGAGGGTGACGGCTCTGAAGGACGGGGCCTGCTCGAACTCCAGGGGCAGGCCTTTTCCTACCACTTCCAACACCCACCGGTCTGTGGTAATAGCAGACCAGGCGGAAAGGAAGTACCGGAGCTGTCCCCCCACGGGGGGAACCCGGGGTGAGGTGACGAGGTTGGGGGCGACACCCCTCAACCCGTGTCTGTGCAGGCTTGGAGGAGGGACCGGCCGAGGACCCCTGGGCCTTTACCTCCCTGCTTCCTGGAGGAGGAAGCCACGGGCTTGGGTTTGGGATACCAAGCGCGAGCCTGCTGGCCCTGATGTTGCAGGGCCGGACGTGTCAGGGGCGCAGACGGACGAAAGGGCTTGCGTTGCGGTCTGCGGCCCTTGTCCCTCTGAGCGGATGAGAGAGTCCAAGGTGGCATTGGACTTTTCGATCCTCTGGAGGTGGCCTTCCACTCCAGGGAAGAAGAGGTCGGTCCCCAGGAAGGGGACATCCGCCAATTTGTGCTAGGTATCCGCTGTGAAGGTGGATATCCTCAGCCATGCCTGACTGCGCATAGCCACTGTGGCAGCGACTGACCTAGCGCAGGAGTCTCCAATGTCCAAAGCAGTCTGAAGTTGCTGCTTTGCCACTGCCCTGGTCCCGCACCTGCCTAACCGTAGTCTGCAGATCAGCCGGGAGATGAGGAACTACTTCATCCAGGGAGCCCAACAGGGCATGGGAGAAATGTGCCATAAGCACGGCCGAGCTGGCCTGGCGAAGGCCAAGGGAGGACGCAGCGTAGACTTTTCGCCCGACATAGTCCAATTTCTTGGACTCCTTGTCGGGAGGGTTGTCCACGTCCCTAGCATTTCTGGCATGCCGGAAAACGCTGTCGGTAACTAACCCCTCGGCTGAGGGGTGTTCCAAGAAACCGGACAGGGAACCGGTAGGGACTGCATACTTCCTGGCCATCCTGGCCGAAGGCGCAGGGCAGGAAGCAGGGCGCTGCCAGAACTCCAAGGCCAGGCCCCACAATGGCCTCAGCCACAGGGAAGGCCTCTGTAGGAGAATCCCCTCGGTCCAATATCTCCATGAGGGGATACTTGGCCCGGTTGGATACGGGCTCGAGCTGCATCCCGGTGGACTCTGAGATGAGCCTAAGCAAACCCAGAAAGGACGAAGGGCTATCATCCAGCGACTGACCTCCAGAGGACTCCAAGTCCACTCACCTGGAGAAGAGGGAGGAATCGTCGGACTCAGAAGAGTCCGCAAAGAGCTGCCTCAGGCCTGAGACACCCTCTACCTGCCAAGGGTGATCGGGAGTAAGGGTGACAGACAGCTTATGGGGCAAACCCTGAGCCGACCGAGAATTCTTGTGTCGGAGCCCCAACAACGGCTGTGGAGGCGGAGGTTCCACCCTAATCGGTGGAGCAGCTGGTTTCGGCTGAGCAACAGGCCTGGAAACAGGCGCCCCGGCTAAAGCGAGGCGTTGCTTCGGCCACTCCAGTGACAGCCACTTAATGGCCGGGGAAGGAGACGTCGTCGGCTTGTTCCCGCCAGCAGAAGCTGTTGCCACATGAGGTCTCGTATCGTGCACGCAACTTAGGCCGAACCTCCCTGCCTGAGGAAGAGGACGAAGACAATCGGCGGCGCCGCTTGCCATGGTGCAGAGACCGCCTCTGGTGGCAGGATCGGCTGGACCTCGAAGAAGTCCAAGACTGAGACCGTGAACCTCGGCTTTTCCGAGAAGGGTGCAGGGAAGGAGCGGGGGAAACCCGCCCTCCCTTTGGCTCGGAAGGAACACCCAAGGGCTCCGGAACCAGAGGCACTGGCAAGCCCACGGGATCCTCAACCACCACCGGGGAACCGGGAGAGAGGATTTTCGTCAGATGTCGACAACCCATCCAACGGTCGAGAAAAATCTCGATCATGCTGACGGGAGTCTCTGTCAACTGACCTGACAGGGACACCATGAAGCCAGTGGCTGGGTCAAGGATCAACCGGAGTCGATGGTCGACTGCTCGGGAAGGGGGACCTCTCCCGCTCCCAAGAGCATCAATGGTCGGACTTACCCTTGTCCTTTTTGGACCGAGAGGAAGGTCCCTCTCCCTTGGTGGAGAGAGATAGACAAAGCTCCTTAAAGGAAGCAGAATATGAGGATCCCAGGGAGAGCAGGATAAATGCCACGGCCGAGGAAGATGCGGTCCACGCCGCCTCCTCTTCAAGGGCGATCATATGCTCTAGCTGATCCGCCGAGCCTGCCGCCGTGGACACCGCCAACCGGTCCTCTTCCGGCTTAACCGGAGGGTAACGCTTTTCGGGTCGCCCAAGTTGCAGACAGGCGGCACAGTCTTCCAGGATGTAGGCAGAGAAAGAAAAGCACAGGTCGCAAGCCTGCGGGACATGCTCAAGGCCCAAGCAGTAGAAGAAGCCTTTGTGTGAAGCAAGTAAATCAAAACTAATGGAAAAACACTATGGTTCTTAAAAGAGGGGCAGGGAAGGTTAGGGAGAAAAAGATAGCATTCAGGAAGTATAAGGAAACAGAAGGAGCAGGACAAAGAATTGTACCAGTTAAAGCAGAAGGAAGTGGGGAAGGCAGTCAGAATGGCCTCAGGGAGGCAGTATTGCACAGTGGTTTAAGGCTCCAAGCTGCAAATCTGGAGACCTGGGTTTGAATCCTACATCATCCACTTGCATACTGTGTGACCCTGAGCAAGTCACAGCTTCCCTGTGCTCCCAGGTCACACTTTTAAACAAGCTTTCAGCTTAGTGTCCCTCTCCTGGTTAAACAATTGGAAATAAAGTATGGCAAAGACCCAAACTGAGGAAAAGATGGTCAACTCAGTTAAGAAGGGGATAAAACCTTTTATAGACACATAACGGAGCAAAGGGGGATAGTGAGGTTTAATAAAGTGGAGGGTGAGTGGGCAGAAGACCGTGAAAAAAAGCAGGGATACTGAACTAATACTTCTGCTCAGTTTTCACAAAAGAGGAGGGGGAGGAGGTACCTAATCCAATCAATAGAAACTCTGGATGGGGGAGTCAATACCAGTCCTTTCATAGAAGGGTTCTGAAAGAACTCCTAAAACTAAAAGGTGGACAAAGCAATGGGGCCTGATGGGATCCACCCCAGAATTCTGAAAGACCTAGTGACACCACTGACCACCCTATTTAACAAATCATGGGAGGATGGTGTGGTACCAGAGGACTGGAAGAGGGCAGATGCAATTCCCCTTCACAAAAGCAGGAGCAAGACAGAGGCAGGAAACTATAGACCTGTCAGTTTGACCTCAGTGGTAGGGAAAATGATGGAGTCGCTTCTGAAGGAAAGAATTGTTGACTACCTAGAGGCAAGTGGGGCACAGGATCCAAGGCAGCATGGATTCACAGCAGGAAGGTCATGCCAGACGAATCTAATAGATTTCTTTGACTGGGTGACCAAAGTAGTAGACAAGGGATGGGCTGTGGACATGGCCTACCTAGACTTTAGTAAGGCATTTAACAGCTCCATACAAAAGGTTAACAAATTAGCCAGCCTGGGAGTGGGTCCCAGGGTGCTAGCCTGGGTAAAACATTGGCTGGACATCAGGACACAAAGGGCAATAGTAAACCAAGTCCAGTCCAAAGAAGGGGGGGGGTTTACTAGTGGGGTACCACAGGGTTCAGTACTGGGTCTGGTCCTTTTTAATGTCTTCATAAAAGTGACATTGGAGAGGGACTGGAAAGAAAAGTATGCCACTGTGCAGACAAAGATCTGCAACAGGGTTGATACACGGGGTGGAAAGGATGAGAAGGAACTTGGCAAGGTTGGAGGAATGGGCAGAAGTATGGCAGCTTAGACTCAATGCAAAGAAGTGCAAATAATACACCTGGGAAACAAAAACCTAGAGGTAGAGTACACTTTTTTTGGGGGTGGAGAGAAGGTAGTAACAGAAATGGAAAGGGACCTGGTGGTAGTCATATCAGATAAAGGTTAGCAAGCAATGAGAGAAGGCAGTAGGGATGGCTGGGGGAATACTGGGATGTATAAGGAGAGGCATCACCAGTAGAAAACAGGAAGTTGTTATCCATCTGTACAGACAGCTGGTGAGACCAAGATCTGAGTACTGCGTGCAATTCTGGAGATCCCCTCTCCTCAAGGACAGACAGGGTGGAGGCAGTCCGGGAAGGCAACTAAAATAGTGCAGGGTCTGCACCAGAAGCCATACGAAGAGAGACTAAAGCAGCTTAATATGTATACCCTTGATGAAAGGAAGGAGAGGGGGAACATGATAGACACTTTTAAGTACCTCAAGGGAATCAACAAAGTCCAAGAGGGTAGCACCTTTCAGAAAAAATGTGCAAGAACAAGGGGACACAATTTGAAGATCCAGGGGGACTGCTCGGGGGCAAGGTGTGGAAGTATTTTTTCCACAGAGAGGGTGGTGGATGCATGGAATGGCCTTCCTGAGGAGGTCGTGGGGTCAAAAACAGTAGGAGAATTCAAGAATGCATGGGACAGATGTAAGGCAATTCTTGTGGCGAGGGGTGGGAAGAAGTAGGCTGTTCGTTAATTAGGATCTACAGCTTATCCAATAGGTAGGGAAATGGGCAGACTAGGTGAGCCAAGCTGTCCTTATCTGTCGTCAAAGTCTGTTTCTATGTTTCACTGTGCCAGTTTTAGTTCTTTCTCAGCCTTGGCTGCCTTTACCTCTCTCACTGCCTCCCAAGATTTCTCAGCATAACCAGTCTGTTGTCCTCCCTCTAGGTACACCTGTACGTCAGGAAGTCTGCCTGCTTTGCCTTCACCTTCTCTGCCACCCTCTTGCTATAGCAGCTAGGTCTCAGACACCTGGAGTTCTTTTCACAAATCTTCGTGCAGGTGTCTGTGGCCTCCATCAACCCCTTCTTGATGGCCATTTCTATTCTACATCCATACCTGGCCAGAAACTTTGCCAGGCGCTCATCCAATAGGATATCCATTCTAGCAAAGTCTTCCTTCCTGAATTCCACCACTCTCGTTTTCATCATGACTAGTTCCTTCCCCATGTTAATGTAAAACCACACCATGCAGCGATCACTTGCCTGCAAGGGGATCCCTCACTCCAACTCCCTGGACATGCAACCCATCAGATAGCCCTTTGTCTAGTATGGCCTACCCTCTTGTTGGCTCAGACTCCCTGTGCCAGGAAAAACTTCTGTATAGCATCCAGGACAACGTGTTCCCTGCAAGAGGAGATCACAGGGGTGCTCCAGTCTACACCCAGCAGGTTGAAGTCTCCTAGTAGTGTCCCCTCTTCCTCCTACTCTCCTGATCTGTTCCCCTAGCTCTCTGTCCAGCTCTATGTCCCATGACAGTGGTCTGTACACCACCCCCACTCGAACCTTTCTTCCAGCTGAGTTCTGTAGTACTATCCAAAGGGCTTCTGTTGCTCCCTCCTCCTTGGTGCACAATATTCCATCCCTTACGCACAGCTCTACTCCACCTTCCCTCCCTCTGTCCTTTCTATGCAACTGGTATCCTGGGATCTAGAGGTCCCAGTTGTGGTACTGGGTTGCCCATGTCTGATGGCAGCTATGTCACCTCTTCTGCCATCACCATCTGTAGGTCTGCTGACTTGTTTGCTAGACTCCTAGCATTCAAGGAGACCACCTTCCATCTCGACCCCTCATTGCCTCTAATCCCTATGTAACTCTCCTCCCCCTTATCGCTGCTCTCTCCCTTTAGATTCCCTACTGGGGGGAGGCCCCCTCACTTGGTACGGAGTATAGTATCTTCATGGAACCTTTGTAAAAGAGCCTTGGCTCAAAAGGTATTTAATGCTGGAACTCAACTAAAAATATGCCCCCCCCCCCAATCAGTTTAAATGTAGCTCAGTCAGGTACCTCTAAGTTGTCTTCCAGGACCCTTGTGTCCTCCTTACTCTGATGCAGCCTGTCTGGAGCATATAGGTCCTTATGTTCCCATGTCCTACCTCAGTCTCCCACCATTCCGTACCCATTTGCCTCACCAACAACTTCTTAGCCATGTACTGAATTCTGCAATTCTCAGCTTTCTTACAGTACTGGCTCTCGGGACAGGTAGTATCTCTGGGAATGCTACTGTTTTTTCCTCCACTGCACTGAAGATTATTCCCAGCTCCCTGAACCTTTCCTGCACCACATTTACCTCACACCCGGCCAGATCACTAGTGCCCATATGAACTACTAGAAAAAAAATTACTCACCATAGTAATCTTGTTTCTTCCCAGTGACACTCTGGTATTCATAACTTTCTGCAGTAAGCCCTTTAGGTAGGACTGCCCAGAGAGAATAGAACATATGCAAATAATAGAATTACTTGCATGTGACAACTTTTCAAATGCTGCCCTATACTAACTGCCAGTGTTCTAAACTTCCTCAGATTTCCTAGGAGCCTGAATAGGCAGACCCATGTAAGCAGAATACTGCGAGTGTTTAAGATTAAAATAAAGAATTCAAAAAACCCCAATCTCTTTGTAACCCCCCTACAAATGGGGGTTCCTGAAAAGTCTTCCTTGAGCTTGCCTAAATGCTCACTGCCAGGCTGGTGTCCTGTGTTTTAGCAGTTTAATTGTGACTGTTAGAGAGTGCCTGTATAGCCTCTGTGCACTGTCTCTTTACGAGCTGCCTGGATTGCAGTCATAAGTAATCTGAGAGGGAGCTCTGTTGAAAGATGCAACTATTTGCTGAAAATCATTTAGAGTGATAATGATAATCTAGTTTGTCTAACCTGCCTTCTTTGCAGCAAGGACTGTGTTGTTCATCTCCACTATCTTGGTCCTGGACTGCGAATTGGACCAATTAGTTCTGGTGTGACCTAAAATGGAGTTGGACTACAGGAGCTGTCTGGAGTAAAGATCTGTAGTAAATGTAGTTTTGGGCTTTTTGCGCCTTTTTGCACCTGAAGGCGGAGCCTTTGTTGTGACTGACAGGAGGATCAGCCAACCGAATCTTTTGGATCTTGGGGGATTTCCCCAGATTGCTTGCAATTTTCAGTTATTTCTGAGCTGAGAAGTGAAGAGGTAACAGCTCAAGTGATTTGGGCAAGAGTTCTGTGTAGTTTTGCATGGGAGAACTGAAAGGGCTAAGCTGTGGCCTGCATGTCTGCCTGCTGCCCCCGAGAGGGAGAGAAAAATAATTATTTCGGACTAAATCCAAGTTTGTGAGAACGAAATAAGCCACTGATTTTTTCGTTACCAGGCTCATACCTGAAGACAGAAGATTTTGCTGAATGCTATTGGCCCGTCAGGATTTCCAGCTGCTTTTGAATGCCCAGTTTGTGCAGAGACTTTGTGATTGTGACAGGAGAGTGGTTTGCCTGGTACAGTAGAATTTCCTTACATGTAAGAGTGCTGTGAGTGGTTAGTTGGTTGTGATTTGGTTCCCCACTGTGTGAACTGTGTTCTGCTTGCTGAAAGCTGTATCTAGCCCAAAACCGACTGTATCCGAATTTGTCTCCATTTGGCTGGGGCCTTGCCACACAGGCCCAGCCAGACTACCCGCTGCACAGAGAAAGCCATAGACACGAGACCTGCCTGGGGATCAGCCCCCCGCTCCATGCCTGAACAGGAATGACGCCTTGGTGATTCGTGTGGGCCCTGCTTCTTCTGGCACTCCAGATTACCCACCTGGTCTCTCGATTTTTGTCTGGCCTGTGTCCAGTCTTTGGTATCGTGAGTAATCATCAGGGTAGCTCCCTGCAACAACAGCCTAATCTAAAAGTGTCTCACCTGATTGTCTTCAAGAATTGAGCCCTCCGGCTCAGGATTAGAAATAGTGTGTGTTGTGCATATTTTCTTTCATCACAGGGCCCCAACCAGCTGCAACGTTCCTGGCTAGCCCACCATTCTCCATCTGGATACCCAGAGTGTGTGACTGTTTATGGACCCTGAAGTGCTTGCATAACTGATTGATAGAGCCTTTAAGCAAATTTACCCGATTATGCCCCTCCCTTGTTCAAGCCCCTTAAATAAATCAGATCCAACTTTTTTTTTTTGCATTTACCCTGACTGTGGTTCCAGTTTGTGCAAGAGTACTGTACCGCTGTTACTTGCTGTGTATAACCTTGTTTTACAAGGGGTCCCCAGGGCCGGGCCAGAGTAAAGCCCTGGTGGTAAGTGCAAACAGTGTGGGTACTTGTGTGATGTATCAGGGGTATTGTAAAAGTGATTGTGTATTGTTCTGGCCACTAGTAAGGAAAGAGGGGGGTTACAGTGTCCTGAAGGGCTGTGCCCAGGTTAGCTTGACCACTACCAAACCTGACCTCCGAGTGGAGGCACCCATTTCAGAACTCAGGCCCCTTAACCTGCTACTTGCCAAGCAGGCAGGGGTAGTAGCCCTTGGGATAGCACCACATAGGAGTTACATCTTAAGAAATCAACTGGAGAAAAAAACCAAGCAATGTCAAACACCTGAAGAAAGGTGAAGACCATAAGAAAAAATTACTCGCCTGTAGTAATCTTGTTTCTTCCCAGGGATCCACTAATATTACTCTTTGCAGTGCTCCCTTAAGCCAGCACTGTCCCAGAGCCAAAAACGAATGCTGTGTTAATTATGGAATGTTTAGTTTGTGCATTAATTTTCAAACTGCCCTATTCTAACTGCCTGCATTCTACCGCAGAGTTCTGTGAAGCCTGCAAGGAAGCCTTAATAATATATAACAATTTAGAATGCTAATGCCCAAAACAGAGCCATGTAAAAAGAAATAGGCCAAGAAAGGGCAAACAGTAATTGGATGAGTCCTCTTTTCTGAGCCAGATATACCCCTAGAAAAGAACCTACCTGCTAAGCATTACCAAAATGTGCTAGCAGGTGACCCATCTTTCATATTGAGAAGCATTTGAGCTGTAGAGTATTTTTTGTGATTCTAAGGGGAGGACCGGGGCAGGGAGTAATAATATTAATGGATCCCTGGGAAGAAACAAGATTACTGTTTTTTTTTTTCCCCTGTGATGTACTGTATTATACTGGCTTATTGAAACCTTTATAATTTGCTGACCATTCTATGTAACATGTCTTGTTTGTTTGTACATTGATGATGACTTGGAACCTTTGTAAAAGAGCAATTGGCTCAAAGGTAATTCCTAGAACAATAAACTAAACAAGATTACTAGGAGGCAGGCAAAAGACTTTGCAAAACAGCTTTTCCAAAAGTGGCATCATTCCTGGCCTGGATATCCAGGCTGTAGTGTTTAGTAAAGGTGTTGACTGACCTCCAGGTAGCTGCTTTACAAATCTCTAACAGAGGTACCTCCCTGGCAGCTGCAATGGTGGCTGCTGTGCCCCTTGTGGAACGGGCCCGAAGACCTGAAGGAGGGACCTTGCCCACCTTTGAATAGCAGAACTGAATACATTGGACTATCCACAGAGATACAGTCCTCTTAAAAAACAGGAGATCCCTTACCTACTTCCCCATAGGTAAGGAACAGTTGCTGTCTGTCCTGCCTATGATCCTGGGTATTGGCTATATAATAGCTCAATGCTCTACATCCAAGCTATGCAGCCTATGCTCAGAGCTAGAGTGCACAGTAAAAATATTGGTAGGGTAATGGACTGGTTCAGATTAAAGTCAGAAACTACATTGGGAAGGGATCTGGCTCTCATCTTCAGAAATTTTTTGAAGCCGAGAACCAATCCCTGGCTTACTACTTCCAGGACCCATTTGTCTGAGGTAATAGACATCCAGTCCTGGACATAGTAAGCCAGCCTGCCCCCTACAGGAATAGGAGTCTCAACCTGGGCAGACCCATCATGGTGTCTGCTTGGCAGGGGCTTTAGGCTGAGGAGTGGATGCAACCCTGCTCATCCTCCTCCTGCCTCTCCATCTGAAGAACCCCCTCTATGAAAAGGGAGAAGAGGACTGAGCTTGGTAAAAAGGCCCATGAAAAGGTCTGCCCTTGCCCCTAGACTGCTGCCTTTGAGGAGCTGCCTGCCTCTCCTTGGCCTGAGCACTCCTATAACTGGTCCTGTACTCATCCATTTTCTTCATGTAATTCTCTGTCTGCTCCCCCAAATAGAGAATTACCTTCCACAGAAAAATCCATGGCCTTAGCCTGGGTGGCCTGAGAGGCGCTAGTACATCTGAGCCAAACCATTCTCCGAAGAGCCACAGATGTAGCTATGACTCTTGATGACACATCATTGGAGTCCACAGCAGCATGGAACTGTACACCTTAGATGCCTCAATCCCATCCGCAGCCACCTCCTCCAGCTCCTTGGCCAGCTGGGGTAGGCCTGTTTAACCAGTGCCAGTACAGTGTCCCACCTGGACTTCTGGTACCTGGCTGTATAGGCCATATAATTAGCCTGCCTGAATCCCAAACAGGATGCCATGTACTGCTTCTTTGCCAAGGCATCCATCCTCCTAGAGTCTTTATCTGGGGGGTGTGAAGCCAAGGGGACATTAGCCCTGTCACAGGCTGCAGCCTGCATGACCCCAACATGGCTGCATTGTTGGTAGAAAAACTCAGCCTGATAAGGTGTACCTCATCCATTCTTCGAGCATCAGGAGGTACAGAATTAGGAGACTAAAATTTTGAGTGTTTCCCAAAAGATTTGGGCAAGGGAATAGACAGCCTCCTAGACTCTGGGATGTCCATCATCTGTACAAAATCAGGCTCCTCTTGATCCTCTGTAGCTTCCTCCATAGGAAGCTGAAGAGATTCAGCCACATTCCTGTAAAACAAATAGTGGGAAGGGGACTCGGAGCCTAGGAGTGGAACACCAGAAGGTCTGTCTGGGGAGATGTCCAGTTCAATGGGCACATCCAGACTTTCTGCTCCATCATAATCTTGTTCAAAATCTCCCTCAAATTACGGTTCATAAAAATCTTCAGGGGCATACTCCTGAACCGGTGGAACCGATTGAACCGGGCCCCTAGCTAACGGAACCAGACGAAGTGGTTCAACAATCTGAATCGCTCAGGCAATTTCATCAGTGATCAGAACATGAACCTCTGTATCTGAACCGGCTGATGTCTTTCTTTTTGAAGGAACCGATCTCTCAGGATCGGCTCTCTTGCACGGAGTAGTATCGCCCTGGTCAGAGGGCACTCCTCCTGGTTCAGTCGAAACTGAACTGGCTGGCCATCCGGGTCAGTGGACTTCAGCCTTCCCCAGTCTACCCAACTCTTTCTAAGGTAGTTTTAGGAATTTTTTTTCCTCCCCACAAATTTGGCAGTCTGTATCGAGGTGTTCAAACAGACAACAAATAGGTGGTGTGGGGGTCGGCCTTGGCAAAGACTTCCCTACATTCACTGCAGTGTTTAAACCCAGTGGGCCCGGTGTTTTTTTGGGGGGTTTCTAAGACATGGCCAACCTATTCAAACTTATCCTTTTTACAGCAACCACCAGGCAAGACTCCCTTATCGGTTCCTAACCATGTCACGGGTGTTGGAAAAAAGTCTAAAATAAGTTTTTTCTTTTTAGAACCAATAAGGACCGGTAACCACGCACTAAAGTAAAGTACAGAAAAATCCGATAAGGGATCGGCTCAGCCAAACCGATCAAACAAACTCAATTTCCACACAATATCCAGAAAACACTATCTAGTACTCATGGTACCGCAGACAGAGCCTGAACAGACTATTCGGATTAAATTCTGACTAGTTTCAGCTTAAAACCGACACTAACAGACTTTTGAACAGAGCTGAAGGAGAAATCTCCGGAGCGACTGTTCAGTGAGGCAGAGTAAAGAATCTGACGGTTTGGTTTCAAAGGGCTACAGACAGAGACCTCAACTGAGCTCGAGCTCAGCATCCTATGCACTGCATAGAAAGTTAACCCTTTGTTCTCTGGGGCAGTTTAAAGGCTGGAGTTAACTGCAGATAGTCAGAATACAGCAAGACTTCATGTTTGAATAGGCATTATCCCAAAGACTCAAGTCACAGATAGCCCAAGTTAAAAGAAACAAAACAGCCCAGGAGTTCACCACAAAGCTGTAGTGCAGTGCCCCCAGGTTCTAGAAGGGGAGGCAGGGTGGGAGCTCAGAATACAGTACGATTTCCTTGGAAGAAACAGGATTACTATGGTAAGTAATGTCTTCTAACCCCAGGAAATCTTTTTGTATTCTGACATATGCATACTATCCAAGCAGTGCCTTTGGAGGTGGGCACAGAACCTATTTAGGAAATAGGCTCTGCAGTACTGCTGTGCCAAACTTAGCATCACTCCTGGTCTGTAAATCCAGGCTATAATGTTTGACAAACGTGTGAACAGTTTTCCAGGTAGCGGCTTTGCAAATGTCCAATAAGGGCATGTCCCTTGAGGCTGCTATGGAAGTAGCAGTGCCCCTTGTGGAATGGGCTTGAATGCCCACAAGAGGTACTTGCTATAGCAAAACTGGATACAGGCCACAGGCCAGTGAGCAATGGTCCTTTTTGAAGCTGGTTTGCCCTTTTCTACCTCTCCATAAGTGAGGAGCAGCTGGGTTCTGTTTTCCCTACGACCCTTGGTGTGCTCCAAGTAGTAGCAGATAGCTCTTTTTACATCCAGGCTATGCAATCTGCGTTCTCCTGAGCATGAATGATCAGTGAAAATCAGATACCACCTTAGGAAGGAATTTCCTGTTTGTTCTCAGGACTACCTTATCCTTATGGAAGGAAATGTAGTCTGGATCTGTACACGGGGCCTGTAATTCACTGATCCTTCTGGCTGAAGTGATGGCTATTAAGAAGACCGTTTTCCAAGTAACATACTTGAGCTCTGCTGATGACATGGGCTCAAAGGGTGGCTGCATCAGCTGACCAACACATATGTTAAGATCCCACCTTGGGGTGGGCACTCTGTGAGGAGGATCCAGGTGCAAAAGCCCTTTAAAGAATTTCTTGAACATCTGCTCAGAAGCCAGAGAGCTTTCTTCCAGCCGAAAGGTAGGCTGAAACTGCTGCTAAATTAACCTTTAATGAAGAGAGCTTAAGACCAAGTGAATTGAGGTGTACCAAGTAATCCAGCACCAGGTAGAGGTACACCTGCCTGGGTACCAACCACATCTTGTTGGCACCAGCAAGAAAATCTCTTCCACTTAGAGGAATAAGTTAACTGTGTGGAGGGTCTTCTGGAGTTCCCTCTCCAAAAACCCTAGGTTGGCAAATTCTATGTCCTCAAGAACCAGGCCTCTAGTTTGAGGCATTGCAGGTTGGGATAGAGAATTCGGCCCTGTGAGGCAGTGAGGAGATGGCCCTACCTTGCAGGCACAATCTGCTTGCTGACAGACAGAAGTAGAAGCAGGGAGTACCATGGTTGCCTGGCCCAAGCTGGGGCTATGAGGATCATGGTTGCTGACAGACCAGAGTTTGTTCAGAACTGAGCAGTAGAGGGAAAGGAGGAAATGCATATGGAAATTTCCCTGTCCAGTCCAACAGTAGTGCATTCATTGGTACGGTACCCATTGTGGGAGGCCTGTAGCAGTACTGTGGCAGCTGGCAACTGTCAGAGTGAGCAAAAAGGTCCACCTCTGGGGTACCCCACCTTCTGAACACTGTTAGAAGCACCTGTCTGTTCAAAGTCCATTTGCGATTGTTTTGATCGATTCTGCTCAGTGCATCCACTAGAGTGTTGTCCTTCCCTGGCAAGTACACGGCTATGAGGGACAGATAAGGAGTAGGCAAGCTTCCATTTTAACATGGCCTCCGTGCACATTGGGGAAGACCGGGTGCCCCCTTGCTTGTTCATGTAGTACATTTTGGTGGTATTGTCCATTCTGACTTGTACCACCTTGTTTGCAAGCTCTGAAGCAAAGGACTGAATCCCAAAGCACATTGCTTGGAGCTCCAGCAGGTTTATGTGCAGGAGGGTCTCTTTTTGGACCAGGTGCCATGAGCTGTGTGGTCCCCTGTGTGTGCTCCCAACCCTAGGAGGGAAGCATCTGTGGTCAGGATGCTTTGTCTTAGGTTTTCCCTGTCCTGTCACCACTGCAGAGCCAGAAGCAAAGGCCTGGTGACTGGTACCAGGGCAGACAACTAGCACTTTGTGACTAATAAGATCTGAAGTAAAATTGAAGGTCCCTCATTTGAAATCTGGCTCCTGGCACCACTGCTGTGGTTGCAGCCATGTGTACTAACAGTTGGAGAAAATGCCTTGCTGGCCTGGGGCAGGATAACTGGAAGGAACTGGCCAGCTGAACCTGAGTATCCACCTTTCCTGGCGGAAAGAAGGCTTTTCCTTTTGGTGTGTCCAGCTCTGCTCCTATGAAATCTAGAAGCTGAACTAGGACCAGGACTAACGTTTTGGAATTTAGAAGGAGCCCTAGGGACTGAAGGCTTTGAGCCCGTGCTAGGGTATCCAGCGCTTGCTGGGGAGACTGACCCACCAGCAGCCAGTCATCCAGCTAGGAAAAGCTGGACAGCCTGCTTCCTTAGATATGCCACTACCACGTCTATGCACTTGGTAAATACCCTTGGAGCTGAAGATAGGCCGAAGAGCATTGCTCTGAACCTATAACGGCCTGATTTGAGCCTGAACCAGAGGAATTTGCTGTGTGATGGCCTGACGGGGATATGAAAATAGGCATCCTTTACATCTAGTAAGGCTAACCAATCCCCTTGTCTGAGTGAAGGCAGAATGGTGGCCAGAGTGACCATCTTGAATTTTGGTTTTGTCAGATATCTGTTTAGTTATCAGAGATCCAGAATGGGTTGCCACTCAGTCTTTTACTGTTAGGAAATACTTTGAATAAAACCCTTTCCCACAGTGTAGGGGGGTGGAACTGGTTCTGCCTTGTCCAGTAACAATTTCCGTACCTCCTCCTCCAGTAGCTGGGATTCTGTCGAGGATAGAGGATTGAAGACCCTTGTCCTGAGCTTGGGCAAGGCCTTGAAGCTGAGGAGGTGGCCTTGGCCACTACCTCCAGGTCCCACTTGTCTGTAATTATAGACTGCCAGGCTTGGATGTAGTGCGCGAGCCTGCCCCCTAGAGAAGAAGGGAGGCAACCCTGACAAACTTCAGGGGTTCTGCTTCACCTGTGGGGTAGGCTGAGGGCTTGGACTCGCTCTGCCAGTACCCCTTCTTCCCTTCCCCTGAAATAGCCCCTCTGAGGTTGGTAGATCAGAAGGGCCAGGGTCTGGAAGAAGGGCCTATAGTAAGGTCATGCTCTACCAGCCTTGGGCTGCTGTTTGAGGGGTAGCTGCCTTTTCTTTGGCTGCTGCACTCCTGCAAGCCACTTTGTATTCATCCATCTTTTTCACAATGTGCTTCAGTCTGCTGGCCAAAGAGGGATGAGGGCTCACAGGGAAAATCCAAGGATTGTGACCAAGTGTCCTGGGATAAATTAGTGATTCTAAACCAAGCGAATCTCCTGAGAGAAAACAGAATTAGCCACAAGCCTGGCTGCAGTGTCGTTGGCATCCACAGCCATTCTAAACTGAAACTTGGATGCCTCAACACTTTTTTATTATTATTACAGCCTCTGCCAAGTCAGCTGCCCATAGGTTCAGGGCAGGATTTAGCAATCTCTGAAATTGTACCCCAAAGACTTTTTTGAAATCTGGCCACATAAGCCATATAAGTGGATTGTCAAATGGCTAGAGAAGAACCCAAATAAAATTTTCTGGCTAGAGAGTCCATTTTTCTGGAGTCCTGATCAGGGGGCTGGGATGCCAGAGGTTTGCCAGCTTTAACACAGGCTGCAGCCCGTACAACACACCCTCATGGCTGGGGTGTGCAAACAAAAATTCATCATCAGACTTGACTGCCCAGTACTTCCAATCCAGTTTGTCAATTGGAGGAATTGAAGTACGTGTTTGCAGAACCTTAAAGACAGGTTTAAGGTTTTATGGATGGGAAAAAGCAGCTTCTTAGCTGGAGCCACATCCATCATTGACAAAAATCAGCTTCTTCCTCCTCATCTGTTGTCTCGAGTAGGAAGGTCTAAAGTCTGTGCCACCTGTTGCATAAAAGCAAACAGGGAGGTAAAGTCCTCAGATCCCTCATCAGGAGAAACCTCTGGTTCTCCATAATCCTCCTCTTCCTCCTCCCCATAATCCACATCCCTCTCCTCCCCTATGTATTCAGAACCAGGATTGAGGGGACTGGTAACAGGAAAAGAACCTAGGGGCACAACCGCAGGAAATTTAATGGAGGACCGTGGAACCTGAACCGGAGGAGACTGGAGGGATTGAATAATTCGTATAGCATTAGCCATCTCCCCCATGGTAGGAACCAACAGTTTTTACTGGTTGCAGTTTTGTGAGTTTTTCCTAGTTTCTGCCCACGGTTGCCGCATCAGCAGCCTGTTCAGCGATGCATTTCTTAGACTGTGAACCAGTATCCTGGTCAGAGGGCGTTTCGCCCTGTTCAGCAGCATTTTTTGATTTAGAGGATTTGTCTGTAATCGGGTCAACAGTTGTTTCAGACATCTTCTCCTTCAGTCAGTTCAATCGCCTGTCCAGCACAGACTGAGGAAAATTTACAGATTTCACAATCTGTCTCCAAGTGTTCAAACCCGAAAGAGAACACACATCAAATGGGGATCAGCTTTTGCAAATGTTTCCACATACTCTGTGCAGTGTTGGAAACCAGTCACGCCAGTTACATACTACTAACATGCCAGCAAAATAGGCCCAATGGGTCTTTCGTGTCTGCTTGTTTGGTCAGCCCCCACCCTGGGAGCTGACCTTGCTGCCCCCTCTCGCCTTCTCTGGCTTCTGCCTTCCCAGTTCCGGATATTCTCACTGCACTCAATTTTGCTTCCAGAACCCTTCCCCTGTACCTGTCCCAACCCCTCTTGAACCCCTCCACCAGCCCCCTGGGCAGTGCATTCCAAGGCTCCACCACCCTCTCAGTGAAGTAGCACCTCCTCCTTTCTCCCCGGAATCTTCCCCTCCAGCTTCCACCCATGCCCTCTAGTTGCCCCTCCTTCCTTCAAGCACCTGACTGCTTCTCCCTATTTACCCCTTCATGTACCTGAAGACCTCTATCATGTCCCCCAGTCCTCTTCTTCCAATGTGTACATATTTAGCTCTTTCGAGCTGCCCCCATAGGTCCTGTCCCCAAGCCCCAAATCATTTTGTTGCCCTCCTCTGGACCCTCTCCAGGAGTTTAATGTCCCTCTTTAAATGTGGCCTCCAAAACTGCATGCAGTACTCTAGGTGTGGCCTCACTAAGCAGTTATACAGGGAGTATCACTTCCCTCCTTCTGGAGGTGATCCCCCTAGCGATGCATCCCAGCATCCTGTTGGCCTTGGCTGCTGCCCTCCTACAAGTCTGAGTTGTTCATTTTGACATCCACCACCACCCCAGGTCCCTCTCAGCCATCGAGACTTGTAGCATTCTCTCCCCCCAGAGTGTACACTTGACTCGGTTTCTGGCCCCAGGTGCAGTACCTTGCATTTCCTGCATTGAACCTCAGCTCCACTTTCTAGACCATCTTTCTACAGCCTCACGGTCCCCCTGTAGGGCCACCCTCCCCTCCTCACCATCCACTACCACCCCCAGTTTTGAGTCATCCGCAAAGAGACTCATCTCACTCCTGATACCTGTCCTTATGTCAGAGACTTTGGCGTTTAACAGGAGGGGCCCAAGGACTGATCCCTGTGGTACCCCACTAATGACCCTCCTTGAGGATGAGACTATCCCACCAACTACAACCCTCTGGGTCCGGTCCTGGAGCCAATTGTCTATCCATATGATCATCTGGTTCTCCACCCCCATTTCTCCCAGCTTATCCAACAGGCCCTCGTAAGGAACAGAGTCAAATGCCTTGCTGAAGTCCAGAAAGAGAACGTCCACTGGTCTACCCAGGTCCAAGGCACTCATCACCCAGTTATAGAACTCCACAAGGTTTGTCTGACATGATTTCCCTGGGACGAATCCATGCTGTCCATCGTCCAGGCACCCTGACTTTTCCAGTTCCCCCAGTCTCTTCTTGACAATGCCCTCCATCACCTTGCCCACCACTGTCAGGCTGACAGGCCTGTAGTTCCTTGCCACCTCTCTTGATCCCCCTTTGTGGATAGGCACTATATGTGCCACCTTCCAGTCCTGGGGCACCCACGCTGTCCTCAGAGATGGTTTAAAAGCTCCGCCAGGGGTTTTGCCAGGATATCCACAAGTTCCTTCAGTACTCTGGGATGTAATTTATCCGGCCCCGGTGCTTTCTCAGTCTTAAGGGACCTGAGGGCTTCCCTCACTCTCTCTGCTGTGATTTCCACCTCTGCTACCTCTTCTCCCTGATTAGCCTCCCCCCCCCTCCTGCCAGTGATGCCTCACCCTCTCCCCAGACCTGTAAGGTCCCCCTCAGTATCACCATCTCTCCATGTATGATGCAGCACCCCATTTTCCTTGGTGAAAACTGAGGTGAAGTACTCATTTAGTACCTCAGCCTGCTCCCCCGGGTCTTGTGCCCATCTCTCCCCTGTTTCAATCAGGCTAATCTGCCCCGTCACCCTTTGTTTTTGCCCAATGTATCTAAAGAACCCCGTGTTCCCTCTCCTAATTTCCCTGGCCAGGTTCCGCTCTTTCCTTGCCTTAGCTGCCCTCACCACCCTAGTGGCCCTTCTAGCCATCAATTCGTACTCCCCTTGATCCCTTTCACTCCTTGAGCACTTGAATTGCCTATAGGCTGTCTTCTTTTCCCGCACCACCTCCTGGACCTCTCTGGTCCACCAGCAGGGTTTTCAGGACCTACCGCATTTTCGTCTTACTCTGGCACAGGTGCTGGTAGAATCCTGCACCCCTCTCCTGATTTCCCACCTACCATCAGCATCCATGCCTGACCCAATCACATCCAAATGCTCCTTAAGGATCCTTCCCATTTCCTTAAAATCCACCCCCCTGAAGTCAGTTACCTGTCTTTGTGCAGCCTTCTACCCCTCCTAGGTCCAGGCAGAACTAGACCATGGAATGGTCACTCCCCACCAACAGGTCCCTTACCTCCAGGTCCCCAATCTGGTCACTGTGCCAGGAACACATCCAGTACCAGCGCCTCCCTGGTTGGTTCCCCCACCTGCTGAGTTAGGAACACGTCTTGAAAGACATCCAACAACCTCTGTTCCCTGGCCACCGAGGATGTTGGTCTCCCAGTCTGTTCCTGGCATGTTTAAGTCCTAACACCACCACCCTTCCCCTGCACAATCTGCAGTGTCTCCCAACATCTACCACCAAACTCTCCTCCGCCAGCGCAGGTGGTCTATACACCACTCCTATTTTTACTCTCTTGCCCCCACCCCTTGTTATCAAGGTGACCCAAATCACTTCTACGGTTCCCTCCGCCTCCTCTACTCCCCCTATGCCAATGCAGTTTTTGACTATTATTGCTACCTCCCCTTCCCTCCCCCCTGTCCTTCCTTAACATAAGGAAACCCTCCAGGTTCAGGTCCCAGTCGTGTCCTGTGGTGGCCCAGGTCTCAGTGACTGCTGCCACATCCACCGCTCCCTCAGTTAGCATCACCTGGAGCTCAGGCATTTTATTGCCCAAGCTCCTGGCATTTAGCAGGACTACCTTCCACCCTTTCCCTATACTTCCATTTCCCCTGCTCGTGTTCCCATGGGGATTCAGTTTTCCCCTGGTCTGCACTTTACCAGTCGGCCTTTTCCCACATTCCTCCAGCTCCTTGGGGGGGTGGAGACAGAGTCCCTCTTTTATCGGACCCCCCTCGACAGCCTTTTCTCCCATGCCTGCCCCCTTCACAAATTTAAACCCCACTTTTCACCAATGAACCCCTCTATTTTCAACTTAAGGATTCCCCTCCCCTCCAAACTGAGATGGAGCCCATCTCTAGCATACAGCTCCTTATCCTCCCATGTCTCCCCCATCCCCCGGTTCTTCTCTTAGGCGTCAGACATGGCCAACTATCAAACGACGGTTTAAAAATTCGAACTAAAAGCTGCTGTAAAACAGAGAAAAATAAACACGAGTTTAGTAAAGATGCAGAGGATTCTACGAAGCGTTTGACTAGTCAAGCGGAGTGAAGAATCTGACAGTTGATGGATTGTTTACCAGGGACGGTGGTTTGAAAGCTCGAGCCTAGCATTCTCTCATCTACATAGGTTCTATTAACCTTTTCAGCTCCGGGGCAGTACTATGGTGGTACAATACTGCATACGTCAGAATACAGTAAGATTTCCTGGTGTAATATCTTAAATTTATTCAAATTATCTTAATTGAATTTATTCACTGTTGCTAAACTATAGGCTCGTTCACACAGCCAATTCTGCAGTTATTGGAAGTGAACAGCAGCGAGATTGTTGCCGCTGTGCATGTCTGAACATCACAGTTTGGCCATTTTGGGTTCTGTTTCATTGTGGCCATGATCCCTCTTTTCCTGGGATCATGTAGTGGTGTGGGGGATTTGTGGCATTTTACTTTGCCGTGTGAAATCGCCCACACCACCCACAATGCTGTGACAGGCATTTCCTAGCCTGCACTTGCTAGTCAATGCAGTCTGTAATGCAATTTTTCCAACCAGAGTTTAGCTAAATTCTTTTTTCTGGGTCTATAAACAAAGCTGAACTCTGGGAAGTGTTTTTGTTGTAAACCGAGGGTTAAAAAGTGAAAAAAAAATGGTCTCCGTCTAGCCACGGCACTGGACATTAAGTGCATGCCCAGTCACAGCTGAACTTGGACTGTTTCTTTCACCTTTTTAGCCCTGTTTATAACAGACAGATTCATACACATGTGACAGTAGAAAAGGACCTTTCCTGGCCCGAGTCTGCCCATTCCCCCCCCACTTGACCCCCCTCCCCTTGACAACCTCTTGCATTTGTCCCAGGCCCTTTTGAAGCCCTCCACTGTACTGGCCTCACCACCTCCTCTGGCAGTCCATTCCAAGACTCAGCCACTCTCTCAAGTAATACTTCCCAACATTTCCCCCAAACGTTCTCCCCTCCATCTTCAGTACATGCCCTCTACTTCTTGTATCTACCTTCCCTGAAAATAAGCTCTCCCCCACTTTGTTGATCTCCACATGTTCTGATCATGTCCCCCCTCTTGTCTCCAGAGGATACAAATCCAGCTCCTTCAACCTCTCCTCATACATCATCCCTTGCACCATTTTAGTGGTTCTTCTCAGCACCCTTTCCATGCTATCAGTCTTTTCATAGATGGGCCTCCTGAACTGTACCCCAGACTCCAGGTGTGGCCTCACCATGGAACTGTAGAGTAGCATCAGCAACTCCCTCCTGCTGGTTATACCTCTTCCTATGCAGGTCAGCATCCTGTTAGCTTTGTCCACTGCCTTGCTATACTGGGTCCCCCCCCACCCCAAGGTCATCTGTGATTATAACTCCTAGATCCTTCTCCTGCCTGGCTGCAGCCAGCATCTTCACCCCCCACTATGTATATGTGGCATTTGATTCCTCCTCCTCCTCCCCAAGTGCATCACTGTGCATTTCAGCTGCCATGTTTCCAACCACCCTTCCAGTAAACTTGGATCATTCTTCATTGCACCCCCCCCCCCACCAAACAGGGTGACCACCCTGTTGGAGTTGTGTCGTCCGCGAAAAGGCAGATCTTCCCCTGAAGCCCTTCTGCTATGTCACTGATATAGATGTCAAACAGAATGGCCCCAGCACAGACCCCTGGGGGACCCCACTTCATCAGTCTCCCCAGAATGCACCCAAATGACCACCACTCTTTGGCTTCTACCAGTCAGCCAGCTCTCCACCCATCTTGTCATTTTTCTACCCCACCCCTAGACTCCCAAACTTATTTACCAGTCTTCTGTGGGGTGTGTCGAAGGCCTTCACAAAGTCCAGGTAGGCCACATCCATTGCCCCACCCTGATCAACCACCCTCATCACCTCATCGAAGAATTCAATCAGGTTCGTCTGATATGATCGTCAGAGTGAATCCATGCTGCTGAATGTCCTGCAGCCTCCCCCTTCTCCAAATAGCTAACCACCCTTTGTTTCAGTATTGCCTCCATTATTTTAACCACCGATGTGAGACTGACCGGGTGATAATTGCCTGCCTCCTCCCTGCTGCCACTTTTATGAAGTGGAACCACATCTGTCTTCTTCCAGTCCTCTGGTACCCATCCTGTATCCAGGGACAATTTAAATAACCTCGCCAGTGGATCCGGCAGTACCCTCCCTTAATTCCATGAGCACCCTAGGGTATAAACCATCTGGGCCCATGACCTTGTCCACCCTCAACTTAATTCTTCCCTTACTACTTCAACACTGACTGGGCTAGGATCCACCCCCCCTTTTTTCCCTTCGCACTTAGCACTGGTCCCCTTCCTTCCCCCTCTGTTGGGAAAACAGAGCAGAAGTAACCATTCAGCACTTCAGCCATCTCTAAATTCCTTCCACCTGCAATCCCCATCCCTGCCTTACCTTCCCCATTACCAAAAGAAAGCTGTCTTCCCCATTTGGCCTGCCTAGCAATTTCTCAGTTTCTGCTTTAGCCTTCCTAATTTTCCACCCTGAACTTCTTTGCAAGTCTCCATACCCTCCTTCCCCTGTGTCCTCATATTCCCCGAATGCCCTTTTCTTCTCCCTTATTGCCCCCACTTCCCTACTGAGCCACAGCAGCCTCCTCCTTTTGTTCTTCCTCACCCTTACACATCCCTCTGTTGCTTTAAGGAGCCACCCACTTGATTTTTTTCCACAGATCCTCCATCCCGCACTCCACCTCCCACCCCCATACTTCCTCCCAGAATCCCTTTCATCCTGGGAAAATCTGCCCACCTGAAGTCTAGGACTTCCATGGTGGTTTGACTAGCCTCATGTCCTGCTCTGATATTAAAGCCCACTGTGCAGTGGTCACTATCTCCCAGGCTGGCCCCTACCGCCCACTTCCTCCATGCTGTCTACATTGGTTAGGACCACGTCAAGTAGGTTTCCTTCCCTTGTGGGTTCCTTGACCAGCTGCAGCAAAAAGACACCCTGGAGTGTCCCACTTCTAGTAGACCTTGCCGATGGAATATCCCAGTGTATATCTGGGAGATTTAGGTCTCCCACCAGCAGAATCTGCCCTTCAGAGCCATTCCTTGAACCTCCTGCAGCATCTGCATGTCCATTTCCTCACTCTGCGTAAGGGGTCTGTATACTACCCCCTAGTCTTAATGCTGTCCCAGCCTTCCTCTCCAGCATAATCCATATGCTTTCCACTTCTCCCTGCTTCTCCATCACTTACCAATAAAAACTACTTCCTAGTTCAGCTTTGTTCACAGTCCCAGGAAAAAAGTTTCACTGCACTCTGGTCGGAAGACCCAACCCTCATCTTTGGCCGCTGTCATGGGGAGTCCAAGTCAGAACCCTCCTTGAATTGCTGGAACTTCAACTGAAGCCTATGCAGCGCTCCCACGGCCATGTGATCTGAACAATGATCTAGTGCGTTTCAGTAAGCATGGCCACAGCGAATGACATGGCGCTGATGTAAATGCCGGTCATGTGAACAAGGTACACATTTTTTCCCCCTCTGTAACTGCATCTACTTTCTCTGTAGAGAGTTTATTATGAAAACGTACTTCGTACTCTCCTGGGTTATGCCTGACAATATGCGTTTTTTAATGTCTAGTGCACCTACCCAGTTATTAAAAACAAATAAATCCCCAAAAAACTGCTGAGGACACCAGGATTAAATACACGTCTCAAAACACTGCACAACATATAGATGCACAGAAATGTGATGGCAGAAGGGGACCGCCAGGCCCACCTACAGTAGTCTGCCCACTTGCCTAGTTATCTGCTAGGACATGTCTCCCCCCACCCCCACCCCACCACCACCAGTCCCTTTTGCAAATTTTGACTGTAGTACTCCTTTAATTGCAGCAGCCCAAGAACAAACCTGTACTATTACAAATCAGCAATGGATTGTGCTGCAGGCAAAGACATCCCTACAAGAGGGCCTCACGCAGCACTTGGAAATGTGGAATCCAATTTTGAAATGAGGATGTCCAACATTTTTCTATTTCAAGTCAAAAGTGGAGACCAGAGCATCTCAGAGTCCTTGTGTGTCCTTAAAGCTTTGCCCTTCCTTCCCTCCTATATGTACCTTCATTAACTTAAAGTTTCTACAACAATTTACTAGTGAATTCATTTTTTTAAATTTGTGTCTTTTGTAGGTTTTTGCAACACATCTTGGTAGTCCATCCAAGAAGCCTGTATAAAAATCTTGTCTTCCAACAGGCCTTATAGTAATCATTTATGCCATCTGTGCTTACCATGGCAGACAAAGTCCACAAATACAGCAACACTATTGTTTTAAGCCCCTTATTCTAGTAAAGGTGCCAGAACCACTTAGCTTGTTCTTTCATCTAAAGAAAATGATATAGATGTATAATACAAAATGTGAATGGACTGCTAATATAGTTACCCTCAAAAACCCACTTGGAAAATTTCTTAAAACTTTAAATCTTCACTGTCATTATTTGCTATTTTCACCAACGCACTAGCACTAATTTGCACTATGTAGTACTATTAAACATTTTCCATTAGTGAATGTGGTGCTAATGACTGTGCACATGCAGTTATGATTGCATTTTTGTTTGCACTGAAGTTACTTTGCATGAAAGAAAAAATTACTTACCATAGTAACCTTATTTCTCCCAGGGGATACTCCAATATTCATAACTCTCATGCAGTATACCTTTAAGGTCAGATCTGCCCAGAGATCGTATGCTATGTTAATGATGGAATCATTGGCATGAGCCACTTTTCAAATGCTGCCACCTATCAACTACCTACATTCTAACCCTCAGATTTCGTGGACACCTGCAAGACAGGGCCCAATACTTAATATAACATTTTAAATTCAAAATTCCCCACCCAAACTTCCAACTGGAGGAAATATAAAAATCAAACAATCCCACAAGTGCCTATGTCAATCACCTGAAAAGGAAAAAACGTAAGAACAAGTTCTAATAAAAGTAAAATGTGTAAAGCTACCAACAGTCCCCATCTTCCCAGGACAGTCCCTATTTTAGGCAGCATGTCCCACTGTTCCCACAAGTTTTGCAAAATGTCACTTTTGTCCCTTTTTTAGCCGACTGCTATTCCGTAAGTGACAGTTATTTCAACACCCCTGTCATGCTGCCCAGGTTGGGCAGCAGTTTGCAACTTCGACCCCTGCGCCTGTGTTGCACCGCATGCATGTCAGTGGGAGCACAGTAAGAAAAAATTACTCACCTTAGTAATGTTGTTTCTTCTAATGCAGTCTTGCTATATTATGACTATTGCAGTTTGTCCCAGCCTTAGAACTGCTCCGGATGTGAAAGAGTTAACTTCCATGCAGAGCTTAGAGCGCGAGCTCGGTTCAGAAGCTCTGTTAGGTTGGTTTCAAACCAAAACCGTCAGATCTTTACGACCAAAAACTCACTAAGGTTCTGTGTGGAAGCTGTAACCTACACTAGCCAATTGGCCACTAATATATTAACACATTTTTCTGGTCCCAACACAAAGACTCAAGTCAGTGGACCAGAAAAATAAGATAAAATAACTAAATAAACAACACCCAAACATGAAAGAGGGCATCAATAAATGCCAACAGAGGACTACCCACCCCATACCCAAAGTAGGAGTTCTGAGGGGCAGGTTGGGGAGGTTCATACATAGCAAGACTCCATTAGAAGAAACAACATTACTAAGGTGAGTAATTTTTCTTCAAACATGAAGTCTTGCTATATTATGACTATTGCAGACTACACAGCAGTACCTCCATGGAGGAGGGACAGAACCTACTTAGGGAATAGGCTCTGAAGCATGGTTGTGCCAAACCGAGCATCCCTCCTGGCCTGAATATCCAAGGAGTAATGCTTGGTGAAAGTGTGTACTGTCTTCCAAGTAGCTGCCTGACATATCTCCAAGATAGGGATGTCTCTCGCAGCAGCTAGAGATGCAGCTGTACCTCTGGTAGAGAGCCCTCAGGCCTGAGGGGGAACTACCCAGCTTTTGATAGCAAAATTGATACAAGAAACGATCTACCTGGCAATGGATCTCTTAGTGGCAGGTCTCCTTTCCCAACCTCACCATAAGTGAGAAACAGTTGAAGGAGTCAAACCTGTGACCCTTGGTACGCCTATGTAGTAACTTAGGCCCTCTTAACATCCAAGCTGTGCAGCCTCCTCTCACCAGAGGATGAATGGTCAGTGAAGAACACTGAAGTGAAATAGATTGGTTAAGGTGGAAATCTGAACCACCTTAGGCAAAACTTCCTGTTAGTCCTGAGGACTACTTTATCCCTGTGAAAGGAAATAAAGTCAGTCTCTACTGATAAAGCCTGTAACTCACTTATACGCCTGGCAGAAGTGATGGCTACCAGAAATACAGTTTTCCAAGTCAAATACTTCAGCTCTGCCAAAGACAGAGGCTCAAAGGGGGGTTGCATTAGCTGAGCAATGCATACATTAAGATCCCAAGCCGGGGCAGGGTCCCTGAATGGAGGATAGGTGTGAAGCAATCCTTTAAAAAAACTTGGAAAATACAGGATGAGCAGAAAGAGAAGAGGGCTTCCCTGCTGAAATGAAGGCAGAGACAGCAGCCAAGTGCACTTTTAGGGTAGCTGGTCTCAGTCCCAAAGAATTAAGATGGACCATGTAGTCCAATACAGTGGGTAGATCAGCAGATTCCGGGAAACATGCTTCCAGAACACCATATGGAAAACCTTTTCCACTTGGAGTTATAGGTAGTCTCTGGTGGAAGGCTTCCAGCAGCCTCAGGATTTCGAGAACACTAAGAAAGTTGTAAATCAGCAACTAACTGCTCAAGAGCCAGGCCTTGAGGTTGAGAGATTTGAGATTTGATACCAAACTCCCTGAGCACAGGTTAACAGATTGTGGTTCCTGGGGAGACACAGGGAAGATGGACTGCTAAGGACAGAAGGAGTGGGTACCAGGGCTGCCTGGCCCAGTCTTGAGCAATCAGGATCATTTTGCAGGGCTGAGACCTGATTTTGACTAGTACTTTGAACAGGAGAGGGAAGGGGGAAAGGCATAAAGAAACTTCCCTTCCCAATCGAGGAGAAAGGCATCCAGGGGAACTGAGCCCAACACTGGGGGCCTGCAACAAAACAGTGGAAGTTGATTGTCTGGGGCTGCGAAAAGATCTATCTGAGGAGTGCCCCATCTGGCAAACACTATCCCCAGTACTAGGGGATCCAGTGACCATTCGTGATGGCCCTGGGAAATCCTGCTGAGAGCATCTGCCAGGACATTGTCCTTGCCTGGGAGGTGAACTGCTATGAGGGAAGTGTTCAGGGAATAAGCCAGAGACCACAACTTCATCGCTCGGTGCACAAGGTCAAGACAGAGTGCCCCTTGTTTGTTGATGTACCACATTGTAGTGGTGTTGTCTGTTCTGACCTGTACCACCTTGTTCTGAACAGATGCAGAGAAAACCTGAAGTGCTAGAAAAACAGCTCTGAGTTCCAACAGATTGATGTGGAGCAGAGATTCCTGAGGGGACCATAACCCCTGGGTGGAGGGGTCGCCCATGTGAGCTCCCCATCCCAAGAGGGATGCATCTGTAGTAAGGGTCAAGGAATGGGACAGAGGGATGAAAGGCACCCCCTGTCTCAGATTGCTCTGATCCTGCCACCACTGAAGGGCCTGGATCAGAGTTCGAGTCACTGGGATTAACTTGGATAGAGGATCTCTTTTTGAGACCAGAAAGCTCTCAAATGGAACTGAATGTCCTCTTCTGAAATCTTGCTCCTTGCACCACAGCTGTGGAGGCAGCCATGTACCCTAGGAGCTGCAGGAAATGCCTTGCTGGTCGAGAGACCTGCAGAGTGAAGGAGGCGCAGGCTACTAAGGTCCTTACCCTTCCAAGGGAAGGAAGGCTCTGGCATGCTTTGTGTCCAGTTCTGTGCCTATAAAGGTGAGTACCTGGACAGGTTCCAAACTGACTTTGGAAGATTGAGAAGAAATCCCAGAGGTAAGCAGCTGCTGGCAACTCAGTAGTGATTTGATCTGGTCTGGAGACTGACCCACAATGAGCCAGTCGTCCAGGTAGGGAAATGGCAATCTTTGCCTTCTTAGATGAGCGACTGCTACTGCCAGACATTTTGTGAACACCTTTGGGGCAGAAGTGAGGCCGAAGGGCATTGCTCTGAACTGATAATGACCTGAGGGCAGTTCGAATCTGAGGTACTTTCGATGGGAGCTTCTGATAAGAACATGGAAGTAGGCATCCTTGAGGTCCAGGGAGGCTAGCCAGTCCACTGGTCTTAGGGTGGGTAAAATCATTCCCAGTGTCACCATTTTGAACTTTGGCTTTAAAAGGTGCTTGTTTAGATATCTTAGATCCAGGATAGGCCGCCACTCTCCTGTCTTTTTTGGGGTAAGGAAGTACCTGGAGTACAGACCCTTGCCCTGGTGAAGGGGAGAAACCCTTTCTACAGCTCAGAGCCAAGAGGGTTGAGACTTCTGTTTCCAAAGCAAGAGTCTCTAAAGGGTTTGTAGGTGGAAAAGATCTGGCTCTCATCTTTGGAAATTTCTTGAAGCTGAGAACTAGACCCTGGCTCACTACTTCCAGGACCCACCTGTCTGAAGTTAAAGACTGCCAGTCCTGGACGAAGTGAGCCAACCTGCCCCCTACAGGTAGTGGAGAGCCGACCCTGGGCATCCCATCAGGGTGCCTGTTTGGCAGGGGTTTTAGGCTGAGGGGTGGGAGGCCTGCTCGAACCCCCGCCTGCCTCTCCTCTAAAGAACCCCTCTGTACATAGGCTGAAGAGGAGAAGGCCTGGTCTGGTAAAAGGCCTGTGAAAAGGCTCACCCCTACCCCTGGGGGCTGCCTCTGAGGAGTGGCTTGCCGCTCCTTGGCTTGTGCACCCTGTAAGTGGTTCTATATTCATCCATTTTCTTCATATAATTCTCTGTCTGTTCCCAAACAGAGAATTTCCCACCACAGGAAAATCCATAGCCTTAGACTGGGTATCCCTGACAAAGTAGTACACCTGAGCCAGGCCAACTCCGAAAGCCACAGATGTAGCCATGACTCTAGAGGATACATCGTTAGAATCCACTGCAGCATGGAATTGCACCTTAGATGCCTCAATACCATCGAGAGCCACCTGTTCCAGCTCCTTTGCAAGCTGGCCAGGGACCTGTTTGGCTAAGGCCATGACAGTATCCCATCTAGATTTCTGGTATCTCGCAACATAAGCCATATAGTTTGCTTGTCTGAGTCCCAAGGATGCTGCCATGTATTGTTTTTTGGCCATGGCATCAATCTTCCTGGAATCCTTGTCAGGAGGATGTGAAGCCAGTGGAATATTAGCTTTATCACAGGCTGCAGCCTGAACTACCCCAACATGACTGCATTGCTGTGAAAGAA
This sequence comes from Neoceratodus forsteri, assembly GCA_016271365.2. Lineage (NCBI taxonomy): Eukaryota > Metazoa > Chordata > Ceratodontiformes > Ceratodontidae > Neoceratodus > Neoceratodus forsteri. The sequence goes on from CM057458.1 coordinate 340,800,854, forward strand.
AATCTGTATCAGGACCTGACAAAGTATACCTCCTGTACATCTTTTTATCCACAGGAGGCACAGAATTAGGAGCTTTTAAAATTTTTATTGTTTGTTTTCTAAAAGATTTATGTAAAGGGATGGACAACCTCCTGGACTCTGGGATATCCATCATCTCCACATAGTCAGGCTCCTCTTGCTCATCCAAAGCCTCCTCTAAGGGAAGCTGGAGGATCTCAGCAACTTTTTTATAAACCAAAAAATGAGAAGGGGACTCAAAGCCTAGGGGGAGACTCACCTGAAGGTCTGTCTGGGGAGATGTCCGTTCAATGGGCACATCCAGACTTTCAAAGTCACATTCACACTGATCATAATCCTCCTCTCTGGTTCATAGAACTCTTCTATATCATAATCCTGAACCATTGAACCAACCGAACCGACCTTTGCCAGACAGTGGCAGTCTGAGGGAACCGGGACAAGGACTGGACAATCTGTATTGCCCTGGCTATCTCTGCAGCAGTTGGAGAAGGAATTTTGGACTCCAAACCTGCTGATTTTTTAGTTTTCTTTGCTGGAACTGGCTCCTCAGAGCCAGCTTTTCGTTTGCCCGAGGAAGTCTCGCCCTGGTCAGAGGGCACTCCCTCCGGTTGTTGGCACCGAACCGGGCTGGCCATCCGGGTCAGCGGACTTTTTGGCCTCGCGTTCCCTGAGCCTGCCCACTCTTGTCCAGGGTGGCTGCAGGGAATTTTACAAATCTGGCAGTCTGAATTGAGGTGGTCAAACCCCAGACATAGATGATAGTGTGTGGGTCAGCCTTGGCAAAGGCTTCCCCACAGACACTACAGTGTTGAAACCCAGTGGGCCCGGTTTTTCTTTTGGGTTTCTCAGACATGATGCCAGCCTAACCAACAAACTTGCCCTTTTATGGCAGTGCTAGGAAGACACCCTTATCGGTTCCAAACCTGTCACGGGTCTGGAAAACCGTAATGAAATCCATTTTAGAACCGATAAGAACCGGGAACCGCACTGTAAGAAGCCTTAACAGGCTTTAAACAAAATTTTAATACAATTCGATCGGTTCAACCGAACCGATAACACTTTACAAGTTCCACACAGAAAAAACCTATCTATTACTTACGATTACCATAGACAGAGCTTGAACCGATCGGTTTTGCGGTTAAAATAATCAAATCGCGGTTAAATTAAACCGAGAAATAGCGCTTTAAACCGAAGAAATGAACCGAGCAACAGGAGGAATCTCCGGAGCGACTGTTCAGTGAGGCGGAGTAAAGAATCTGACTGTTTCGGTTTGAAACCGACCTAACAGAGCTTCTGAACCGAACTCGCGCTCTAAGCTCCATGCTCTGCACGGAAGTTAACTCTTTCACCTCCGGAGCAGTTCTAAGGCTGGGACAAACTGCAATAGTCATAATATAGCAAGACTTCATGTTTGAAAGCATGTTCCTTCCTTTTAGATTAGACTGCATAGTAGTGCAAACAAGCGCATGTGGACGTCTGCGTGACACCAGCTGAGAGGGACTCTAGACAGAGAAGAGACTGGCAGAAGTGAACTAAGGTACCTGAACCCGATCAGCTGTAGGGAAGTGTGAAAACAATCTGGTGTGGTGGTAGGAGTCACCAAAATGAAATTTGCTCAGCGTAAGCAAGTTGGGTGGGACTGTCAGGAAGAGCAATACATGCAGCTCGAATGTCTGATCACAATTTAAACGCAGGTTTGCTTCTAATGAGCTTTCTGTACATCATGATTTGGAACTTACTGCAGCAGAATGATGCATTGTTTTAATCTGTATGTTTGCTACTGGTGTTACTGTGGGGCGGCATGGCCAGAGCAAGCAGAAAAATGTAATTGTGTACAGCGTTGTCTGCGGTGGTGCCCGTGGAAGTGATGCAGTGAGGGGGGTCATGGTCAGGATGGACTGTCCCAGTTTTAGGCCTCAGAAAGTTGGTAGCTTTAAGAATGTCACATGCAAACACTAAGGTACAGCTTGGAATACTGAGGCCACTGGTTCTTAAAATGGGGATGCAGGGTGAGAGTTATGAATATTGGAGTATCCCCGGAAGAAATAAGGTTACTATGGTAAGTAACTTCTCACTCTAGGAATACTCCAATATTCCTAACACTTCTGCAGACTAAAAAGCAGTACCTTAGGAGGCAGGAAGAACCTATTTTGGGGAAACAGGCTCTGCAGGACAGCTGTACCAAATCTGGCATCAGCCCAAGCCTGCATATCCAAGCTGTAATGCTTGACAAATGTGTGTACTGTTCACCAGGTTGCTGCTTTACAAATATTCACCAAGGGTACATCCCTTGCAGCTGCCAGTGTTGCAGCTGTACCCCTTGTGGAGTGGACTCTAAGCCCTGCTGGAGCTTCCTTGCCCACCACTGAATAGCAAAATTGGATACAATGGACAAATACAATGAGAATGGACCTTTTATAGACGCTGGAGTTCCCCTTTCCCACATCCCCATAAGTGAGGAAAAGTTGTGTTATGTCCTGCCTATGGGGGTTTAGTGGCTGTCATGTAGTAGCTCAAAGCCCTTTTGACATACAGGCTATGCAGCCTACATTCACTAGAAGAGGAATGGTCAGTGAAGAACACTGGCAAAGTGGTAGATTGGTTCAAATGGAAGTCTGAAATCACTTTGGGAAGGAATTTCCTATTTGTCTGAAGGACTACCTTATCCCTGTGGAAGGCAATGTAGTCCTTTTCAATGCGTAAAGCCTGGAGCTCAATAATTCTTCTAACTGAAGTAATGGCCACTAGAAACATTGTTTTCCATGTGACATACTTCAAAGGTGCTGAAAACATAGGCTCAAAGGGAGGGGCCATGAGTTGAGCAATACAGATATTAAGGTCACAAGCTTGCACCTTTTAAAAATAGGGTTTGATGCTAAAGAAACAGACTTGCCTGCAGATGCATAGGCAGAGACTGAAGCCAAATGAATCTTTAGTGTAGAAGGCTGCAAGCCTGAGGAATGTAAGTAGACCAGGTAGTCCAGTACCCACGGCACTCCTGCCTGGGTTGGCACTATATTCCTACTAAAGCAACAAAACCTCTTCCACTTTGCAGCATAGGTTTTCTTGGTAGAGGATTTCGTGTATCATCTGAAAACATCCGTAACTGGTTCAGAAAGATGCAAACCAGCATACTCTAGGTCCTCAAGAGCCAAGCTTTGAGCCTGAGTGACTGGAGATTCGGATACAGGAGCCTCCCCTGGTTGGAGATCAGAAGATTGTGCCTCCTGGGAAGGTGTATTGGTTTGTCCACAGACATGGACAGTAACAGGGAGTACCATGGCTGCCTGGCCCAGTCTGGGGCTCTCAGAATCATTGTTGCTGGCGGAGACCAGAGTTTCAACAGCACCCTGTATACCAGGGGAAATGGAGGAAATGCATACAGGAATTTTCCTGACCAATCCGGAATAAGGCCATCCAGAGGAACCGTGCCCACTACTGGAGGCCTGCAACAGAAATAAGGCAAGTGATTACTCTGATGAGAGGCAAAGAGGTCCATTTCTGGGGTGCCCCACCTCCTGAATAAGGTCTGCACCACTTGCCTGTTCAGGGACCATTCGTGATGGTCCCGGCTGATTCGACTCAAGGCTTCTGCCAGAACATTGTCCTTGCCTGGCAGATGAATGGCCTGAAGTGAGGAGCCCAGTGAGTAAGCTAGGGTCCAAATTCTCATAGCTTCCATGCAAAGGAGGCTTGACCTTGTTCTCCCTTGCTTGTTTATGTAGCACATGGTGGTAGTGTTGTCTGTTCTGACTTGCACTACTTTTCCCTGTATCAGTGGTTTGAAAGCTTGCATTGCCAGAAACACTGCCCTGAACTCTATGTGTAAAAGTCTCTGCACTTGACCAAGTGCCCTGGGTAGTATGCTCTGCTAGATGAGCCCCCCCCCCAGCCCACGAGGGATGCATCTGTTTTGAGAATCATTGAAGGAAGTTCTTTTTGGAAAGGGACCCTTCTCCAAGGCAGGTTTCCTCTTTCCACCACTGAAGAGCTTGGATAAAGGTTTTTGTTACAGGAACAAGCTTTGACAGGGAATCCTTTCATTGGCACCAATGAGCTCTTAAGTGAAATTGGATGTCCCTCATATGAAACCTAGAGCCCAACACTGTGCCTGTTGCAGCTGCCATGTGGCCCAGGAGTTGAAGAAAATGCCTTGCAGGCCTTGGGACAGTGAGCCTGAAAGAGCCTGCCAACTGCAGGATGCTTTTTACCCTGTCTCTGTATAGAAAGGCTCTGCCCACTATGGTATTCAATTCTGCCCCTATAAACTGCAGAATTTGAGAAGGAAGAAAAACAGATTCTTCTAGATTTAAGAGGAAACCCAAGGATTGCAGAAGCTGCTGCATGAGCTGCAGGTGTTCTGCCAACTGTTGTGGTGAATTTGCCACCACTAGCCAGTCGGCTAGCTAGGGGAACACTGACCTTGTCTGTATGAGTGAGCCACTACCACAGCCACTCTGAACTTCCTTGGTGCTGAAGTGAGACTGAAGGGAAGAGCTGGTGTACCCTCCCCCCACCCCGATGGGGTTCCCGAAAAGTCTTCCTTGAGCTTGCTTAAATGCTCACTGCCAGGCTGGTGTCCTGCATTTTAGCAGTTTAAATTTATTGCCAGACCATGCCTGTATAGCCTCTGTGTACTGTCTTAGAGCTGCTAGGATTGCAGTCAATTAATCTGAGAGGGAGCTCTGTTAGAAGATGTACTTGTTTGCTGATCATTTGTTAAAGTAGTAATAATATTGCAGTTTGTTCTAACCTGCCTTCGTTGCAGCATGGACAGTTCTGTTTGTTTCAATCATCTTGGTACTGGACTGCAGAATGGGCCAGTCAGTACTTTTGGGACGCTAAAATGGAGCCTGCATACAGGGGCTTGGTGGGGCCAAAACTTGTAGGAATTTTAGTTTTGGGCTTTTGGCGCCTAAAATAACCTGTAGGGGGAGCCCTTGTGACAGATCAGCCAACCGAGCCTTTTGGATCTTGGGCAAAGTCCCACACTGCTTGCAGTTTCAGCTGGATCAGAGTTGGGAAGTGAAGAACTAACAGCTCGAGATAGTTTGAGCAGCAATCCATAGTGAATTCGCTCGGGAGAACTGTGGAAAGGCCAGAGTTTGGCCTGCATGCCTGCCTGCCTGCTGTTCCTAAGAGGGAACCTGTGCTTTTTTCAGACTGAATCCAAATTTGGAGCGTGAATTAAGCCACTGAATTGTGACCAGGCTTTAACCTGAAGACCGAAGATTTGCTGAATGCGATCGGCCTGTCAGGACTTCCAGCTGCCTCTGAACTCCCAGATTGTGCAGAGACTCTGTGACCAGAGATCCATTTGCCCGATAGTGGAATTTCCTTAAATGTGAACGTGCTGTGTGCTTAGTGGGTTGTGATTTGGTTCCCCACTGTGTCTGAACTGTGCTTTGCTTGTTGGAGGCTGTATCCAGCTCCATGGACTGAATACGTATCCATTTCCTTTTTGCCTGGGTCCTGCCACACTGGCCCAGCCAGAAGAAAAAATTACTTACCATAGTAATCTTTCTCTCCAGTGATGCTCAGATATTCATAACTTTGTGCAGTCAGCCTGGTGGGTTGGACTGCCCGGAGTGATGGAACACATGCAAATGATGGAATTCTTTGCACGTGAGCATCTTCCAAATACTGCCTCTACCAACTGTAGTGTTCTAACCCCTTTAGATTTATAAGAAGCCTGGAAGTCAGGCATTGTGAAAAAATCCTACAGCTAATTTTTAATAAACATTTTTAGGGTTACCCTAATAAAGAGAACTTAACCAAAAAACCTCTTAAGGAGGAACTACATCAAATAAACAATGGTGTTCACCAAACAGCATGAGAAAGCTTATGAGAGATGGAAAAACTTTAAATCTATTTGGTATATAGAAGTGTACCCAGAAGGGTATGGCTATGTGGCACTAGCATGCGGAGTGCAGAGGCTGAAGTTCTAGAAGGGGAGGATGGGAGGAAGTTATGAATATCTGAGCATCATTAGGAAGAAAGATTACTATGGTAAGTAATTTTTTCTTCTAACCCCAGTAATGCTTAGAATATTCATAACTGTGTGCAAACTACTAAGCAGTACCCCTGGAGGTGGGCACAGAACTTATTTTGGAAACAGACTTTGCAGAACTGCTGTGCCAAACCTAGCATCACTTCTGGACAAAAACATCCAAGTTGTAATGCTTTGTGTAAAGGTGTGTACAGATTTCCAGGTAGCTGCTTTACAAATATCCAATAATGGAACCTCCCTAGCAGCTGCAAGACTGGCAGCTGTTCCTCTTGTCGAGTGTGCCCTCAGCCCAGCTGGGGACTCCCTACCTGCTGTAGTGTAGCAGAATCCATCAAGAAATGGAACTTTGAGGCTGGTTTGCCCATTCTGACATCCCCATATATAAGGAAAAGTTGTTTGTCTTGCCTATGACACTTAGTAGCTGTCATGTAATAGCCGAGAGCTCTTTTGACATCCAGACTGTGGAGTCTTTCACCAGAGCTTGTATGGTCTGCGAAAAAGACAGGTAGAGTGAGTGATTGGTTCAGATGAAAGTCTGAAATGACCCTGGGAGGGAATTCTCTGTTCTGAGGACTACCTTCTCTCTGTGAAAGTAGATGTAGTCCTGGTCAACACAGAGCTTGAAGCTCGCAGATCCTTCTTGCAGAGGTAATTGCTACCAGAGAAACAGTTTTCCAGAAAACATACTTAAATGGGCTGTAGCCATAGGCTCAAAAGGAGCCCTCATTAATCTGGCTATACATATATTAAGATCCCAAGCAGGCACTGGTGCCCTGTGAGGAGGATGCAAATGTATCAGGCCTTTAAAAAACCTTTTGAAAATGGGATCTGATGCTACTGACCTTTGTCCTAGCAGAAAGATATGCAGACACTGCTGCAAGATGAACTCTTAGAGAACTGGGTTGTAAACCTTGTGAATGTGAGCGAATCAGATAATCCAACACCACTGAAATTCCTGCATGATCTGGGGCAAAATTCCTTCCAGAGCACCAAAAAGAAAATCTCTTCCACTTAGCAGAATACGTTTTCTTAGTGGAGGGCTTCCTACAACCTTTCAAGATAGTTAATACAGCTGCAGAAAGGTTTAAGTCTGCATACTCCAATTCCTCAAGAGCCATGCCTCGAGGTGAAGGGACTTGAGATTTGGGTACAACAATGTTCCCCAATTGGAGGTCAGGAGATTGTGCCTGAGAGGCAAACTTATTGGTTTGCTCACAGACATGGAGAGCAGGAGAGTACCATGGCTGCCTGGGCCAATCTGGAGCTTTCAGGATCAGAGAAGCCGAGAGGGATTTGAGCTTCAGTAATACTCTGAAAACCAGAGGAAAAAGGGGGAAGGCATAAAGAAAATTGCCTGGCCAGTCCAGCACCAGGACATCCAGAGGGATTGTGCCCTGGGCCGGTGGTTTGCAGCAATACTGAGGCAACTGGTGGTTCTGGTGGGATGCGAACAAGTCTATCTCTGGAATGCCCCACCTGCTTGTTCAGTGTCCATTCGTGATCGGACAGATTGATTAGACTCAGTGTGTCTGCCAAGGTATTGTCCTTTCCTGACAGATGGACTGCTTCCAAGGACACCTTTAGGGAATATGCCAGAGTCCAAATTTTTGTGGCTTCTGTGCATAGGGGACCTCATCTGCTGCCTCCCTGCTTGTTTATGTAGTACATAGTAGTGGTATTGTCTGTTCTGACGTGTACCACCTTGCCCATCACTAGTGTAGAGAAACTTTTAGTGACAGCCACACTGCTTTGAGTTCCAGCAGGTTTATATGCTGAAGGGACTCTGCTTCTGTCCAGGTACCCTGAGTTGTGTGCTCCTCCAGATGGGCACCCCAGCCCAGAAGGGATGCATCTGTCGTGAGGGCTAGTGAAGGATCCTACTTCTGAAAAGGGACTCCTTGCCTTAGGTTGGATTCCTTTTTCCACCACAAAAGGGCTTGTAACAGTGCCCTTGTCACTGGAATGAGTTTTGAAAATGGATCTTTTTTCTGACTCCAATGATTCCTGAGATGAAACTGGGTGTCTCATGTGAAACCTGGAACCCTGCACTGTGACTGTCGATGCAGCCATATGACCCAGGAGCTGCAGGAATTGCCTGGCTGTTTTTTGCCTGTGCAACTTGAAGAAATTTGCTATGGCCTGAAGGCTTTGCACCCTGTCTAGTGGCAAAAAGGCCCTGGCCTGTAGAGTACTGATCTCTGCCCCTATGAACTGTAAAGTCTGTGTAGGGGTCAATACAGATTATTTCTGGTTTATTATGAAACCCAAGGACTACAGAAGATCATGTGTGAGCTTTAGAGAGGTTCTGACTTGTTCTGGTGATTTGCCCACCAGCCAGTCGTCCAGATATGGGAAAACAGTCACTCCCTGTCTTCGTAGGCATTTTGTAAACACCCTTGGTGCCAAGGAAAGGCCAAAGGGCAGGGTTGCAAACTGATAATGACCTGATGGGAGTTTGAATCAGAGATATTTCCTGAAAGATTCTTTTATGGGGATGTGAAAATAGGCATCTTGTAAGTCTAGAGATGCCAGCCAGTTCCCTTTTTGGATTGTTGGCAGAATCCAAACCAAAGTGACCATTTTGAACTTTGGCTTTTTCAGGTGCTTGTTTAAAGCTCTGAGATCCAAAATTGGCCATCACTCCCCATTTTTCTTTGTTAGGAAGTATCTGGAGTAAAAACCTCTTCCTCTCAGGGTTGTAGGAACTGGTTCCACTGCTCTGAGCTGTAGCAGCTTTTGAACCTCTGCCTCTAGCAATGAAGTTTGTGCTAGGGGAGGAGAGATGGAAACCCTGGAATTGTTTTGAGGAAGAAATTTGAAGTCCAGAGGCAAACCTTTGCCCACTACCTCCAACACCCACTTGTCTGTGGTGATGCTTGACCAAAGGTGGAGGAAATGGGACAGTCTGCCTCTGACAAGTAGGGAGGAGGTGGCCTGCATCTCAGGGGTTCTGTTTAGGCTGGGGCTGAAGTTGTGCCCGAGACCCTCATCTAGAGCCCCTTCTACCCCTACAGTAACCTTGTTGGGGGTACTGCTGGTATTGGGGCAAGGCTATGGCTGGAAAAAAGGTCTTGTCATGAAAGAGCAACCTCTGCCCCTTCCCCCTTCTATAGGGCCTGGTGGATGAAGAGGCCATCTCTGGCAGAGTTGCTTTTATAAGTAGCCTTATATTCATCCACCTTCTTCATATAGGCCACCGTGGATTCCCCAAAAAGAGAATTTCCTTCTAATGGAAAATCCAGGGCCTTCGATTGGGTATCCCGAGTGAGGTTTGTAGCCCTAAGCCAAGCAAACCTCCTCTGAGCCACTGTGTTGCCATGCATCTGGCTGCAGTGTCATTCGAATAAGCAGCCATCTGGAACTGGTACTTAACTGCCTCTAGCCCAAACCTGGCAGTTTCAGCCAGGTCATCTGACAAGGGTGAGGTGGCTTTCATGGACATTGCCAGTACAGACAGCCACAGGGATTTCAGATACTGGGCAGCATAAGCTTGGAAAGTAGCCTGTCTCATGGCCAGTGAGGCTGACAAATGGCCTTTTTTGGCCATACTGTCCAATTTTCTAGAGTCCTTGTCTGGTGGATGCGAGGACAGAGGGACCTTAGTTTTATCACAGGCTGCCTGTTGTATTACCCCTTGATGGTCATAATGTGAGAAGAGGAAGTCCGCTCCCTCCCTATCCAACTGGTACTTTGTCTATTCTCCTGTCGATGGGAGGAACAGAATTAGGGGTCTGCAGGAGCTTCATAGCATCCTTCTTAAAAAAAAAAAATTTATATACTGGGAGGAGGAGGGCCTTTGTGGGTGTTAAACCCATCATACTAAGGCACTCAATTTCCTCCTCATCCTCCACTTGCTCTGCTGTGGTGATATCCAAGGCATCTACCATTTTCCTTACAAAGGAAAAATCCTCAGACACCCTGGGAGGCGAGCCAAAATCCTGCTCAGGGGACACCACTGGAGGAATAGGTTGGTCGTCCTTGTAAGGCTCATCATCCTCTTCAAAAAATAGTTGCTCCGGTGCAGAGACCAACACAGTACTAGCAATCTGGGGACCCTGTGAGGGGGCAGGAGGCCGAGGGATGATGCTCTGCAGAGCCTGAATAATTTTGAATGCCTGAGCTATCTCTTGAGCTGAAGGCATTGAAGACACCTGCACAGAAGTCCCTAGGTTAACAGAAGAGGGTTCTGCATGTTTAGAGTTTTTGTTTTCTTTGAGGGAACCAGAGAGTCAGCCAGTTCTTTTCCTCTTTTTGCCTGTATCAGGGGCAGGGGTAGTAGCACTTGTGGGTTCAGCCACAACAGACTGGGGTGTCAGCTGGTCAGAGACTGAGGGACCCCTGGGAAACTTTATTGAACTGTTCAAGTCGCTTTTCCACAGTTTTATCTGGAAAAGTTCAACATCTCACATTCCTGGTCCAGATGTTCGAAACCCAGACAAGCTACACATAAGGTGCGCTTGTCTGCCTTGGCAAACACATCTCCACACTTTGAACAGTTTTTAAACCCGGGCTCCCCAGTTCTCTCAGGTTTCTCTGCCATGGTGAAAAGCAGAGAGGAAAAACACCAACTGCTAAATAATAGCTACTGTTGTGGTTATTTAAACAGCTTTTATATTTTTTTTGCGGTCTGTTCCAGAACCGATAAAGAACCGGAGAAACCAAGCAGGGAGATGAAATATGAACCGGTTCAGTGGTTCTGTAACCGATAAAAATGGTTACAAATAAAGTTTGTAAGGACCAAAATTCAGCAATAATGTAGGTTCTTTAGTCAGAGAACCAAAGTTAAACTAAACTAACTGATCCCTCACGGTTATGCCGAACCGCGAGGAACAGAGAAAAAACTACTTTAATAAACTATATCTAAACTGACAATCAGTAGAAGCAGTGAAAAAAATTAAATATACTTATGGTTTGATGATTTTTTATCTTTCTTCATGCGAAAACCTATCTAGTACTCACGGTACCACAGACAGATTTTGACAGATCGGTAGCAGCAATTCAGTAGAAACAGAGCGAAAAAACGACAGACTTTTTTGAACAGAGCAAAAGAGAAATCTCTGGAGCGACTGTTCAGTGAGGCGGAGTAAAGAATCTGACAGTTGGAGTTTAAACAGCAGACAGGGGCTTCAATCGAGCTCGCGGTGAACATTCCATACTGGCCATGGAAAGTAACTTTTCCGGGGCAGTTGAAAGGCAGGACCTAACTGCATGTGTCAGAATACAGCAAGACTTCATGTTTGAAGAAAAAAAATTACTCACCTTAGCAATGTTTCTCCTAATGGAGTCTTGCTGTATTCTGACATATGCAGTTAAGTCCCGCCTTTCAACTGCCCCGGAGAACAAAGTTAAACTTTCCATGGCCAGCACGGAATATTCACCGCAAGCTCGGTTGAAGCCCCTGTCTGCTGCTGTTTAAACTCCATCCGTCAGATCTTTATGAGCAATACTCACTAGAAGTTTGTGTGGAAACTGTAAAACTCAAAACTAGCCAACTGGTAACTATATCTATATAAAAGGGTTTTTTGGTTTCAAAGAAAAGACTCAAGTCAGGAAACCCAGAAAACAAAACATCCCAAAATGTAACACTCACCCAAAATAAAGGAGGGTGAAAAAGGGACACCCCTAGGGTGCCAACACTGCTCCTGCCCACCCACATCCTAAAAACTAGATTCTGAGAGGGGAGGTCAGAATACAGCAAGACTCCATTAGAACAACCAACATTACTAAGGCGAGTAATTTTTTCTTCAAACATGAAGTCTTGCTGTATTCTGACATATGCAGACTACCAAGCAATACCTCCATGGAGGAGGGACAGAACCTACTTTGGAAACAGGCTCTGAAGTACTGCTATGCCAAACCAAGCATCACTCCTAGCCTGGATATCTGGAGTGTGATACTTGGTGAATGTATGGACTGTTTTCCAGGTGGCTGCTTGACAGATTTCTAAGATAGGAATATCCCTGGCAGCAGCCAGGGAAGCAGTTGTAGCTCTAGTGGAGTGAGCCCTCAGGCCTGAGGGTGGAGTTCTATCCAGTTTCTCATAGCAGAATTGTATACAAAAAACAATCCACCTGGCAATAGATCTTAGTGACAGGTTTGTCCTTACCAACCTCTCCATATGTGAGGAACAACTGGAGGGATTCAAACCTGTGACCCTCGGTGCACTCTGTGTAGTAGCTGAGGGCCTTTTCAACATCCAAGCTGTGTAGCCTCCTCTCCAGCGGAGGAATGGTCAGTGAAGAAAACAGGAAGAGACAGACTGGTTGAGGTGGAAATCTGAAACCACTTTAGGCAAACACTTTGTTAGTTCTTAGGACCACTATCTGTATGGAAAGAGATGAAATCAGGTTCCACTGACAGGACTTGCAATTCACTGATACGCCTGGCAGAGGTAATGGCCACCAAAAACACAGTTTTCCAAGTCAAGTACTTAAGCTTTGCAGAGGACAAAGGCTCAAAAGGGGGGTTGCATAAGCTGAGCAATGCAAATATTAAGGTCCCAAGCAGGAGCAGGATCCCTAAAGGGGGGGGGAATTGGTGTGCAGCAATCCCTTGAAGAACTTGCAAAACACAGGATGGGCTGACCGAGGGGATGGCTTGCCTACTGACAGGAAAGCAGAAACAGCTGCCAAATGCACTTTAAGTGTAGCTGGCCCAAGGCCTAGGCCATTGAGATGGACCACATAGTCCAGAACCGTAAGCAACCCAGCAGAATCTGGAGAAATATTCTTAGAACACGAAATAGTGAATCTTTTCCATTTGGAGTTGTAAGTCTTTCTGGTGGAAGGCTTTCGAGAAGCCTCAAGGATATCCAGAACCCCTTGGGAAAGATGCAGGTCAGCGAACTAGCTCTTCAAGAGCCATGCCTTGAGATTGAGAGACCGAAGGTTCAGGTACCAAATCCTCCCCTGAGAGGATGTCAACAGGTTGTAATTCCTGGGAAGAGACAGGGGAATGTGGACTACTAGGGACAGCAACAGGGCATACCAGGGCTGTCTGGAGCAATCAGAATCACTTTGCATGGTTGTGACCTTATCTTGACCAACACTGAACAGGAGAGGGAAGGGGGCAAGCATACAGAAATTTCCCCTCCCAATTCAGCATCAGAGCATCCAGCGGGACTGAGCCCAAGACTAGTGGTCTGCAACAAAAGAGGAAGTTGGTGATTGTCTGGGGCTGCAAAAAGATCTGTGGAGTGCCCCCTGTCGAGAAAAATCACTTTCAAAACTAGGGGATCTAGGGTCCATTCGTGATGGCCCTGGGATATTCTGCTAGGACATTGTCCTTCCCTGGGAGGTGAACTGCTATCAGAGGGGTCTGCAGGGAATAGGCCAGGGACCACAACTTCATTGCTTCTGTGCACAAGGCCATAGACAGAGTGCCTCCCTGCTTGTTGATGTACCACATGGTGGTGGTGGTGGTGTCTGTTCTGACCTGGACCACCTTGTTCTGCACAGATCTGGAAAAGGCTTGCAGTGCCAGAAACACTGCTCTGAGTTCCAAGAGATTGATGCGAAGCAGAAATTCCTGAGGTGACCACAGTCCTTGGATGGTAAGATCCCACAGATGGGCTCCCCAGCTCAGCAGGGAAGCATCTGTGGTGAGCATCATTGAATGAGAGTGACAAAAGGAACCCCTTGTCTCAAATTGTCCTGATCCTGCCACCACTGCAAGGCCTGGATCAGGGTTCGAGTCACTGGGACTAGTTTGGTAAGGGAATCCTTTCTTTGGGACCAGAAGGCTCTTAAGTGGAACTGAATGTCCCTCATCTGGAATCTTGCTCCTGGGACCACTGCTGTGGAAGCTGCCATGTGGCCCAGAAGCTGTAGAAAATGCCTTGCTGGTCGAGACACCTGCAGGGTGAATGAAGAGGCCAGTTCCATAAGGGTCCTTGCCCTGTCCAGGGGAAGGAAGGCTCTTGCCTTTATTGTATCCAGCTGCGCCCCTATGAAGGTGAGAAGCTGTACTGGTTCAAGAACTGACTTTGGAAGGTTGAGAAGGAAGCCTAAGGAAGTGAGCACTTGCTGAGTTATTGCAAATGTGACTTGACTTGGTCTGGAGACTGACCTACTATGAGCCAGTCATCCAAGTATGGGAAGATGGAGATCTTTTTTCTCCTTAGGAAAGCAACCACTACTGCCAGGCACTTTGTGAACACCCTTGGGGCTGATGTTAGGCCAAAGAGCATTGCTCTGAATTGATAGTGGCCTGAGGGCAACTTGAACCCGAGGTACTTTCTGTGGGAGCACCTGATAGGAATGTGAAAATAGGCATCTTTGAGGTCCAGGGAGGCTAGCCAGTCCCCTGGCCTTAGAGAGGGAAGGATTATTCCCAGAGTCACCATTTTGAACTTTGGTTTCAAAAGATGTTTGTTCAGATATCTTGGGTCCAGGATGGGCCACCATTCTCCTGTCTTTTTGGGGGTTAGGAAGTACCTGGAGTACAATCATTTGCCCTTGTGTAGAGTGGGAACCCTCTCTATAGCTCTGAGAGCTAGGCGGGAAGAAACCTCTGCTTTTAAGGCAAGGGTCTCTGATGGATTTGCAGGTGGAAAGGATCTGGTTCTCATCTTGGGAAATTTTTTGAAGCAGAGAACCAGCCTCTGGCTTACTACTTCCAGGACCCACTTGTCTGATGTCAGAGACTTCCAGTCCTGGACAAAGTAAGCCAGCCTGCCCCCTACTAGTATTGGAGAATCGGGCCCGGGCAGACCCATCAGGGTGTCTGCTTGACAGGGGCTTTAGGCCGAGGGGTGGATGCAGGCTTGCTCATCCCATCTGCCTCTCCCTCTAAGAAACCCCCTCTGAGTAAGAAGAAGTGGCCTGAGCTTGGTAAAAAGGCCTTTGGAAAGGCCTGCCCCTGGACTGCTGCCTTTGAGGAGTAGCTTGCCTTTCTTTGGCCTGAGCACTCCTGTAAGTGGTCCTGTACTCATCCATCTTTTTCATGTAGTTCTCTGTCTGCTCCCCAAACAGAGAATTACCAATAACAGGGAAATCCATGGCCTTATCCTGTGATAGGCTAGTACATCTGAGCCAAGCCATCCTCCGAAGAGCCACAGATGTAGCCATGACTCTTGATGAAACATCATTGGAGTCCACAGCAGCATGAAATTGCACTTTGGATGCCTCAATCCCATCTGCAGCCACCTGCTCCAGCTCCTTGGCAAGCTGGTCAGGGGCCTGTTTAGCCACAGCCAGCACAGTGCCCCACCTGGTCTTCTGGTATCTAGCCATGTAGGCCATATATAGTTATCCTGCCAGAGTCCCAAAGATGCTGCCATGTACTGTTTCTTTGCCATGGCATCAATCTTCCTGGAGTCCTTATCTGGGGAGGTGTGATGCCAAGGGGATATTTGCCTTATCACAGGCAGCAGCCTGCACTACCCCAACATGGCTGCATTGTTGGGAAAGGAACTCTGTGTCTGAGCCTGAAGGAGTATACCTCTTGTCCATTTGTCTGTCCACAGGAGGTATGGAATTAGGAGTCTTAAGTATTTTATGTGTTTGTTTCCCAAAGGATTTGTGGAGGAGAAAAGTGTCTCCTGAACTCTGGGATGTCCATCATTTCAACAAAATCAGGCTCCTCCTGATCCTCTACTGCTTCCTCCATAGGAAGCTGGAGGGTCTCAGCCACTTTTTTGTAAAACATGAAGTGAGAAGGGGACTCAAAGCCTAGGAGGAGAAACACCTGAAGGTCTGTCTGGGAAGATGTCCGGGTCAATAGGCATATCCAGACACTCAAAATCACCATCATCCTTATACTCTTCCTCCTCATCTGGTTCATAAAATTCTTCCAAGGTGTAATCCAGAACCGGAGGAACCGACTGAACACCTGCCAGATGGTGCCGGTTCGGTCGGAACGGAGCAAGCAATTGCACTATCCTTATTGCCTTGGCTATCTCATCGGCGGTCGGAGTATGAATTTCTGGGTCCGAACCGGACGATTTTTCTTTTCTTTGTCCCGAAACAGGCTCCTCAGAATCGGCTCTCCTTTTGCCCAAAGTAGTATCGCCCTGGTCAGAGGGCACTCCTGGTTTGTTCGGAACAGAACCGGGCTGGCCATCTGGGTCTGCGGACTTCTCTGCTTCCCTTTCCCTCAGTCTACCTAATCTCTTTTCCAGGGTAGATTTGGGAAAATTCTTACAAATTTGGCAGTCTGAATCGAGGTGGTCAAACCCCAGACAATAAACACAGGTAGTGTGGGGATCAGCCTTTGCAAAGACTTCCCCACACACACTGCAGTGTTGAAACCCAGTGGGCCTGGTTTTTTCTTTGGTTTCTCAGACTTGGCCAATCCTACCAAAACTTACCCTTTTTTCGGCAATCCGCCAGGCAAGACTTCCCTATCGGTTCCTGACCATGTCACAGGTCTTGGAAAAAGCCGTAATAAAATTTTTTATAACCGATACGGACCGGTTACCACACTAAGTAAATTCACAAACTTTTACCTGAAAACTAATCGGTTCAGCCGAACCGATCCACAATTTACAAGTTCCACACAGAAACTATACAGAAAACCTATCTAGTACTCACGGTACCACAGACAGACTTAAACAGACAGATCGGTAGCAGCAATTCAGTAGAAACAGAGCGAAAAAATGACACTGACTTTTTTGAACCGAGCAATGGAGAAATCTCCGGAGCGACTGTTCAGTGAGGCGGAGTAAAGAATCTGACTGTTGGAGTTTAAACAGCAGACAGGGGCTTCAACAGAGCTCGCGGTGAACATTCCATGCTGGCCATGGAAAGTTTAACTCTGTTCTCAGAGGCAGTTGAAAGGCAGGACCTAACATGTCAGAATAGAGCAAGACTTCATGTTGTTTGAACACTACAGTTGGTAGAGGCAATATCTGAAAGATGCTCACGTGCATAGAATTCCATCATTTGCATGTTTTCCATCTCTCCGGGCAGTCCAACCCACCAGGCTGACTGCACAAAGTTATGAATATCCTGAGCAGTACTGGGGTTAGAATACCTGCTATGCAGAGAAAGTCAGACACAAGAGACCGGCCTGGGAATCAGCCCCCTGCTCAATGCCTTGAACAGGAACGACGCCTCGGTGATTTGTGTGGGCCTCGTTTCTCCAGGCACTCCAGCTCAGCCTGCAGTCTTGATTTCATACTGCCTGTGTCCAGTATTGGGTATCTTGAGTAAACATCAGGGTAGCTCCATGCAACAGCTACAGTAAATCTAAAAGTGTTGTCATCAGATTGTCTTGTTGCCTTTTCTTTCATGAACTGAGCCCTCCGGCTCTGGATTACAAATAGTGGGCCAGATATTCAAACTGCGCTGTTTTGTGGCGCAAGCCCTTGCGCTGCTCAAAAAGTTGAGCAGGGGTGTGGCCAGGGTGATATTCAACAGAGTTGTGCTACTGAGCAACTTCGTTGAATATCGCCTCCTGGCCACAGCCCTTGTGCATGGCGCAGTGGAACTTGCGCCAGCGCAAGTGGTCAGAGTGGAGCATTCAGATGCGGTGGCGCAAGTTCCATTACGCCATGTGCAAACCTGCGATATTCAAAAGGTGACATGCAAATTGAGCCATAATTTAGGAAGGCACAGGGGGCCATTTGCATCTAATTACGGCCCCATTTGCATGCCAATAGCATGCAGGTGCGCTTGATCTCAACTTGTGCCTGGCTCCTGCCAGGCAGCAGCCATCGGGACTGACGCTCCCTGCAGCCCGATCACGGGCAGATCGGGTCCCCCAGCAGCCCAATCGGCATAATGCAACCCCATTACCCCAATCGCGGGCAGCAGAGTAGTCCCCCGCAGCAGCCCGATCACGGGCATAACAATGTTCATCTCCCCAGCAGCCCGATCGCGGCATAGCATATGTCTCCCCGCAGCTGCCCGATCACGGGCACAATGTAACCCCACCCCGACTAGCCCGGGCATACGAAAGTCATTCCCCCACTAGTCGATCGCGGGCATAACGTCAACCCCAAAGACCAATATCCCTGGTGGTCAGTGATGACGGTAGATTGCTGGCATGGATCTAACCCACCCCAAAGTCAATAGCCCTGGTGATCTAGTGGCCCCCCACCCACCCACAGAGCCCCACCACCTCCCCCTCCCCGGCAGGCGGCAGCACCACCACCTGCCACCCCACCATCCACCGACTGACAGTTCGGTAGGGCTACACGCCCATTGGTCAGAGCAGTCCTTATACGGTGGGCTGGCGCCCATTGGCTCATGCTCTGGACCAATGGGCGTGCAGCCCTACTGAGCTGTCAGTTACAGGCGTGGGCGGCAGGCAGTGGTGTTGCCACGCCCGGCTGACGGGGGAGAAGCGGGGTGGTGGGAGCCCGTGGAGGGAGCCACTAGATCACCAGGCTATTGGACTTTGAGGTAGTGTAGGTTAGAACTTATGCCTGTGATCGAGCTCGCGATCCACTGGACCACCAGGTATGTATTTTGGGGCTGATGTTATGCCAGTGATCGGGCTGAGTCGGGGGCGATTACTGTATGCCTGCAGGCTAGTCGGGGTGGGGGGCATTATGTTATGCCCGCGATCGGGCTGCTGCGGGGACTATCTGCTGCCCGTGATCGGGCCACGGGGTTACTATTATGCCTGTGATCAGGCTGCAGGCGGGCACGGAGTGGAGGGCCACCCACAGTTGGCAGCTGCTGTGTTGCACCCTGCAATGCGGCAGCTCACCTGTGGGTGGCCCTCGACTTGATTTTTTTGGGGCTCAAAGTTGTGCAGGCGCAGGTGGGGGCTGCGCCTGCATAATTCTGCACGGCCCGGCTGAATATCGGGCTGTGCAGTTTATGCATGGTTCCTCCCCTTTCGGTTGAGCATGCCTTCATTAGCATTGCGCTGTTGCTCAGCATGATTTGGGGGGCGCAACTGCCTCCTACTGAATATCGCAGAATGGCGCAATTCTGGACTTGCGCATGTGCAACCCTATTGCGCATGGCTCAGCTCTTTTGAATATCTGGGCCAGTGTGTGTTGTGCATGTTGCTTTCTTCCATCAAATGGCTCCAACCAGCTGCAATGTTCCTGGCTAGCCCACCGTTTTCCTACCTGGGTACCCAGAGTGTGCGACTGTGTAAGAACCCTGAACTGCATGCATAACTGATTAATATAGCTTTTAAGCAATTCAACCTAATTACACCCCTCCCTTGTTCAAGTCCCCTGAATAAATAAGATTTAACTTTGTTTGCATTTAACCTGACTGTGGTTCCAGTTTGTGCCGAAAGTATTGTACTGTTGCTATTTGCTGTGCTTAACCTTGTTTTACAGGCGGTCCCCAGGGTCAAGCTAGTGGAACCGGCCCTGGTGGTAGTGCAAACAGTGTTGCTAATTGCCTGGTGAATTAGGATTACTGTGAAATTGTTGCATATTGTCTAGGCCACTAGAAGGGAAAGAGGGGGGTTACAGTGTCCCAAAGGGCTGTACCCAGGTTAGCCTTGTTACCAACAGCTGTCGTCCGGGTGGAGGCACCCGTTTCAGTAGCCAGGCCCCTTAACCTGCAACTAGACATACAGGCAGGGGTAGTAGCCCTTAGGATAGCATCGCCTAGGGGTTACACTGAAAACTGATAATGACCTGATAGGAGTCTGAACCAGAGATGCTTTGTGAGACTCCCTTATGGGGATGTGGAAGTAGTTATCTTTTAGGTCCAATGATGCCAGCCAATCTCCTTTTCGGAGTGCTGGCAGAATCAGAGACAAGGTTACCATTCTGAACTTTAGTTTGGCTAGGATCCTGTTGAGGACCCAGAGCGCCAAGATAAGCTGCAGCTCTCCATTTTTCTATGGTGAGAGACAATACCTTGAGTAGAGTCCTTTTCCCCTTTGATGCAGAGGCATTGGTTCCACTGCTTTTAGTGAAAGAAGGTGTTTCACCTCTTTTTCCAGCCTTTTGCTTTCCAGGAGGGAAACTGGTTTGAAAATTCCAATTTTTTGAATAGGGGAGGACTTAACTTAGAGACAGGCCCTGACCCCCTATCTCCAGAACCCATTCGTCTGTGGTGATGGTTTTCCAATTCTGGAAAAAATGGGTCAGCCTGCTCTCTATTGGCAAAGGAAAGGCAGCCTGATCGATCAAGTCAGGAGGAGTCCTGCTTGGACTGGGGCAGAGACAGGAAACCACGCCTGGCACCTTTTCTGCCCCTACCCCTGAAATACCCTTGCTGCAGGTATTGGGCTGCCTGAGGAAGTACCATGGTCTGGTAAAACGGTCTGGAATTAAATTGACTGCCTCCCCTACTGAAGGGTCTAGAGGAGCTGGAGGGTCTTTTATTTGCTGAATTGCTATGGAAGGTGGCCTTATACTCATCCAGCTTCAAGCAGGCCTTTGTATGGCTGCCAAATAGGGAATTGCCCTCTATAGGAAAATCCAGTCTTATTCTGGGTATCCTGTGTGAGGTTTGTGGCTCAACCAAGCAAACCTCTGTGTGATGGCATTTGCCATCCACCTTGCATCAATCTCATTACTGTCTGCTGCCATCTAGAACTGGTATTAGGCAGCTTCCAGGCCAAACCTAGCAGTTTCAGCTAGGTCTGCTGAATGAGAAGGTGCTTTCTCAGCCATGTCCAGGACAGATTGTCAGACAGCCTTCTGGTACTGGGCTGCATAGGCCTGATAATTAGCTTGCCTAATGGACAGGGAGGCTGACAGGTAACCTTTCTTGGCCATACTTTCAATTTTCTGGGAGTCCTTCCCTGGAGGGTGGGAAGCCAGAGGGACTTTAGCCTTGTCACAAGCTACAGCTTGCACCACCCCTGGTGGTCAGGGTGTGAATATAAGAATTCAGCCCCATTCTGTCAAGCTGATACTTTTTATCCAACCTTTTGTCCAAAGGAGGGACAGACCCAGGAGCTTGGAGGGGTTTTAAAATCTCTTTTAAATAACTTATTGATGGGGAGTGATTTTTTTTTATTTTTTTTTTTTTAGTAGGAGTCAACACCATCATTTCCAGTTATTCAGCCGCCTCCTCATCCTCTACAGCTCCAGTGGTAGAGATGTCCAAGGCATCAGCAGTTTTCCTGATGAAGGAAAATTAATAATAATCTTCTATAGTCCGGGGAGGGGAGCCAAACTCCTGTTCAGGGGACACCTCAGGCTCTATAGGCTCACCTCCTTATTCCTCCTCTTCCCCACCATGCTGCTCAGGAAAAGAGGTTGGGTTGGAAGGTGCAGGAGTCTGGACTGGACACTGAAAACACAAGCAACAGACCCTGCAAGATTTGCATTATTTTTATTGTTTGTGCAATCTCAGAAGGAGAAGGCACAGTGGCAGGCATCACATAAGTCCCCCTTTTCCACAGGGGGTTCAGTGTGTTTTGTCTTTAGTTTAACTGGAACCAGAGATCTAGCCGGTTCAGGTGGTCTCTTTTTACCCACCAGGAGTAGAAATAGAAGTTGTGGTGTCACCCACAGACCCTGAGGGTTTCGGCTGGTCAGAGCCAGTGGGACCCTTTAATCTTTTATTCAATCTGTCCAGACGTTTTTCCAGTGTTTTGTCTGGAAAAGATTTACAAATGTCACAATTAGTTTCCAAATGGTCAAACCCAAGCAGAAAACAGAGTGCTTATCTGCCTTGGCAAAGACTTCACCACACTCAATTTTTAAAACCGGGTTCCCCGGTTCTCTTTTTAGGTTTTTCTGACATAATGGAGAAAAAACGCAACACACTGCAGGTTTTTAAATTAAAAAAAAAAAAAAATTTATCGGTTGTGGTCGGTTCAGGAAACAATCGGAGAAACCGAGTGGAACCGGGAACAGATGGGAATAGAATAGAGATTAATTTGGAACCAAATTTACTGGTTCTAAAAAAATAAAGATTTTAACACACAAAACTTACAGAAACTATTAAACAGGGGGCAAGAAACTAAAAGTACCTCAGTTCCTCAACGGTTATCCCGAACCGTGAGAAACAGAGAAAGCACAAAACTAAATAAACCAATGGTTATTAAAACACTGATAAGAGGCAGCAAATGAAAATAAATGGAAAATACTTTGTTAATAATAAAGGCATCTTAGACTAGATGAAGAGGAAATCTCCAGGCGTCTGGTCTTGACAGGCGGAAAGAGAAATCAGAGGGTTAGAATGTAGGCAGTTGGTAGGTGGAAGCATTTGAAAAGTGGCTCATGCCAGTGATTCCATCATTAGCATAGCATTCCATCTCCGGGCAGATCTGACCTTAAAGGTATACTGCATAAGAGTTGGGAATATTGGAGTATTCCTGGGGTGAGAAATTACTAGTTTTACAGTACATGTTGCAAGTAAAATGGGATCCAATATAGTAAATGAAAAGTGCACAACCTACTTTGAGGCCTTGTATTTCTCCCTAATTGCACGTTGATCTTGATGTGGAGCATTAAGGCAAGTCTTGTGCAGGTCACTGAGGCAAGGGACAATCTCACTCAACGAGTAACCAGTAAACGCAGCGAGGGAGTCAGGCTGTGAAAAAATTAAGACAAGCCATTTTAGTTTGTTTATTGCAATTCCACGGCCTCTGCTAAAATTTGAGCATTAAAAATTCAGCAGTATTCATTCTGCTTTTATAACAAAGTTAATTGAGTGCACTGATGCAGATTTACACACTTACCCAGAAAACTCTGTTCGTCATGTAATTTGCTAGGCAATAGGCAGCAGCAGCTATTAGTGATGGAACATGCTTCAGGAAAGGATCTGCTTCCAACAAACTCAATTCAGCTACATACTAGAACAGAAAACCCACAGTCAAGTGTTTATTTTACCACAAAGCCAAGCATCACCATTAACATTAGATCTGCTCTGTTTCTCTGGACTCTGCACCAGGTCAGTCTTTCAAAAATTGCAGTTCAGAGTCAGATTCCATTTTGTTATGCTTAAACAGGAGTAGTATCCATACACCTAACCTACCCAACCCAGTAGTGTTTTTTGGTGCCTTCAGTGAGTCAGGCTTCAGATTCTAGGCAACCATCTGTCTTAATATGAGCAGCAGGGTAGCACAGGGCCTGGCTTCTATTTCACTTAACATCTGGGAAGGCACTGGGACTTGTTCAAAGTCCTGCAGTGAGTTAATTGCCTCTGATTTGAACTATGGGTGTCCAGGTTTTTAAGCCTGTGCTCCCACTACTAGAGCACACCACCTTCCAAAAAAAAAAAAAAAATCTGATGTTAGGCACACATTCAGGGCTGCAGCTAAGAATTTTGGGGCCCAGGACAAGTCCCTTGAGATGGGCCCCTGTCTCCCAAATCAGCCAAAGCCGGGAGTTGTGCCAGCTCCTTGGGTGGGTCCTCAGAGCCCAGGGCCCAGAACAGTCCCCACATGACTGTGGCCCTGCATACATTTCAACTGTCACATTATGAAGCAAGTCACTCATTTTACCTCAGAAATCCTTTGTCTCACATGGGAAAGGTGATATTAGACATTTCCCGAGATTTGCAGCAGAGATTCATAAAAAATCTATTCTGCTTGGTTATCAAACATACTGAACATTAGTGCACTGTCAACTGTAGTGTCCTGAGCTTGCAGTGCCATGTTTGAAGTTCTCACACACTGCTCGTTTGTCACACATCCTATCATATGTTGGAGAGGTTGAGAGGTATGTTAGATAGCTGAGCTATCAAGCCAATTATGCAGGGACTGTACCTACTCTGGCCCACATAAGAGGGTGCTAGTGTAATTTACTGGTTAAACAGATGGAATAGCATAAAGTCAGGTTGTCAAAACTCAGAACTGCAGAAAACCACCTGGTCTGGGATTACTAAATGTACACCAGCACTAATACTGAAAACCCATTTTTTTATAAGACATTTTTGTCCTTTTCATTCATCAATAAATCAGTCTCCCCTGTTGAGCTTTGATGCTCTAGTAAACAAATGTCCTCCACACAATGAGTCAAATTCATCTATACCCCCACAAACACGTGCCAGTTTCAGGCTGGAGGAGCTAGCACCCTGACACCATCCATTATCCAAGGTACAACACTTTGTACGTATTGCCTCCCAGCATCAGGTATTTCCCTGCTAAAGCAACTGAGCACCTAGTAAGTGGTTTAAGCAACTTACCACAGACCAGGGATGATGTACAAGACATGTGCTACTTACTACAAATGGATACCACCAGAAGACACAGGCAAGTAACCTTTTCTTCAAGAAAGGTGAAGTTCACCACACCTCACATTGCAAAGACTTAGCGCACTGGAAGGAGAGAAGTGCTGCAGCAGTGATTGCTCAAGTTGCTTACAATGTAAGCTGCTTAGCCAGCACCAGCAATACCAGATAGGTCAAGAAGACGAGAGGGAAACATTACTTACCATGATAATGCTGTTTCTTCTTAAGGGATCCATCAGTAATAGTCACAATGTGTTATTCCCCTGGAATGAGCAGCCCCATATATTTGGAACTTTGCGTCAATTATGAAACTTTAGAATGAAGTTCAGACTCTGCCTGTTGTCACACTTCACCCTGCTTTCTAATGTCAGATTTATTTCTACAGCTAGAGGAGCTCTGACTACCAAAAATAATTTTTTACATTTTTGAAACATGTTTAAAACAAGGCAGAACACGTTTATGTTGAGAAAGAATCTAATCAGATCACAGAGCAGCAATTGTAAATACTGCAACAAATCATGCTCAAACAAATAGAAACAGATTGTCAGAACTCATTTCCAGGTTCTGAAAGGGGGGCAGTGTCAAGAACTGGGAATATTAATGACTGATCCCTTTAGAAGACACATTGCTATGGTGAGTAATGGTCTAACCCCAGGAATCCATCAATACATACAATATGCAGATTCCATAGCAGTACTTTCGGAGACTGGGTTCAGAACTTTTTTAAAGGAACTGCACTGAACCTGCAAGTCATTTTCCCAGTAGATTAGTTTTAAATGCTATTTATGGAATCTCTGAATTAAGACCTTTGAGCCAAGGGCTCATTTACAAAGGCTAAACGTCCAAAAAAGAAACTATACAGAAAGGAAAAAAACAAACATGGGTACAATGTAGGAGTTGCAACATGAGGATTGAACAACAAAGTATAGTACTAAACATAACATACTAAGCTAGGATAATTGAACAAAACTGAAGAACTAGACTTAATGAAATATAATTGCTATAGTAGGAGAAAGTCAGAGGTTAATAGGAGGGTCTAGGGCAGGGAGGTCTGAAAGTAGAATAGTGAGTGGGAGAGGAGGTGGTTAGTGGGGATATTGGGTGGGGGAGAAGAGAAGAAAAAAATTACTCACCTTAGTAATGTTTCTTCTAATGGAGTCTTGCTATATTATGACAATTGCAGTATGACCGCAGGTTAGAACTGCTCCGGAGGTGAAATAGTTAACTTTCCATGCAGGCATGGAACTTAGAGCGCGAGCTCGGTTGAAAACTCTGTCTGTTGTGCTTCAAACGCAAACGGTCAGATCTTTACGAGCTAAAACTCACTAAGGGTCTGTGTGGAAGTTGTAAACCTACACTAGCCAACTGGCTACTAACAAACACTCATTTTTGGCCTAAAACAAAGACTCAAGTCAGGAGACCCAAAAATGCAAAAACACCAATTCACCCCAAAAGGTAGGTGAAAAACAAGGTGGGCATCAAAAAAGTGCCAACCCTGTACTGCCCACCCACATCCCCAAAACAGAGGTTCTGAGAGGGGCAGGGAGGGAGGTCATAATATAGCAAGACTCCATTAGAAGAAACATTACTAAGGCGTAGTAATTTTTTCTTCAAACATGAAGTCTTGCTATATTATGACAATTCAGACTACACAGCAGTACCCCATGGAGGAGGGACAGAACCTACCTAGGAAATAGGCTCTGAAGCACGGCTGTGTTAAACTGAGCATCACTCCTAGCCTGGATGTCCAGGGAGTAATGCTTGCTAAAAGTGTGAACTGTTTTCCAGGTAGCTGCTTGACATATTTCTAGAATAGGAATGTCTCTGGCAGCAGCCAGAGAAGCAGCTGTACCTCTGGTAGAGTGAGCCCTCAGGCCTGAGGGGGGAACTTTACCCAACTTCTCATAGCAGAATTGGATACAAGAGAATCCACCTGGCAATGGATCTTTTAGTGGCTGGCTTCCCTTTACCAACTTCGCCATAGGTGAGGAACAGTTGGAGGGAGTCAAACCTATGACCCTTGGTATGCTCTATGTAGTAACTAAGGGCTCTCTTCACATCTATGTTGTGCAGCATCCTCTCCCCAGAGTAGGAGTGGTCAGTGAAGTACACTGGAAGTGAAATAGATTGATTAAGGTGGAAATCTGAAACCACCTTAGGCAGGAACTTTGTTAGTCCGAAGGACCACCTTCTCTCTGTGAAAAGAGATCAACTCCTGCTCCACTGACGCCACTTGTAATTCACTTATGCGTCTGGCAGAGGTGATGGCTACCAAAAACACAGTTTTCCAAGTCAAGTACTTGAGCTCAGCTGAAGACAAGGGCTCAAAGGAGGGTTGCATAAGCTGAGCAATGCAAACATTAAGATCCCAGGCAAGGGCAGGATCCCTGAATGGAGGGATGGTGTGAAACAACCCCTTAAACTTGGAAAATACAGGATGAGCTGAAAGGGAAGAGGATTTACCTGCTGAAATAAAAGCAGACAGCTGCCAAGTGCACTTTCAGGGTAGCTGGTCTCAGCCCCAAAGAATTCAGGTGGACCATATAATCCAGGACTGTGGGTAGATCAGCAGAGACTGGGGAAATATGCTTTTCTGAGCACCATATGGAAAACCTTTTCCATTTGGAATTGTAAGTAGCCCTGGTGGAAGGCTTCCTTGCGGCCTTCAATATATCCATTACACCTTGGGAAAGGTGTAAATCAGCAAACTAACTCTTCAAAAACCAAGCCTTGAGATTGAGAGATTTGAGATTCGGGTACCAGACCCTTCCCTGGGCACAGGTTAACAGATTGTGATTCCTGGGAAGGGACAGGGGAGGATGGACTGCTAAGGACAGCAGGAGTGGATACCAGGGCTGTCTGGCCTAATCCGGAGCTATCAGAATGACACTGCATGATTGGGATCTGATTTTGACTAGCACTTTGAACAGGAGAGGAAAGGAGGGAAGGCATGAAAACTTCCCTCCCAACTGAGAGCTAAGGCATCCAGGGGTGGGCCCAACACTGGGGCCTGCAGCAAAAAGAGGAAGTTGGTGATTGTCTGGGGCTGCAAAAGATCTATCTGAGGGTGCCCCATCTGGCAAATACTACTCCCAAGACCAGGGATCCAGTGACCATTCTTGGTGGCACTGGGAAATCCTGCTGAAGCATCTGCCAGGACATTGTCCTTGCCTGGGAGGTGAACTGCCGTAAGGGAGGTGTTCAGGGAGTAAGCCAGAGACCACAACTTCATCGCTCCGGTGAACAAGGCCGTAGACAGAGTGCCCCCTTGCTTGTTGACGTACCACATTGTAGTGGTGGTCTCTATTCTGACCTGAATACTCTTGTTCTGAACAGATTTGGAAAAAGCTTGAAGTGCTAGAAAAACTGCTCTGATCTCCAACAGGTTGATGTGGAGCAGAGATTCCTGGGGAGACCACAGACCCTGGGTGGTGAGTGCCCATGTGAGCTCCCCAGCCCAAGAGGGACGCATCTGTAGTAAGGATTAGAGAATGAGACTGAGTGACAAAAGGAACCCCTTGTCTCAGGTTGCTCTGATCCTGCCACCACTGTAGGGCTTGAATCAGGGTTCGAGTTACTGGGATCAGCCTGGTAAGAGGATCCTTTCTTTGAGACCAAAAAGCTCTCAAATGGAACTGGATGTCCCTCATCTGAAATCTTGCTCCTTGCACAACTGCTGTGGAAGCAGCCATGTGTCCTAGGAGCTGCAGAAAATGCCTTGCTGGCCGGGAGATCTGCAGGGTAAATGAGGCCAGGGAGACTAGGGTCTTTGCCCTGTCCAGGGGGAGGAAGGCCCTGGCTTCCTGTGTGTTCAGTTCTGCACCTATGAAGGTAAGAAGCTGGACCGGCTCTAGAACTGACCAAGAGATTCAGAAAGACACCTAGAGAGGTAAGCAGTTGCTGCGTTATCTGAAGGTGTAAACTGACCTGGTCTGGGGACTGGCCTACTAAGAGCCAATCGTCCAGGTAAGGAAAGATGGCAAACATTTGCCTTCTTAGGTAGGCAACTGCTACTGTCAGGCATTTGGTGAATACCCTTGGGGCAGAAGTGAGGCCGAAGGGCATGGGAATATGGAAGTAGGCATCCTTGAGGTCCAGGGAAGCTAGCCAGTCCCCTGGCCTTAGAGAGGGTAGGATAATTCCCAGAGTCACCATTTTGAACTTTGGCTTTAAAAGGTGCTTGTTTAAATATCTGAGATCCAGGATGGGCCGCCATTCTCCTGTCTTTTTTGGGGTAAGGAAGTACCTGGAGTACAAACCTTTGCACTGGTGTAGGGGAGGAACCCTTTCCACAGCTCTGACAGCCAGGAGGGTAGAGACCTCTGCCTCTAGGGCGAGTGCCTCTGATGGAGTTGCAGGTGGAAAAGATCTGGTTCTCAGCTTTGGAAATTTTTTGAAGCTGAGAACCAGTCCCTGGCTTACTACTTCCGGGACCCACCTGTCTGATGTTAAAGACTTCCAGTCCTGGACAAAGTAAGCCAGCCTGCCCCCTACAGGTAGAGTAGAATCAGCCCTGGCAATCCCATCAGGGTGCCTGCTTGGCAGGGGCTTTGGGCTGAGGTGTGGAAGCAGACCTGCTTGTACCCCGTCTGCCTCTCTCTCTAACAAACCCCCTCTGAGCATAGGCGGAGGAGGAAGCTTGGGCTTGGTAAAAAAGCCTATGAAAAGGCCTGCCCCTGCCTCTAGGAAGCTGCTTTTGAGGAGTTGCCTGCCTTTCCTTGGCCTGTGCACTCCTATAGGTGGTCCTATATTCATCCATTTTCTTCATGTAATTCTCCGTTTGCTCCACAAATAGAGAATTTCCCACAACAGGAAAATCCATGGCCTTAGACTGGGTATCCTGAGACAGGGTAGTACATCTGAGCCAAGCCATCCTGCGAAGTGCCACAGATGTAGCCATGACTCTTGATGAATCATTAGAGTCCACTGCAGCATGAAATTGCACCTTGGATGCCTCAATACCATCCATAGCCACCTGTTCCAGCTCCCTGGCAAGCTGGTCAGGGACTTGTTTCGCTAGGGCCAGCGCAGTATCCCATCTGGATTTCTGGTACCCTAGCAGCATAAGCCATATAATTTGCTTGTCTGAGTCCCAAAGATGCTGCCATGTACTGTTTCTTTGCCATAGCATCAATCTTCCTGGAGTCCTTCTCAGGGGTGTGAAGCTAGGGAATATTAGCCTTGTCACAGGCTGCAGCCTGCACTACCCACATGGCTGCATTGTTGAGTGAGGAAATCAGTGTCGGAGCCTGATAAGGTATACCTCTTGTCCATCCTTTTATCCACAGGAGGTATAGTGTGAGGAGTTTTTAAAACTTTTACTGTCCGTTTCTGAAAAGATTTATGCAAAGGAATAGACAGTCTTCTAGACTCTGGAATATCCATCATTTCTACATAGTCTGGCTCCTCTTGGTCATCAACAGCTTCAACAGGGAGCTGGAGAGTTTCAGCAACTTTTTTTTTTTTTTTTTTATAAAACATGAAATGAGAAGGGGACTCAGAAAGCCTTGGAGGAGAAACCCCTAGGGGTCTATCTGGAGAGCTGTCCGGATCAATGGGCACATCCAGATCTTCAAAACCATATTCACTCTCCTCATATTCCTCTTCTCCCTCCCCTGGTTCATAAAAATCCTCAAAATCATAATCCTGAACCGGTGGAACAGGCCGAACCGAATGCTTACCTGAAGGTGTCTGTTCGGTCGGAACCGGAGAGAGAGAGAGACTGGACAATTTTAATTGCTTTAGCCATTTCCTCAGCAGTTGGGGAGAGAACTTTTGGCTCTACACTAGCTGACTTTCTAGTCCTTTTTGCTGGAACCGGCTCTTCGTTTGCCCCAGGAAGTATCGCCCTGGTCAGAGGGCACTCCCTCTGGTTCGGTTGGCACCGAACCGGGCTGGCCATCCGGGTCAGCGGACTTTTTGGCCTCCCTTTCCCTGAGCCTACCAACTCTCTTATCTATGGTGGCAGCAGGGAAATTGACAAATCTGGCAGTCTGAATTGAGGTGGTCAAACCCCAGACAATAGACACATGTGGTGTGTGGGTCAGCCTTAGCAAAGCTTCCCCACAAGCGCTACAGTGTTGAAACCAGTTAGTCCGGCTTTTCTTTTGGGTTTCTCAGACATAATGCCAGCCTAACCAACTTGCCGTTTATGGCAATCCATCAAGCAAGACACCATATCGGTTCTAACCGTGTCGCAGTCGTGGGAAAAACCGTAATGAAATCCATTTTTTTTTTTTTTTTTTTAGAACTGATAAGAACCGGGAACCGACTCTAAAAAAAAAAAGTACCAGTAGATTTTAAATGCAACCTGATCTGTTCAAACCGAACCGATAAAGAATTACAAGTTCCACACAGAAAAAATAAATGTAAAACCTATTACATTACCACAGAGAGCTTGAACCGACCGGTTGCGGTTTAATTTCAGCTAAAAACCGAAAAATAACACTTTTAAACCGACAAAATGACCCGAGCAGAAGGAGAAATCTCCTGAGCGACTGTTCAGTGAGGTGGAGTAAAGAATCTGACAGTTTGCGTTTGAAGCACAACAGAGAGTTTTCAACCGAGCTTGCGCTCTAAGTTCCATGCCTGCATGGAAAGTTAACTATTTCACCTCCGGAGCAGTTCTAACCTGCGGTCATACTGCAATTGTCATAATATAGCAAGACTTCATGCTGTTTGAAGAGGGCAGTTGGAAGTTACAGAACTAGTAAGGCAAGTCAAGGAAGAGTGCGATCAGAAGCCCAGTGGTAAAGAGCAGCAGCCAAGGGGGGCCTTGTCAAGTGGGGGGGCTGTACGGTAATGTACCGAGGATCATAAGGGTTAAGTGAGAATAGCTGCTGCCACGTTTACTAGATGTTGAAGACAGTCTTTGAAGGGGGCCAATATTGGGAGGGGATTGAATAAGTCCTGGAAGGCTGTTAAACCAGAAAGGGGCTCTATATATGAAAGCAGTGGTTTTTGCATATTATCTGCATAATTTCCAAATATAGCCTTGTTTAAGGATGGATGCTTTCCACATTGTAGAGGATTGTGAAATTATATGTTGAATCAATCACAACCGTTCAAAAAGTTATTGTTGACATCTGCTTTTGAACTGGGCTAAATGGCCCTTTTGTACCCTTTTTTCATTGTATATTGCACTGTCTTTCTATATTATACACTGTGCTAGATTTAGTGGTGTGGTCACTAAATGTGCGCTATTTTAGAGGTGTGGATATGGGGTTTTTCATCCTCCTGGTGATGCATGCACATGTAGTGCAAAACTAGTCGAGGTTTGGGAGCCTGTACTGCAGGGCGGCCTTACAATTTTACTGCTCATAATAAATTTAGATTTTACAAGTCTCTTGCAAAGTGCTACCCCTTGATGCTGCCACACATGCAGAGCTGCCTCTTGTAGAGGGTGGGAATTTACCAGTTGTCATAACAGTACTGTATGCAGGAGACCGCTCAAATGAGAAATTGTTCTCCTGAATGCTGGTTTGCCTGCCTACTTCACCATAATTGACAGAGTGCTAGTGGACCCAAGTCTTGCATGATCCTGTTGGTAACTCTGTTCCCTTTTGAAATACGGGCAGTGGAGCTTTTGTTCACTTGAGCTGGATGTTTCAGTAAAGAAAGCAGGAATTGCAATTAACTGATTGACAGAATTCAGACAACGCTTCAGGTAGGAATTTCGTGTTCATCCTTAGTACCTCCTTGCCCCTAGAGAAAGTTGCATCGTTTTGATTTGTGCAGAGGGCTTGCAGTTCACTTACCCTTCTAGCAGATGTCAGTGCCACTAGAAAAATAGTTTTCCAGGTGACATTTCAGTGCCATAAAGGGCATAGGCCTGAAAGAAGCCTTAACGAGCTTGGAAATACAGTACTCCCTCACTTATTTGCCCCTTGATTATCCGCCACCCTCTGTTACCGCCAGTCTCATGTCCAAACAGATCCCCATGTTAATTCCCTCTTTAATCCACCTGCCTGTGTCTCTGCCATTCGCCAGCATTTTATTTTGCCCAACTGCTATATAGCCCATTGTAATTTCCCTCCTTCTGCCATCAAAGCAGTCTGGAGTCTTGAGTCACATGCACTGCATAATGGGCTCGAAAATCACCAATGTTTTTAAATCAAATTGTTTTTTGTTCTTATAGAAAGCATCTTGGCCATACAAAGCGAGTATGGTACAGTACAGTATGCAGACCTCCGCCCTGCAACTCCACTCACACTCCCAGTCGGTCGTCCATACATCTTTCGATCTGCATTGGCCTTAGGGATGCAGTGTATTTTTTTTTTTTTTTTTTTATACAGACAGCTTGTGTAGTGTGCAGGGGTGCTGGTGGTGTGGTTTACACAGAAGTGGGAGCCAGGAAGTCTGTGGCAGATGCGATAGAGTCTGCGTGTATAAAGTGAACGCAGCTTGTAATGTTATGCCTATCTAACCTGCATGGAGACTTTCTCCATTTTGTTCCTCCTCTGAGGCACCCGAATCCCTCTGGAGCACTCAACTCTGTCCACCTGATCTATTTAGAGGGTTCATCATTGGACACAAAGCACACTCACAGTACTTGGCTCCTCTCTGCTTTAAACCACAGAATGCAAGTCTTCCTCCTCCTCCTACTAGGATAAGCAAAAAGTACAGGGACATCTTTCTCAATCACCCACTCCCTTTCCCACTCCGCTAGGCAAAGTACCAATTCCAACTCACTTACAGCTTCCGAATGTACAGTACCATTGAGTCTACCAGTATTTCACTCCCTGGGTCACTTGTGACTTAAATACTGTATGTGTGAGCACGTTTTTAATAATTTTCACTGAATAAAAAAACATTGCAAAATAAAACATTTTTTGCATGTCTAAGGATTTAAGTGTATGCACACTATATACACCAGCAAATCACCCAGATTTTTTTTTTTTTGTTTGTTTTTTTAAAAACATACACCTATTATCCACCACCCTCTTATACACCAGAAAAGAGTGGCACAAAGTCTGGCAGATAATAGAGGGAGCACTGTATACACATTCAAGTCCCAATGAGGGACAATGTCCCTCACAGGAGGGTACAGGTGATTAAAGCCTTTGAAAAACATTTTGAAAATGGATTGTAAAGCCATTGACCTGTGCCAGTTGTGTAGTACAGACACTGTTGCCAAATGCACCTTCAGGGTTGATTGCCTGAGGCCCAATGACTGAAGGTGAACCAGGCAGTCCAAGACTAGACAGACATATGGTTGATCAGTCTAGGAGCACATGAGAAAAGAAAACTTCTATTTTGAAGCGTATGCTTTCTTTGTTGGTTTCCCAGAAGCCTTCACTTTCATTACTGTAGATGCCACTTATACCATCCATGCTGAAGCCCAACAGCCACTTTGAAGGGACAAATTCTGGATGCCAAACCTTTTGTAATAGGGCTCCATTATAAATATACTGGCATTAATGGATTAAAGGCACCTGCTATACCGAAAGCCTGAGACCCATTAACACCTCAGCTGCAATCAGGTAGACACCAGACACTTCCAGCAGCCAGACTGCAGATAAGGAGGTGTTAATGGGCCTCCCTTACATTAACTGATCGGCTGAAGCCAACCATTATATAGGTGCTAAGCTGCAGCTGCTGAGAAAGCTAAAATGCCCTCTTTTTGTCCCTGCTCTGTCCCATCTTCCCACCCTCCTTCACGGCAATCCTTTACTCAGTTTCTTGATTGCCAAGTTGCAAGTTACCCCCCCTCCACCACCACTGCATTCTGTGATGTGGTTATAGAAAGTGTCGGAGACTGCTCTTTAAGAGGTGTCAAATCCCAAAAGGCTGCAGTGCTTCTTTTCTCACTCTTTGGAAGGTCTGACTTGGTTTACCACCTTCATCCTCTCATGGGGATCCCTCACTCAGTCTGCTCAGTTGCTGTTTGCGAAGTTCCTCAGTTACAACCCCCCAACCCAACCCCACATGCAGTCAGTACAGTTGTGGTCCGAATGACTGCAGCAGTTTTTTTCTCAGTGATCAGCAGCATGTTTCTCCAACATTGTATTGAATATGGTCATCTGTTTATCTGCTCAGAGAGCTACAGTAGTGGTGCGGAAACAGACTGTGTGATTGGTAGCTACTGGTGTTTGCAGAGTGGAAACAGGATTTAAGTGTTCAGTTGTAGGAGAGTGTGGGTGATTGTATATATGGCATAACCACGATGGTCAGTAGAGCCTGTTGGAGTTTCTGTGCAGTCGCTGTCATGGTTGGAGGTTTGTGTCTGCTGTTGGGCTCCTGTAAACAGGGTAAAAGAGGAAGTTTACATGAATTTTTGAATGACTTATGACATGGTCAGGGTCAGAATCAGACTGATCCTGCTTAGGGAGTCTGACTGTACATAGTCTTTCCCTGGCAGGTATACGGTTTGTAAAATGTTATTCTTATCTACAGGAACAGGATAAACTCCATTAGTGTTGACTCATTTTCAAGGAGGTCCTAACATCAAATAGACAAACATTTTACAAATAGGCAACAGACATAAATAGCATAATTGCAAATTATACATAACAATAAGTTTTGTTCATAATACATATTCCTACTTAAAATAAAGTAACACTGCAATCAGGTCTCCCAATTACTTTAAAGTATCCATGTTAGATTAAAGTGCCTGTGCTGGATTTTCTTCATCTGCAACATACGATTTGCTCATATAGAATAAAAATATACTGCCCCCTGCCATGGTTTACAACAAGTTCTTAACCTTTATATAAAATCCATAAACCAATTTCTTATCAGCCCAGGATTTACAGGAGCATCCACATCTCAACTCCAGGGGCACTGCATTCCAGATTCTGGGGCCCCTACATAGGGGAGATGCCCTACCCATAACAATGTTGCATTTGGGGACAATATATTCTGCACCTCAACAGGTTCTCAGCCACTTTGTAATATGGCATAAAAAAGAAACATGAAATGAAGCACTCAGATAGGTGCAAACACACCATGTGATACAGTGGAAACCATGGTCTAATACCATAGTAGATCATGGTTTGTATTGTAATACCTTGGCAATCCACTACAGATAAGCAGTATACAAGTGAAAGCAATATGCAAATAGCTTGCAGTGTGTAGCTGTCCCTAGTTGTGTTTACTAAGATTTTCCTGGGTGGCCGGCCCGGTGGCGCTGAGGGTTGAGGCGCTGGATGCCACACCTCGCGCTACGCCAGCGACCCGGGTTCAGGAATGAGCCTGGGTCGTCGGGGGTCGGCAGGGGAGGAGAAGGATTGAGTGTCTGTAAGACTGCTCTCCTTCTCCGGGGAGGGGGGTGAGATGTCTTGGTGGCCTGGCGGCTTCTAGCGGTGGCTGGCGGCTTGGCAGGTCATGGCAGAACCAGAGGGACGTGCTGAGGCAGACACTGGGATGGGGCGTGTGCGGTAGCGTGCGCGCTCTGGTCCCTTGGCATCATTGCATGCCTCAGATGTATGGGGGAGAAAAAAGGGGAAAAACCTTGCGTGCTGCGTGAAGGCTGGACAAGCAGCACTGCCAGCTTCTATTCCCTGAATGCTCCTCCTGGCCCAAAACCCCCCCCCGGATCCTGTGGCGGTGGTTGCGTGCCCACCATGGCTGATCGCTGTGCAGGTTGGAGGTAAGAGTAGAGCTTGGGGATTGGGAGCAGAGAAAGGGGCTGACGGTCGGCCGGACTGGGGGGAACCATTGGTAACGCCCCCCAGCTGCAGAGGAGGAGAAATAAAAAGTATAACAAAAAAATAAAGAATTTTCCTGGCACAGGGTTTTTGACTTTTTTTAAGACTGTTCTATATTGTAACTACAACAGAAGTTCATGAGTTAATAAAGATTGTACATTTAAACTCCACATATACTGTTAATTATGCTGCAGCAATATTTCTGTAGAAGTGAACAGTTACATACTGTTACCATCCCTTCTGACCTACTGCTTTCTAAGCAACTGTGGGTGCAATGCATTGTGGATGACTGAATAACATTATCTGGCCGAGCCTTTTCTTGGTGAATACACAGTGGTAAAGATAAGCATGCAGCTTTTTTTTTTTTAAATTCAAGTTTATTGATAAACAACGGGTACATTTGGTACAGGCTTAACAAGCACTTTTATGTCTTTACAAATACATTTCATTATTTGGTCCTCTGATATTCCCCAACATTTTATAAAGTCCCCGACATTCATTAATTGATTAATGCAAAGGTGAAGAAAAGGAGTTTGGGGGGGAAGGGGGGGAGGGGGGAAGGGAAAGAGGGGAGTCTGCCCCTATGGCGGGGCCCTCAGTTTATTTCCCACCTCCCCAGACCTCACAATAGATCTTTACAGTTAGGTTACTAGTTCAAGGAAAGTTGATACCACATGAACCATCTGGTCCACTTCCAGGTGTATAGTGCTGTTCTATGGTTTATTTTATATGTTAACTTCCATTTCTGCAATTCCTTGGACTATTTGTACCCAGGAGTCCATGGTGGGAGTAACCTTCTTTAACCAATATTTGGTGATCGCCTTATGGGCCGCCGCCAAAAGGAGGGACCACAAGTATAATGAGTCTGCCCCAGTCAAGCTCCGAGGTGGTTCGCCCAGCACCATGCAAGGCCAGTCCAAAGGAAAATCCAGATCTAGTATTTTGGCAATAGCCTGGGAGATATCTCCCCAAAACCGGCCCAACCCCGGGCACCGCCACACGATATGCAGAAGGCCTGCCTCACTCTCCCCACACATTCTCCAGCAGAGGGTCTCTGCCAGGATCCTCCGACTAAGTGAGAGAGGGGTCAGGAAATATCTAATCTTTACCTTCCAAGTAAACTCCTGCCAGTATGGGGAGCTGGTGGTTTTAAGGGTCAATCCAAATACCTTACCCCAGTCAATTTCCCTGATGTCCTCCGCCCCTTCCTCCCTCCATCTGTGCTTAACCTTCTCCAAGTAGTCTCCCTTCAGACCCATGAGGGTTTTATATAATATAGAGATTAGGCCCTTGACCCTCATAGAGGTCAGGATTGCAAAGAGGCTTTCCACCAAGGGAGCCACCCTAACTTCCTGGGGGTCCAGGCTTCGGCACCTGTATATGTATTCCCTGACTTGTAGATATCGGTAGAAATCAGTGGGGCGTAATCCATACTTATCTTTCAGGGCCTCAAAGGTCATGACCTCCCCGTGTACCATATACTGCTTAATATAAGTCAGTTCCCTTCTCTCCCAGGTTCTAAATGTATGGTCTAGTTTAGCAGAAATAAAGGTAGGGTCCCATGACGGCCTAAAAATCGGCCAAAGGGAGTACTTTATTTTATGTTTCTGCCATGTTCTGTGAACGGCCCTTATAGTGTCCCTCACTGTAGTCAAGACAGGGGGAGGGAAACCCCCGGGGTTACCCCTATGAACAACTCGAACCCCCAATGAGGAGCCCCTATCCTCTTCCTCCGATACCTCTATATCCTTCCAATTAGCTTTATAAGCGTGGACAGACCATTGTAGCGCCCTTTTAACCTGGGCAGCCAGATAATAGTTTTCCAAGTCTGGAAGGGCCCTGCCACCATCCGCCCTCCCGAGATGGAGAATTCTAGCGCTGACTCTTGGTTTCTTATTGTTCCAAATAAACTTTAAAATCATTCTTTGCCAGACATTGAACTGTGATTTGGCTATGAATGTCGGAGGCATTGAAAAGATATAAATATCTAGGGAGGATATTCATAATTACAGTCTGTATTCTTAGGTACAGTGGTAGGTTCAAAAGTGACCACCTATTCAGGTCCCTCTGCACCGGACCCGTTAGTGGGACATAGTTGGCTTTAAGGAGGCGCGAGTTATGTTTAGTTAGGCAGACCCCCAGATATGACATTTTAAGAGCTAGCCAATTCAAGGGTAAAGACTCCACAATTCCATGTGATGGAGTGTAATAGAAGGCCAGGACCTCTGTCTTATTCTTATTCAGTGTATATCCCCGAGTGCCTGCCAAACTCTGTTAGTATGGACCAAATGTTAGGGATAGAGTTCTGGGTTGGACAGACAAAGCAGGACATCATCCGCATAAGTGATATCTTCCTCTGCCGCCCCACCTCGATGCCATGAACCCCTGGGGATGAACATATCACCTCCAGAGTGGTTCTATATACAGAGCAAATAGTAAGGGGACAAGGGACATCTGGCAGCGTGCCTGCCTGGGCCAAAAGCATCCGTGAGCCGCCATTAACTCTAATATAAAGCTGCGGACCAGTACAGCGACTTAATTCCAATCAATAAAGTCTGCGGAAAGCCCATGCGTTCTAAAACCAGAAACAGAAATGGCCACGAGACTTTGTCGAAGGCCTTTTCGGCGTCCACTCGACTCATGAGGCATGCAGGCAGGCGCTGATGATGTATAGCATCTATTATGTTAATGGCCGACCGGACACCGTCGAAAGCCTGCCTGCCCGGTATGAATCCCGCCTGGTCAGGATTAATGAGTTCTGTGAGTATGGTGTTTAATCGGGATGCTATTACCGCGGTAAAGATTTTATAATCCGAATTTAAGAGGGAGATTGGCCAGTAAGATTCGCATCTGGCTGGGTCTTTATTCTCCTTCGGGATAAGTAATCGTGGCGTATTGCCAAGAAGGAGGGATTGGGCTCGCCTCCTGCCAGATCTCAGAAGAGACATTTTGCAGCAGGGGGATAATGTCCTGGAGAAATACTTTATAAAATTCGGCTCCAAAGCCGTCCGGGCCAGGACACTTCCCTATCTTCAGGCCCTTTATGGTGTTTATAATTTCTGTTTGGGTGATGGGTTTAATTAACCTTTGTGCCTTACCCAGGCAGAGGGTTGGAAGGTGTATAGAGCCAAGGTAAGCCTTGGTATCATCCACCAGTACAGATGACCAGGAGTATAAAGCTACGGTAATATGAGACAAAGGCCTCTGCTATTCGGTCAGGCTTCTGAGAGAGAAGACCACTATCCGGACAAAGAATCTTAATTATTGTTGCTTTGGCTCGAGTTGTCTCAGTCTAATTGCCAACAACTTTGTACCTCTGGACCCCCCTCATAATATTTTTGTTTGAGGAGAAAAAGGTTCCTCTCAATCTCCTCCCTTTGTAACTTTTGTATTTCTTCCCTCAGCGACTTAAGCTCAAGGTCCCTCTGCCCGTCCCAGTGCAACCTTTGATGCGATTCTAACTCCGCTAGTTTGTTTAAGTCTGAGTGTCTCTGGAGTCTATCTTTCTTTTTCTTTGAGGCTATACTTATTAGTTGGCCCCTAATTGTAGTCTTTAGCGTGTCCCAGATAATTTGAGGCGTCACTCCGGGTGTGGAGATCACCTTAATAGTGTCAGATATGTGCTGTTTGATTTTGTCAACTACGTCTCTATCCTGAAGAAGAGACGTGTTTAGTCTCCAGTGTTACCTTTTTAGGCAGAGAGATAGCTGCCTCCAGGAATATCGGGTTGTGATCCAATACCTCGGACACACCGACCCACATGGAGGGTAGTGCAGAGATATTGTCCCTGAATGTAAAGAAGGTGTCCAGTCTGGAGTAAACCTTGAACCTAGGAGTAGCAGGTGTACTCTCTGGTCCTGGGATATTTCTCTCTCACACATACACCAAACTCATATGGTTCAGAGCTTGTTTGACCATCCGAGCCCTACGATACTCAGGGTTTTGGGTAGTAGATGTGGTGTCTAAGTTTCTATCCCATACCAGGTTCCAGTCACCCCCCATAATCAGAAGGCCCCTAGACCTCTCCGTAACCAAGCGAGCCAGTGCAACATAAAACGAGGTTGGGGAGCCCGGTGGCGCATAGACGTTCACAAGGGTGAGCTGGGTGTCCGCCACTTTTCCTATCAGCATGATGTATCTGGCGGCATTATCTGCCACTGTATCTTCCACCACAAATGGGAAGGACTCCGCCAGGAATACAGCAACCCCCCTTCTACGTCCCGACTCCAATGAGGCATGGTATACCTGAGGGTAGGCCCTGGTTCTCAGCTTTAAAACCTCTGTGGGGGAAAGGCGAGTCTCCTGCAGGAAATTTATCTCACACTTCTGCCTATCAATATATTTCTGGATTTGTTTTCTCTTCACTGGACTGGAGCATCCATTAATATTGTATGAGAGAACTTTCACATTATGTTGTGTCACTAACATATTTCAATGTTATTCTGTTTGCCAGTCTGCAGACTGTTAAAATGCCCAAATATGCCTGTAACATTATACTTTGTTAAAATAGCCCAAAAGTACCCGTACAGCTGAAGCAAAACTAGAAACAAGAAACAACCACAGAAATGATAAAAAAAACAGAGAACAGTTTGTGTCAACATATGCCTGGGGCCAAGCGAATGTGTTTGCCCAGGCAAGAAAAGGTTGAGGCGGGGGCTCTTGAAAAGCCTCCTAGCCCTCCTGAAGTGTTTAGTCTTCTACTTCCTAGGGAAGGGCGGGAATAAGATCCCACCCAAAGGGCAAGCGCAAAAACGCCATTCAGGAAGTATTCCCTCCAGATGGAGGGGATATCCTTCTTCCAAGGGGAAAGTCCCCTATATGGGGTGCCCCATAGTCAGCACTGGGCATTAGGCAGCCATGTTCCGGCTCCCTCCATAGCATCTGTGAATTCAAATGAAACTTTGTCTAATCACCTATTTTTGTTTTATTAGCGGGGGAGAATAGACACCAAAAGTACCAATCCCCAGGTTGATCCTCTTAAATGGGTGTAACCCCAATTATATGGAGAAATATTACTTTAAGGCCCTGGTCCTTCTATGATCAGTCAGATTAGTTTAACCAGAATATCAGTTCAGCGGACCAGTCACACATAGGGGTTTGGGTTCCAATAGCCAGATATGATCCAAGTCAAAGGAGGCAGACAACCCCCAGAGCACATCTCAGGTACCCTCTCCGCTTAAAAAGCAGCGCCAAGAAGTCCCGAAGCTCAAAGGGCAGCATCGCCTTCCACCCTATTTAAAGAACAACTGTGCGACATGACCATTGATGCCTCTCCCAATCCCCAACCGAACGCCACGAAGGTCTCCAGGCAATTTCCCGAATGTGCCCAGATGACCCCCAAGAAAATGATACTGAGGGCGGACCCCTCACCGCGGGGATCCGGAGCACAAGAATGTCAGTGTGTACCTCAGTCAAAGAACCCCAGAGTACTTACAGTGGGCTCTGCTTACAGGTCCGGGGGGGGCAAGGTGATCCACCTAGGTGTAAGGTCTCGCCATTCATGTAGCATCATCCGACTGTTATTTCATTTGGTGCACTTCTTCCCTGTTCCACCGCCAGGTGAGGAGCCTTTTTGTTGATATCTGCAGGGTCTCCCAACTGGTTTATGAGTGCAGCGACATCCGCCCTCAGGTTCTGGCCACGAGCACCTTGTGTGTTTCCCCGTTTAGGTGGTCCCTTCTGTGAAACGGTCCACACCGAGGCAAGCAAATCTCTCTCCAACCTTTCCTTCACAAGTGGGGGGACCGTTAAACCAAGCGATTCCAAGTAAGGGGTAGCAGCCAGCAGATCCTGGAACATTTTAGCTCCTCTGTCAGTTTGGATTCTCAGCCTCGCTGGGTATAAAATCTGTGCCCTTAGATCACGAGCTCTGAGTTGTGTCAGTATTGGCCAGAGCGTCCTCCTGGCCTCCTGGACTTTCGTGGTGTGGTCATTATCCAGAAAAACTCAATGGCCTTCAAAGGTCAGAGTACCCTTCTTCCATGCCAGCTTTAAAATCTCCTCTTTGGTCTGGTAGCTAGTAAATCTGACCACTATTGAGCGAGACCTCGCCTCGGGGTTTTAAGGGCGTGCAGTAAGAGATCTGTGTGCCCGATCCATAGACAGGTCGACCTCTGAGGACAGTGGGAGGATTTGTTTGAGCATTTTCTGTAAGAATAAAGTCATGCTTTGAAATTTATCTTGAACCCTCGGAACTCAAACAACCTGATGTTTTGTCTCCTATTCGGCCCTCCAATCGTCCAGCTTACTAGTGAGTTCTCTATCTCTGGCAAGTAGGTAGCGCAAAAGTCTGTCTTGTCGATCCGATTGCTCAACTAGCTGGTTGGCACATAACTCAAGTTTCTGTTTATGATCTATTTTAGCCAAGTCCGCTTTGAAATCTTTGGCGTTTGGTCAATTTTGCCACTATTCGCCGTCTGGAGGATCGTTTCCGGAGGCTCGGTATAGTTTCCTCGGCCTCTGTCTCGGTGTTTTGTGGGCCTTCCTTCGCGGCTTTCTCCCGAGTGTCAGATCCACACTCCACCTGCATCATTTCTTTTAATTTTTGCATCGGCGTCGATGTCGGTTTCGAAGTTTTGTTCCTTTTGTTTTTTGCTGGCGAGGACATCGCAATTTTAGGGTGATTAAGGCGGATTATGGCGAGGAGGGAGACGGAGATGAAGATCTAAGCTGCCATTAGCCCGCTGACATCACCGGAAGTCCAAGCATGCAGCTTCTATAACCGAAAGCAAAAATAACAGACACTGAGATAAACAAAGCAAAATTAAAGAGAGGATACTTCTGTGGGTGAAAAGAAAAATAAATTGAGAAACAAAAAAATCAAAGAAACAGACTAACAATAGTAGTCAAAACAAGTATTTGAAAGAAGAAAGCAGTAAATGTTATGTTGTTCTATGTCCTGCTGAGTTAGGTAGTTTAGAGGGGAAAAAAGTGAAAATAATATTCCGCAAAATAGTAGTTGTTCAATAAAGTCTTTTTCAGATTGGCTTAGTTCAGTACATTTGGAGAAAAGGTGCTTGTGCTACTAGGATTGTGTGACAGCCACCCTGTTGGTCTGCAAAGCAACTGAAGAAAGAAAACTAAAATGTACCATAGCACACTCCCATCATGCAGTGCAGCCCATGTCTTCTAATACATAGAGAGGAAACTCAAAGCACCTAGAATAGAAAGTGAATTGCAAGTTTTTGAAAAGTTGTAAAATATGTTTTGATGTTAG
Source organism: Neoceratodus forsteri (assembly GCA_016271365.2). Classification (NCBI taxonomy): domain Eukaryota; kingdom Metazoa; phylum Chordata; order Ceratodontiformes; family Ceratodontidae; genus Neoceratodus; species Neoceratodus forsteri. The sequence goes on from CM057458.1 coordinate 340,843,799, forward strand.
AAAGCTTAAAGCTTGTAATGAGTTATTTTAACAAAAGTGAAATAGTAGCAACGATATTTCCAATAGGCGTGTTCCAATTGTTTTCAAGTATATGTACATCATGTTTAATAGCTCAATTTATAGTATTCTGAAAGGAAATCAGTGTGATTGTACTCATTTATTCAAAGACTATTGGTCATACAGTCATTGCCATGTTACAATCGGATTAAGCCACTCGAAAGGATGGGTCTACAGTGGAATTAATCCATGGCTGGTTGGTTGGACCCACTCGGCCTTTGGCCTCGTGGTCCAACCCCCCCCCAACCATGGGGTAATACCACAGTAGACCTATGCTTTCTCGTGGCTTAATCCTTACTTGTTCCCAGAGTGCAAACTTACCCAAAATGTAATAGGACATTTGTTTCCTTATTTTATCCATGAAGACTGCTGTATGTAAATTTTTCCTGTCCTCCAAACACCATCAATTTAAAGCTCTATGCAAGTTACAGTGGTGGGTGTTCCTGGGGGAGTAAAGGATGAATCGGCAAGCCTGTTGTACAACATCCAGCCTTGCCAGCTCCGTCCCAGAGACCCCCCCCCGTACTCCAAATCCCCATAATCTATCACAGGTAGAAACATAGATTGCACAATCCTGCATCATATATCCACTGTTGTATAATTCTTCAGTTTATAGAGCATCCCCAATTTTCTACTGAGATTTCCTAGCAAACATTCCAGATGCTCATCCCATTTTAATCTACAATCCAGCCACACACCTAATTATTTATAGCTAGTTACCTGTTGTACTTTCTCTCTCCCCCCTTAGTCCTACTATCCAGGGGCTGGCATTCTCTAGTAGGAGCCCCTAAAATGCATCACCTGTGTCTTTATGTTTAAGATCAAAGTAAAAGGTGTCCAACTCAGAAAAAGCAAGTTGTAATTTGGTATTAATGCAATCCGAGGAACTACTCTCCACATAAATCAGAGTATCAACATATATGTGATATCTAATATCAGGGTCACCAAATTTTATTCCATTTATGTAGATATTAAAAAGTAAGGGGCCCAGGATGGAGCCCTGTGGCACCCCCACCTTAACTGGAAGAACTGTTGATCTAAAGTCACCAATTTCCACCATCTGTTCCCTTCCAACAAGGTAGGAAGTTCATTTTTGTACTGCCTGTTCAATACCCATATCCCTGAGCCTGGACAGGAGGACAACGTGGTTCAAGGTGTCAAAGCCTTAGATAAATCAATAAAAATGGCTCCCACAGAGTTCCTCCTGTCCAGGCCCATCTGGATACACCCCCCACACTTTCAAGAAAGTGGTCTGGGTACTGTGCTTTGATCGAAAGCCAGACTGATATTTATTCAGCAAGTCACTCCCCTCCAAATAATTCTTTGTCTAGAAGCCAATTTTCCCCATTATCTTAGAGATTTGGGAAAGCAAGGGGATGGGTCTAAAATTGCCAATCTCCATCCTTGAACCTGTTTTATAAACTGTCACTGTGCTGTGGATAGGTCTACTTCCAGGGAGAAGGCGGAGTTCCAGGATCTTTATGGCTTCTGTGCCTAGCACTGAACATCTTGTTCTGCATGGTTTGTACTACATTGTAATAGTGTTTTCTGTTGGGATAAGAACAGACTGACCCCGAAACTGGGGAGGAAAATGCTTGTATTGCCAGGAACACTGCCCTGAACTCCAGGAGGATGATATGTTAGTGGTCTCCTGTGTGCTCCAGGTGCCACTTACCATGAGCTCCCCAGTGGGCACCCCAACATAGGAGGGAGGTAAAAATTACTCAAGTGTACTAATGTTTCTTCAAAGGGATCTCTCACTAGATTTAACAGCATCTTCAGTCCTACGGATGGAGCTTGCAAGTTTTATGCAAATTGAGGAACGCAGAATAAAAATTCAGAAAACTGCTGTGTGATCATGCTCACCTCTGCCCTGTAATGGCAGATCCCCCCACCCCTCCCAAGCTGAGGCTAGCAGTGACCATTAAAGTCAGACTAATAAGTACCCATAAGGGATAGAGTTTTGGAAAAAAACTTTCACTGGCAGAAAAATAAAACTGTCAAAACGCAGAATATCAGTTGTAAAACAATGCAATAAGTAATACTCAAGCAATCAAAAGAAACCAATTCTTGTGAACTTTTTTCCAGGTTCCAGAAAGGGAGGAAAGGATGGGATTGCAGAACCTAATGAGGGATCTCCAAGTATTTTTTTTTTCTTCAAACCCCAGAAATCCCTCACTAGTTTAACTAAAGACTCCATACCAGTACATCAGGAGGCTGGGTACAGAAACTATTTAGGGAAAGGTTCTGCAAGACAGCAGTGCCAAAGCTAGTATCTCTTCTGGACTGAAGTGCTTTGTAAAGGTGTGCACAGTCTTCCAGGTAGCTGCTTTACATATCTCCTGAATGGAGACACCTCTGGATGCTGCCACAGAGGTGGAGGTACCTCAGAGAATGGGACCTCAGTTCCAGCAGAAGCTTGCCAGCTTTGCCAAAACCGAACTGCATACAGCCGGCTACTATGTAGAGAGAAATGGTTCTCCTGGATGCTGGTTTACTTTGTCTTACCTCACTGTACGTGACAAATAACAGAATTTGTGGACCTAGTATCCTTTGTGTGGTCCAAGCAGTACTCCGGAGCTCCTTCAACATCCGGACTGGTGCTTCTGCTCCCCTAGGGCGGAGTGCTCTGTAGCAAAACACTGAAAGAGTAATCAACTGATTCAGGTGAAATTCAGACACCACCATGGGGAGGAATTTTCTATTAGTCCCAAGTTCTACTTTGTCCCCATGAAATACGATGAAGTTGTGATCTGTACAAAGGGCTTGGAGTTTGCTCACACTCCTGGCTGAGGTAGGTGATGCCAGGAAAACTTTTTCAACATTTCAGAGCAGCAGATGCCATAGGTTTGAATGGAGCCTCCATCAGCTGTGCATCAGGTGAATTAGACCTTTAAAGAACCTCTTAATGCCAGTGAGGCTAGAGATCTATCCTTACCTGCCGAAACACAGGCTGTCACTGCTGCCAAATGCACCTTCAAGGTTGAGGGCCAGAAGCCCATGGACTGCATAGTCCAAAACAGTAGACAAGCTCACCTGAAGAAGGCTGGGATGCCTGGATGAACACCACAGGGAAAATCTTTTCCACTTGGAAACATAGGTTTTCCTAGTTGCCGACTTCCTGGAAACCTTGAGCACATGTAGTCTGTTCAGAGAGGTCTAGTCCAGAGAACTCTAGCCCTTTAAGTATCATGCTTTGAGGCACTGGGTTCTTGGTTCTGGGAAGGTTATCCTAACAAGACAGAATCAGCAGATCATGACTACAGGGAAGGAGGATTGGTGGTCTGGAGAATAGGTAGAGGAGCAGGGAAGAAATAATTACTCACCATAGTAATGTTTGTTCTATAGAGTCTTGCTGTTCTGACAATATGCAGCAGTTGGCCCCAGCACTTGAACTGCCCCAGAGAGGAAAGAGTTAACTCTCTGTAGAAGCATAGAATGTTGAGATAGAGCTCGGTTTTCAAACCTCTGTCTCTGGTACTTACTAGTGTAACAGTCAGATTCTTACGAGCAAAGTACTAAACCATGGAAATTGTTTACCATATAGCCAAGAGACAACAGTTTGGGTCCCAGAAAGACAAGTCGAGAACTCAAGAAAAAAGAAAACTGCCCCACCCTTAAGAGGAAGGGGTACAAGGTACACCCCCGAGGTACACCACTACCTGCCAGCCCACTTCCCAAAAACTAGGTTCTGAGAGGGGAGACCGGTCAGAATACAGCAAGACTCCATTAGAAGAAACATTACTATGGGGAGTAATTTTTTCTTCAAACATGAAGTCTTGCTGTATTCAGACAATATGCAGGCTACCAAGCAGTTCCCCCAGGAGGAGGGAATGCGGAACCTACTTTGGGAACAAGTACTGTTGTACCAAACCTAGCATCACTCTGAAGCCTGGATGTCCAGAGAGTAATGCTTGGTGAATGTATGGACTGTTTTCCAGGTGGCTGCTTTATAGATTTCTAACAAGGTTATATCTCTGGCCATAGCCAGAGTGGCAGCTGTACTCCTAGTTGAGTGAGCTCTCAGGCCTGGAAGGGGTGTTTTACCCAATTTGTCATAGCAGAATTTTATACAAGAGACAATCCCCCTGGCAATAGTCCTTTTAGTAGCAGGCTTACCTCTCCTCACTTCACCATAAGTGAGAAACAATTGAAGACAGTCATGCCTGTGTGCCTTAGTATGCTCTGTGTAGTAGCCAAGAGCCCTTTTAACATCCAAACTGTGCAACATTCTTTCCCCTTAAGAGTGGTCAGCAAAAAACAGGCAGAGACTGGTTCAGATGAAAATTTGACACCACTTTGGTTAAGAACCTCCTATTGATTCTTAGGACCACCTTATCCCTATGGAAGGAAATGAAGTCCGGTTCAACTGACAGGGCCTGTAATTCACCTGGCAGAAGTAATAGCTACCAGGAACAGAGTTTTCCAGGTCAAGTACTTATGCTCAACCGAAGCCAAAGGTTCAAAGGGTGGCTGCATTAGCTGAGCAATGCAGACATTAAGATCCCAAGCTGGAGTAGGCTCTCGAAAGGAAGGGTTAATATGAACCAGACCTTTGAAGAACTTATTGAAAACAGGATGAGATGCCAGCGAAGAGCCCTGCCCTGCTGAAAGGAATGCAGACGGTTGCTAGGTGAACCTTCAGAGTTGCAGGTCTAAGGCCTAGACCATTAAGATGAACTAGATATTCTAAGGTTATAGCAAAGTCTGCAGAATCGGGCAGAATGCCCTTCTGAGAACACTAAACGCTGAATCTTTTCCATTTGGAATTATAAGTTTTCCTAGTGGAAGGTTTTCTGTAAACCTTCAAAATATCCAGAACTCCCCCAGAAAGATGCAGGCCTGCATTTTCTCATTCAAGAGCCAGGCCTTGAGGTTGAGAGACTGGTGATTGGGGTACCAAATCCTCCTCTGAGAGGAGGTTAGGAGATTGCATCTCTTGGGAAGAAACAGTGGACACAATACTGCCAGAGACAGCAGCAGAAGGTACCAAGGCTGCCTGACCCAATCTGGAGCCACCAGTATCACTGTGCAGGGTTGAGATCCAATTTTGATCAGGACTCTGAACAGAGGGAATGGATTAAAGGCAGGAAAGGCATACAGAAATCTGCCCTTCCAATCCAGAATGAGAGCATCCAGAGGAACAGTCCCCCAGGGCTGGAGATCTGCATCAAAATAGAGGAAGTTTGTGATTATCCGGGGCTGCAAAGGGATCCATCTCTGGAGTGCCCCATCTGGTGAAGATGACCTGTTGGATGAGAGGATCCAGGGACCATTTGGGATGTCCCTGGGAGATTCTGCTCAGAGCATCTGCCAGTATATTGTTGTTTCCTGGGAGATCAATTGCTATCAGGGAAGTCTGAAGGGAATAAGCTAGAGACCACAGATTCATGGCCTCTGTACACAAGGCCATGGACAGAGTGCCTCCTTACTTGTTGATGTATCACATTGTGGTGGTGTTGTCTGTCCTGACCTGCACCACCTTGCCCTTGACAGAGTCCGAGAAGGCCTGAAGGGCCAGGAAGACTGCCCCGAGTTCCAGTAAATTGATATAAAGGAGATACTCTTGTGAAGACCAACCCCCCCCCCCCGAGCCATGAGGGCTCCCAAATTGGCTCCCAGCCTAGGAGAGAAGCATCTGTGGCTAGGACTACTGAGGGGACTTGAGAAAGAAATGGAACACCTTGTCTGAGACTGTCTGGGTCCAGCCACCATTGGATAGCTTGGACCAGAGTGTAAGTCACTGGAACCAATTTGGTGAGAGTCTTTTGAGACCAAAAGGACCTTAGTTCCAGAACCATATCCCACCTGGACTTCTGGTACCTGGCTGTGTAGGACATATAGTTAGCCTGCCAGAGTCCCAAAGAAGATGCCAAATACTGTTTTTTGGCAGTGGCATTGACCTTCCTGGAGTCTATCTGGGGTGTGTGAAGCCAAAGGAATATTAGCCACGTCACAGGCTGCAGCCTGCACTACCCCAACATGGCTGCAATGACTAGATAAATACTCTGTACCCGAGCCTGATAACATATACCTCCTGTCCATTCTCATCTACAGGAGGTAAGGAGTTAGGTGTCTGTAAAATCTGTTTCCCCGAGGACTTGTGAAGAGGGATAGACAATCTTTTGGACTCTGGGATGTCCATCTTAAAAATCAGGCTCTTCCTCCTCCTCAGCAGCTTCAACCATTGGGAGCTGGAGGGTTTCAGCCACTTTCTTGTAAAACAAGTGTGAAGGGGACTCAAAGCCTGGGAGAGGAGACATTAGAGGGTCTGTCTGGAGAGATGTCCAGTTCAATGGGCACATCCAGACCTTCAAAGTAGTTATCTTTATCCTCGGGATACTCAGTCTCCTTCCCACTCCACATCATATAAGCATCTGGATCGTAATCTGATGGAGTCTGATCCAACCAAACCGACCGGCAGTACCGGTTCAGACGGAACCGGGCGGAGCGATTGAACTCTGCTAATCGGTTTGACTATCTTGTCAGTGGTTGGAGTATCCGGTGATGGATTCAAACCGGCTTACTTTAACCGAACCGGGCTGGCCATCCAGATCTATGGACTTCTCGGCCTCCCTTTCCTTCAGCCTACTCAATCTTTTTTCCAGAGTGGCTTTATTAAAGTTTTTGCAAATCTGGCAGTCTGTTTTGAGGTGGTCAAACCCAGACAGTAAACACAGATTAGGTTCGGGGAAATTGGGGTCTGCCTTGGCAAAGGCCTGCCCACACTAGGTACAGTGTTGAAACCCAGTGGGACCAGTTTTTTCTTGGGTTTCTCACATTGCCAACCTAAAATAATTACCCTTGAAAGCTTTTAAGCCAGGTAAATAAACTCTGATCGGTTACAAACAGTGTTATGGGCTTTGGAAAAACACAATCTATTTTTTTTAAACCGATCAGAACTGGACCACTCAATCCCAGAAAGATACAATTAAATCAAAGATAAGTAAGAAGGTAGGTTCCTAACTGGACCAACGAGAAACAGAACATTTCTACAGAAAATTAAGAAATGAGTCACCACCTATCTACCACACTACCTGTACCGTAGACAGAGACTTGAAATACAAAAATAAAGTCTGTTTAAAAACCGAATGCTAATTCAAACTCTACCGAATCGAGCAGAAGAGAAATCTCTGGAGCGACTTCACTGTTAGACGGAGTAAAGAATCAGACAGTTACACTGGTAAGTACCAGAGAGAGGTTTGAAAACCGATCTCAAGCTCAATGTTCTATGCTTCTGCACAGTGTTAACTCTTTCCTCTCTGGGGCAGTTCAAGTGCTGGTGCTAATTGCTGCATATTGTCAGAATACATCAAGACTTCGTGTTTGAATATCACGTCTGCCTGGCCCAGTCTGGTGCAATCAGTTGCTGCTGGCTCCGTCCTGAGTTTCAGTAGCACTTTCAGAATAAGTAACAAACATTAGTCAATGCTATATGTTTGCTTGCTGGCATTAATGGAAATGCAGGAGTTGGATGCAGAATAGGAATGGCAGTGAAGTATTGAAATTCACGCCAACCCCCACCTCCATCCTGTAGAGATGGGCAGGCATTGGGGTAAGTGTTTGGGTCATCACCCACGACATTCATGCTATGTCACCTCACCCTATTCTGCAGACATGGACATGTGTTGAGGTAGGCCGTGGGGTGTTTGGCTTTACAGTCACCCCATTCCATAGGGATATACGTTGAAATGGGTGCAGCATAGGAGAATGGGGTGAACTCTGGGCCGAAGAGTCCAAGGCACACCTCGATGCCTGTCACTAGCTGGGGGTTGGGTGTAGGATGCCAGTCACTGGCTGGGGGGGTGGGGGTGGGATGGCATGAGCAGTTCAGTTGGCAATCCAAAGGCACAACCCGATGCCTGTCAGTCTGTAGAGGGTGGGATGTTATGGTTAGAAATCCTAACGCCCCAGGCATTTGTTGATATTTGCACTACAAATTTTCAACATGGCATTTTTATGACTCCACCTCATGAAAGCATTTGGGACCTCTTTTCATGAAGGGTGGCAGTGTGATTTTGTCAATGTGTCCTGAACTTTGAGTTCTAACAGCGACCGTGCCATTCTGCGCCACATGTACAAAAACACAGATTGGGCAGGATGCGAAGAATGACAGCTGTACCATCCATAGGGAAGTGTGATAAAATGGTAATGTTGAAAATCTGTAGTGGGAATATTACAAATGCTCGCACTTCCAAGCTTACTTAGAAACTGCACAACGCATGTGCACACGTGTCATTCTTTGAACTTTCATCACCAAATTTTTAAAATAGGCATTTTAGGACCTCTGCTCATGAACCGTGTCAGTGATTTTCTTAATGTGTCCCGAACACTGATTTCCCACATCGACCTTGCTATTCTGCGCCAGAAGCGCAGAAACACATTTCAGCCAGGATGTGAAAAAGGACAGCTGTACTGTTCATAAGGAAGTGTGGAAAAATGGCAGTGTTGAAAATCTGGAGTGAAAATACTGCAAATTCGTGAAGTTATGAGCGTGCGTAGCAACTGCACAACGCACACTCAAGTGTCATTTTTTGGATGTTTTCCACCAAATTTGCAACAGACTGAGAGCCCACCTCATGAATACAGGCACTGTCATTTCGTTAAATGGTCCCGAAAGGAGATTCCACGCAGTGACCACGAAATCACCTTTTGGGACAGAATAATGCCATGACAGTGGCTGAATTCATGAGGAGGGGTCCCAATAACCCCATGTTGAAGATTTGGTGCCAAAAGTCCCAAAAATGCCTGAGATATGCACCAAAGTTGAAAAAACCCTATTTATGCCATTATACAGCTTATCAGCATTTCTTTAGTTCGTGGTCGACTTTGAAGAGTGGAGCCGTGTTCCCGGTCCAATGAAGATAAATCGCTCCGGAAGCAAATATGGGGTGAGGGAAGGCGGGGTGCGAAGAGGGAGGGCGTGGGTTGTGGGAGGGCCGGACTCGGGGGCGTTTCTGTTTACAGGTTAAATGAAAAACGTGGGAGACACACACACACACACACACACACACACACACACACACACACACACACACACACACACTTACGCCTCACACCATGCTGGTGTGGGCTCCCAGCGTGCCACCCTAGTGTTTTTCTTTGAGAGGCAGTAGCAGACGGAGGATTGGGCACCCCCGTTGGCACATACCGAGGGGGGGCAAGAACAAAGGGTGATTGGGCACCCCCCTCTGAACATTTTTTTGTGCGGGGGACATAATGCCAATGAGGAGTGGGCTCCCCGTTGGTAAACTAAACTGGGAAGGTGGGACTGAAGCCAATGGAGACTGGGGCCCCTGTCTGCAAACAAAGGATGTTTTTGGGGGGCACATGATGCTGAAGGGGATTGGTCACCCCTCGGCACTGGGGACCGGTACTATTGTTTGTAACATGGTGGCAGCTTGCCGCCGCGTTCTCAAACAATATTACACTAGGCAAGGTACCGCCCTGCAATGACAGGTCGCTCCCTCATTGCTGCAATGATGTGGTGGCCCGGATTGCTGCAGCAAAAACTTTACAAGTTGGTAGCACTTTTGGAAGCCAGTGTCATCAGCACGCTGTGCCTCCATTGGTCCACCAGTGCCAAGCCCCCAAATGCAATGCCTCTGTTGGCTCGCATAGTGCCACACCTCCACAACCCACTTTTCTCCTAAGCTGCCACAATGTTTCTTGCGCATATGCGCAAGCAAACAAAAGGAGGGAATGCATAAAGAAATTATTCTGTCCATGAGAGGACTAATGAGTCCTCTGGGACCGTTCCCACTGAGGGAGGCCTGCAACAAAAATCGGGGAGCTTGTAGTCTTCCCAGAATATGAACAGGTCCACCTCTGGTGTGCCCCACCACTGTTGAGAGCACCTGCTTGTTCACAGCCCATTTGTGATTTCCTTGACAGTCGGATTAGAGAGTCTGCTAGCACATTGTCATTGCTTGGCAAATGGACTGCAGATAATTGTACTTGCAGAGCATAAGAGACTCCAGATCTTCAGTGCTTCTGTGCAATTTGGAAGATCTTGGTCATTTGTTGATGTATTACATAGTGGTGATATGATCTGGTGCGTGCCAAAACTTCACCCCCCCCACTTGCTTCTGCTACCCTTAAAGGTTTTATTTTAATCCATATTTGTTTGTTATGCCAAGGTTCACTGCACTTTGTTTAGCTGCTGTACATATAAATTTCTCTGTTCTATTACTGTATCACATTGCTTGTTTGTTCAGATATTTTGCCATTGTCTGCTGCAGTTTGCTTCCCTTCCTCCTTTCCTGGGTTGCACCTCTAAGTGAGCCACAGCTCAGGGTGCCATTCCACGATTACCAAATTTAAAATGGTCTGTCCTTACTGGCCTCTGATGTGAGGAGAAAAAGCTTTCATTGCCAGATACAGAGCAGAGTTCCAGGAAGTTTACATGCTCTTGATACTCCAGTGGGGTCCATACCCTGGTTACAGTGAGATCCTCAGATGCCTCCCCATCCAAGGAGGGAGGCATCCATGGCAAGTACTTTGGGTGACTGCTGGAGGAAGGCAACTCTTTCCCAAAGACTTTCCTCCTTCCACCGCTTGTGCCCTTAGGCACTTGATATGGGCACCATCTTTGACAGTATCCCATCTTTGGGATCAGTGGGCCTCTAAGTGGTACTGGAGAGCTCATCTGAAATTTGGCACCTGGCACTTCTGTGGAGGAGGCCATGTGTCCCAACAACTGTAGCAAGTCCCTGGCAGGTCTTGGCTGTCCTATTTTGAAGAACTTTGCCAGCTCCAGACTGGTCACCCTCTCCCGAGGAAGGAATGCCTTTCCCTGAACAGTACCCCATTCCACTCCTGTAAAGTCCAACACCTGTACTGGGTCTAATTGAGACTTTTGGAGGTTCACCAAGAAACCAAATTCCTCCAGGGTGTGTTAGGAGAGAACACACGACAGAAAGATCTTGGCCTCCTGGTAGAACTGTCCTGGAACCATCTAATCATCTAGGTAGGGGAAGATCACAACCCCTTTATCTCCTCAAATGTGCCACTACTACTGCCAGGCACTTTGTGAAAACTCTTGGAGCCTATGAAAGGACAAAGGGAAGGGCCGTGAACTAGTAGTAGCCATCCCCCCAATCTGAACCAGAGGTATTTTCTGTGAAAGGGTCTTACTGGAATGTGAAAGCAGGCATCCTTCAGATCCAGGGACCCCAGCTAGTGATCTTGTTGCAATGATGGAATCACTGTTCTTAGTGTTACCATCTTGAACTTTTCCTTCTTTAAATGTTCAGATATCAGATCTAAAATGGGTCGCCACTCCATTTTTCTTGTGGGTCAGGAAATCTCTGAAGTATAGTCCCCTCCTGATTTGGGAAGGGGGGAGGTGAATAGTTTCCACTGCATTTGCTAGTAGCATCTTTTTCATTCAACTCCAGCAGGTTTTTCTGCTGGGTATGAGGAGCAGAGGCTCTGCTAGTCTGCAGCTTTGGAATGCAGAGACCCTGACCCACTAATTCCAGAACCTACTTGTAATATTTTCCCCAAGCCTGTACCCAGTACTCCAAGATGTTTTTGACCTTTTGTTAAATTACTAATCTAATTTTGTTGCCTTTGTAACTACCCTGAATCCTCCTCTGCTCAGCAGTTGCTGCTCCCATACTGCCTGAACATTCTATGACATCACAAACACCTTTCCAGGCCATTCAGATGAATAGCATGGAATGGGAGTTTGATGTCTCAGAATGTCAGATATGAAAATCAAGAGCAGTAGCTGGTGAGGAGAGTGGAACTCAGTGTAGATCTGAGAACACCCCATAGCTAGATTATCAAAAAATCAAAGCATATCCGAATACATAACTGGCATGTAAAGGAAGATGGAAGGGCAGTTAACCATGTAAAAATAATTTCCCCATCTCCTTTAACCTTTCTCCCACTAGTAATGGTTAGGCGACCTGGGAACATGAATCAAGGGTTTTGCTTCATCTGGGCCTTGGAAGTTGGGGTGGCACCTCCACGTTTGTGGCCCCCTCTGCCCTGATCTCTGAAGAAGCCCCTCTGAGAGGCATAGTCATAGGTCACAATCACAGGGGTAGTAACCCCTACCCCCTTCCATAATGCAGAGATATAGAAATTGTCAGCAGATAAGGATAGCTAGGCCCATCTAGTCTGCCCATAAGCCCTATACTTGTATGCAGTCACTGACCCCAAGTGATCAATGGCTTTTTGTCACTCCTTCCCCACCCAATATTCCCTTGTGCTTATCCTAGGCATTTTCAAACCCCCTCCACTGTGCTTGCCCCCACCACCTCGTGGCAGACTGTTTAAAGCGTCCACCATCCTCTGTAGAAAAATGTCAAGTCATCTTATACAATGGTGTGTGAAAATCCTGTAACCTCATTGGTCAAAACAGGTCACACGACCGTGGGTAAATCCTGCATAACCCACAGCTGAGTAATGGCATTTATAAAAATCATAATTATACATTTTAAATGCATTTTACACATGGGTCCATTGTATAATAGCAATAAGGCACTCCAAGGTGTGAGTTATTGGTTGATTTATCCACTTGTGTGGTTAAGTCACTCAGCTGCACCTCGTGACACCACACAAGGCATGGTAAATCCCAATAAACCACACCCTGTTGTCTGCTGTTATGTATCAAACACCCTCAATTTCATATCATGTCCCCTCGTTCTGATAGCTTTTCTAAATTGGAAAAGATCCCCCACCTGCACCTTGTTTATGCTCTTGAGGTACTTAAAGTTTCTATCCTGTCCCCCCCTCTCTCCTCCAGTGAGTACATATTGAGGTCTCAGTCTCTCCTCATGTTTTGTGATGCAAGACATGCACCATCTTGGTCTTCCTTCTCTGGATAGTCTCCACCTTGTCCATGTCCTTACACATGTATGTTCTCCAGTACTGTACACAGTACTTCAGGTGAGGCCTTACCAGTGTTTTATACAATGGCATCACCACCTCCCATCTCCTGCTAATAATGCCTCTGCACCTCAGCATGCCACTGGCCCTCCCTGCAGTCTTTGTGCACTGCTTTGATACCTTAATGTCATCAGATATGATAACCCTGAGGTCCCTTTCCTCTTTTGGGGGGGGGGGGTGCTGACCCTCACCATTCTGTAGCTCTCCCCAGGGTTCCCCCTACCCAGGTGCATTACCTTGCACTTTTTTGCACTTAACTTCAGTTGCCACACCTCCGACCATCTTTCAAGCTTCTCCAGGTCCTTCATTTTCTGCAACCCTTCTGGAGTATCCACCCTGTTGCAGATCTTGGTGTCATCTGCAAATAGGCAGACCTTTCCTTCTAACCCCTCTGCAATGTTAAGGAACACATTGAACAGGATTGGTCCCAGTACTGATCCCTGTGGTATTCTGCTAGGCACCTCTCCCCGGACTGGATCCCATTTACCACCACCCTCTGCCTTGTGTCCATCAGCCAGTTTCTAACCCAATACATCACCTAATGCCCCATGCCCAGACTAAGCATATTGTTAACCAGACTTCTGTGTAAGATGGTATCAAAGGCTTTGCTGAAATCTAGGTAGGCAATGTCCACTGCCCCTCTCAGATTCACTTCCCTAGTCACTCAATCAAAAAAATGTATCAGATTTGTTTGACAAGACCTTCCAGCTGTGAATCCATATTGCCTCAGATCCTGGGCACCATTGGATTCCAGGTGTGCAGTTGTCCTTTCTTTCAGCAGTGTCTCCATGATCTTCCCCACCGCTGAGGTTGACTGGCCTGTAATTCCCCGCTTCCTCCCTACTGCCACTTTTGTGCAGTGGGACTACATGTACCTTCCTCGAGTTCTCTGGAACCATGCCTGTGTTGAGTGAACAGGGCGGCCAGAGACACTGCTAGTTCCCTTCTCAGCTCCCTTAATATCCTTGTGTGTATGTCGGTCATCTAGCCCCATGGCTTTATCCACCTTCAGCTTCATGAGTTCCTCCAGAACTCTCTCCACTGTGAATGGACTGGTGTCCACACCTCCCCCACATTGCCTCTGCTCCCCAACTGTGGCCCTTGACCCTCTCCATCCTTGATGAATATTGAACAGAAATATTTGTTCAGTATTTCTGCATTGTCTAGATCCCCCGCCTTACACACTCCCTCCTCCCCTTTGAGACTCAATCCCCCTCCCCCAGTTTTTCTTCTGTCGTTGATGTACCTATACAATGTCTTGCCCCCTTTTTTCACAGTCCGTGCTAAACCCTTCTGCCTGTGCCTTGGCTCTCCTAACAGATTTCCCCGCTTCCCTTAGACATTCAAGGTACACCTCCCTGTCCTCCCTTTGGGCCCCCTTATACTTCCTGAAACTTGCTCTTTTAGCCCTTGTCTTCCACCTCTTTAGAGAACCATAGTGGCTTCCTTCGTTTCCCTTTGGCCACTATCCAAATGTATTGGTTAGTTACCTCCACTATCGCTCCTTTCAGTTTTCCCCACTATTCCTCCACTTCCTCCATTACCTCTCCCTTCTAAAGGGCAGCTCTTAAACATCTACCCATTCCACTGAAATCCACCCTCCTGAAATCCAATACTTTTACCCTTGTGTGGCTAGAGTCCCTGTCTTCATGCCAAACCACACCATGTGGTCGTCTCTGGATCCCAGCTACTCTTCCACCTGGACTCAGACTCTGTTCTCACTGGTCCATACCAGGTCCAGAATTGATCAGTCTCTGGTTGGCTCATGCACCAGCTGTCCGAGTCCAACCCCCCCGCAGGGATTCCAGGATGGCCATGTTCTTGTTCCCTCTCCCTTGCCAGTTTCCCCCACCCAGGTTTTCTTGTTCATGTGCTCCTGCCCCCTCTTTATCCTCCCTTATACATGCTTTGCCTGCCTGCTCCTCACTGCCCACTTCAGTTGTTCCTGTTGTCAGCTTCTGTTTCTGCATGTTCCCATGGGGGAAGCGTTCCTAAGCCACCTGTCCCTCCTGGCTCTCCCACCTTGGCCAGTTTAAATGCCCTCTGCTGAAGCATTCCAACTTCTAAGGAGTGAGGTCCCCTTCGTGGACAGATGTAGGCAGTCCTGATGCAAGCTCACATCTGCCCAGGTGGGGCCCCAGTCCCCTATGAAGCCAAATCCTTCCCTTCCACACCAACCCTTAACAGGTGTTGAAGGCTTGGATGTGGAGTGCCCTAGGCTCCCCCCTGTGCCTTGGACAGGTAGCACCTCAGAAAGGGAGACTGAACATAACACCTGTTTCAGGTTCCCACCCAGCTTCCTGAAATCCTCCTGGACTCTGGCCAACTCTACCCTTCTCCCAAGTCATTGGTCCCTAGGTGGACAATGATATCCAGTTCCTCCCTCCTGGCTATCGCCCTAGTGATCCTATGGATTAGTTTCCCCATCCCTCCATGTAGCACTTCCTGGGATGCACTCGACCTCCCTCTCCCCCTGTGAGGTGTCCCTAACTTCACACCCCAAACAATGGAGTTCCTCACTAGGAGAAGCTTCCCCTCCTCCGGGTTCCCCTGCTCCCCTTCCCTGGGGCTCCAGCTTGGAGGTCCCAACCATCCTCCCTGGTCCCAGCTGCGGCGCCTGTGTGGGGCATTCCCATTCTTCCAAAACAGTGTAGGAGTTGTTCAGCTGGACTGGTTGGGGAATGCATTTGACTCTCTCCCCCAGCCCACCATGGTCCAGTCATAATTCTACCTGGGCATCCCACGAGGTTCATGTTGTGGACCCGGTGATCTCCGGGTGGGAGTGGATGCTGCCTGTAACCCGAGGGGTGTCTCCCCTCTGGGGAGTGGAAGCTTTTTCCTTCTCAATATTCTGTTAATTTACCCACTGTCTTCCCAAATCCTCTGTTTTCAGTTACCCATGGATGTGGAACCTTTGTATAAGAGCCCCCGGCTCAAAGGTACTTGTAATCCTAGAATTTGATAAAATATTGCTTTTGTAAGTGGTTTTGTATTCATCCACTTTTTTCATGCAGGTCCCTGTTTTGTCACCAAACAAGAAATTTCCCCTCACATGGCAAACCCATGGTTTTTGTCAGTGTCACGAGAAAGGTTTCTAGTTCTAAGCCAAGCAAACCTGAGAGACTGAGTGCGCCACGACCCTGCAGTAGTGTCATTGGTATGTACAGCCATATGAAACTGGTACTAGGTGGCATTCATGGCAGTTTTTGCTATGTCTGCCAGGTCTGAGCCAAATCCCCAGGTGCTTTCTCACTCATGACCACTACAGAAAGTACAGTCACTTAAGAACTTACTGCAACAGTAGATCAAGAGAATCTCATCAGGCCACACCAACGGAACTATAGCTACCAAGCACTAGGACCACATGGAAACACACTAGCAGTCTCCTAGGAGCCACCCATGATAATGTCATACATCCTTACCATATAAACGTGGGTGGGCCCGGCACCCTCCTCAGTTCCTCCACCAGAGGCCATACACAGAGGATCTCCTCTTGGGGAACAGAGGAAGAGCTGGAGGTTCCCAACACCACTACGCAAGGTAAAACAGAAGGTAGACCATCCTGGAGATAGAGACAGGAACAGAGAAACCCAGAGGCCAAGGGGGATGGAGGGTGGGATGGCATGGCCTGAAGAAAGATTCTCCAAGATCTACTGTTATGATAAGTTCTAACACACTTGTGCCACCTTCGAGGATGTCCATCAGGCCACACTTATGGAACAAGTCCCAAGCAGTACTGATAGTCTGGGTGGCTGGAGACTATAGGCCTATGAGAAGAAGCCCTGAAACACAGCCAGGTGGAAGTCTGCCCTTCTTCTAGAGGCTGTCCAGACTGTAGTGTTTAGTGAAAGTGTTAACAGTCCAAGTTACAGCAGCACGAATTTCTGCAGCTGACATTCCTGAAACTGGCAACAGAAGTGGCCATACCTCTGGTTGAAAGGCCACTCACAACCCCAAGAAATTCCTTACCATTCTTCCTATAACAAAAAGCAAAACAGTGGCCAACCATTTTGACAGGCACCGTTTGGAAATGGGTACACCCTCCTTCCCAGGGGCAAATGAAACAAAAAGCTGCGAGGACTTCCTGCAGTCTTTGGTCTAGTGAACATAGTATCAGAGTATTCTGTGTACATCTAAAGTAAGGAGCAATGCTTTCCCTGGATTGGCATGCTCCAGAAAACAAACAGGGAGATGGATGGTTTGATTCGGGGTAAACTCAGACACCACCTTAATAAAGAACTTAGGGTTGGTACACAAAGACACCCTGTCTGTGGAAAGCCACATAAGGAGGCTCACAGAACCTGAAGCTTGGAAATCCTTCGAGTAGAAGTAATGGCAACTAACAATAATGCCTTCCACAACAGACAGTGTAGCTCACTTGTCCCAAGGTGGGACTGGACTGTGGATGGGAGGCTTCAAATGACGAATGTCTCAAACATATGGGACACCTCCAGTTGTGCCACTGTATGACCATCAATGGGCACATGGAATGCTGAAATGGCAGCCAAGTCCACCTTATTGGAAAAGTATTGCAGTCTAGTGTCTGAGAGGGACGGCAAGTATTCCAGAATCTGATGCACCAGACAAATCAAAAGATCCAAGTGACGGGAAGCAGCTCACAGGGCAAAGTGCTTCCACTTCATGTAATAAGTGGCCTTGGTAGAGGGCTTCCTAGCAATCACTAGGACATCACTTTTTGGGATACCCCAAATCTAGCCATGGCTACGTCTTCAGGAGCCAGCCATGAAGATGGAGTGACTTGAGGCAAGTCTGCATGGGGGAAGGACACTGGAGGTTCCACCACCAACTGCTGCAGTAAGAGGAACCAGATTTGATGAGGCCAGAAGGAAGCAATGAGCATCAAGTCACCCTTTCTATCTGAAGCTTGATCAGCACCATCTGAATTAGAGGAAAGGGGAAAGGCATAGAAGAACCTCCCTTTCCAAGACAGGGACAATACTTCTCGCCAGAAACTCCAGGCCCTGGAGTGAGCGAGCAGAAAGAAAAAGTTACTCACTTTGGTAATCTTATTTCTTCCAATGTATTCTATATTCATAACTATATGCAGTCAGCCTCCTAAGTAGAGCTGCCCGGAGAACTGGAACTATATGTCCCCGACCCACAGGCTTGGACTTTAATCAGGTAATTAAGCCTACAAGTATCGTCTGCTCAGTCTTAAAGGGATACTGACATAACTGGCACAACTCTTTCAGATCCTGCTGGTCTCCTTAAAGTATTCATGCTAGTCTTTAGCCTGTGTACTTAGGCTGGACTTAATACAAACTCACTATCTTTAGGGCAAACAATCTCTAGAATATTCTCTCTCTGAGGCTGACTCAATATCTAAACTGTAGAGAACAGTAGGGTAGGACAAAACGTGGGCTATATTGTCATTCCCCTCTATGCCTCTTCTAGTGATCTGCTTTTGTCCCCTGATCAGGCTTGCTTATACTCCGCCCAGTAAGGCCTCTGCAATTAGGCACAACGAGGCATCCCAATGCCCAGCTGAGCACCTGAATCTACTGTTCTGCCTCTGTTCCATACTAGATCAGGCCCTTCAGCTACACCGGCATGGGGGAACAGTTGTAGCTATAGACAAGGCGGGAACCTTACCCACTACGACTGCCCTGCATTATCCCAAGTACTGTACTACCCTGATCTTTGCTGTAGTAGGTCAGCTGGGTAATAGTATTAATACGCCAGCAGTGACCACTTACTACCTGCCTAAACGAGAAAGCGTAAAGGAACTTAGAGTTCTCTTGGGGGCCATCAGGAAGCTACTACTACTTTTGTTGCTCTGCTTGGGCAATGTGGAGCTCAACCCAGGACCTCCAGCCAGCATCTCTTCCCCTTCTGACCTTCCCAGTCTCAAGGGGTTAAGTTCTGTGCACATAAATGTGTGCAGTCTTCTAAAGAAGCTCACCTTCATCCAGGCTTGGGCACAACATACTGCTCCTGACATACTAGTGGTCACCGAGACATAGCTAAGACTTGGAACGGCCAACCCCGAGGTGAATACCCCATTGTACCTTCTCTATAGGACCGATAGAAAGACTAGAGAAGGTGGAGTAGCTAGATATATATATATATATATTTTAAAGATAAATTTCAAGCCTCAGTCATCGACTACCTCTATTCAGAATAAATTTGAATGCCTACCCTTGAAGGTCAAGATTTCACCTATGGTCTCGATATGTGTAGTTGGTTGCTATAGGCCTCCATCAGCTGGATTACAACTGCTGCATCACCTAAATAAGACTCTGGGATCATTAACCTTAGAAATTATAACTTTAGGAGATTTCAATTTGAATTGGCTTGCCACTGCCTCTGCACCCCTAAAAGCCTTTTGTGACTCCATTGGGCTGACAACTTATTAATGAACCCACGAGACCAAATACAAAGAACCCAAACAATAGTTCTCTACTAGATCTTATCTTAGTAAGTAAACCATATCTATTTACTCATGCAGACATATTTTTCACAGATACAAGTGATCATTGTCACATTGCTTGTATAAGGAAGTCTAAAACAGCCACATCAGCTTCAAAATTTACCACAAAAAAGACGACGCAACTTCAACCCCTATACATTTATTACCTTACTAAGATTCATTATGCTGGCAGGACTTTTACCTTGCAAAATTGGTGGACGCGGCTTACAACATCTTTCACGAAATAGTTACAGTAGATCTGGATAACCTTGCTCCACTGAGTAAAGTCTGTAATAGGGCGAAATCCTGCTGCTGGTTTAATTCAGAGCTAAAGACAGTCTTACAAAAAAGAGATGCATTTTGGAAAATGGCATGGAAATCTAAGCTCCCGACTGACTGGACTGTTTCGGAGGGAGAGGAATCTCTGCACCAAGATGGTCAGATAGTCAAAAGCCACTTTTATCGAAGGGAACTTGATGCATCCTTGAAGTGCCCCAACAAATTCTGGAAAACCCTAAAAGAATTAGAAAGATACACTCCTGGAAACAGACCTCTGTCTCCGATAAGCCCGCCATCCTTGAACACCTCAACAATCATTTTGCCACTGCAGAACTAGCCTTTGACACCTTTCCTGCCAATCTATGATCCCAACTTGGTGTACAGGACCAAGGAATTCCGGTATCTAACTCCTCATTCTCCCTGCAACCAGTCTCAAAGGAGACTGAAGACCTCCTGTTACAGCGGGATATCAAGTAAAGCGCTGGAGCAGACTTTTTAGATGCCTGCTACCTGAAAATTGGTTATCAGGTCCTAGTTGTCCCACTTACACACCTCTAACATATCACTCTCCCAGGCTTTCGTGCCATTACTAAGGAAGACTGCTCATGTCATCCCCGTTTAAATCTGGAGATCCTGCAGACCTTAATTACAGGCCCATCTCCTTACTTCCGATCTTATCCAAACTCCTGGAAAAAATTGTGAGTAACCAGCTCAAAAAATATCTAGAATCTGATTAACTCCTTACAATCCAGTTTTAGGGCATGACATAGTACTGTTACTGCTCTTGCTAAAGTGACCAATGACTGGATGCTAAAAACTTCGTATGCGCAGTATTTTTGGACCCAAGCAAGACCTTTGATACTGTAGACCACAAGCTACTTCTTACACTACTCAGGAACATTGGCCTGGACCATCACTCCCAAAAGTGGTTCGCCAATTACCTTACAGGCCGGTACCAGCAGGTCAAGGTAGAAGGGGAATTTTCTCCATTAAAACCTCTATTGAGAGAAGTCCCCCAGGGTTCCATATTGGGTCCTCTACTATTTGCAATATATATTAATGGAATCAACGACATCAAAACTGTCAACATTCACCTCTTCGCTGATGACACGGTGCTCTACTCCAAAGGACCCTCTCCTACTGCCGCTTGTAATGTTCTGCAGCGTGATTTTAATGTGCTGCAATTAGTTGTTAAATCTGAAACTATTACTAAATGCAAAAAGACCAAAGCAATGTTATTCTCGCCTCATGCAAATGATGCCACGTCTAACATCCCCTCAGATCATTACACTACTGGGAGAACCCTTGGAATACGTGTCTAGGTTCAAATGCCTGGGTGTCTGGATTGATCATAGGTTATCCTTTAATGATCACATAGAAGAGTTGCTAAAAAAAACTCAGGCATCGGGAAGCTGTGGGTCGGCAGGGAGAGGATAGGATCGAGCGTCCGGAGGGACTGCTCTCCTATCCTGGGGTGGGTTTGGGGAATGCATCACTCAGCAGTGGCCCCCAGTGGAGACTGGAGGCACTACATGAGCAACGCATTGAAGGGGACCTAGAAAAGCAGAAATGCCGCCTGGTGGCCACTGGAGGACTGCTCTCCATCCCTCAATGCCTCAAATGCCTTCAGCAAGCCTCCTTCCTCAGCAGTATCCCCGGGCCCTATCGAGAAGTGCACTGGAACTCCCTCCCCAGTGCCTTCCTCCTCGGAGGAGAGGGACCCACCCAGCAAAGGGTTACGTCCAGATATCCCGGGGGATGGCTGCGATGTGAGGATTGGAGAGCTCGGGCAAGGCTAGCGGGGATCGAAAAAGGACTTGTCTGAGCCAGAAGGAGTGGGAGTCACCAGGTGAGGGGAGGAGGGAAAAAAAACTCAGGTAGAGAGTAGGTCTTTTTTACAGGATAAACCAGTTCCTGACAAGAGAGGCCAAGATGAGTCTGGTTCAGCCCTCCTTTTTTTCCCCCTTCTTGACTATGCAGACTTCTTGTACTGTCAGGGCCTGACCACTGCACACTAAGCTGGATACCCTTTACCACAGAGCTCTAAGATTTATTACTGGTCTCCCTTACTCGACCCATCATTGTTCCTTATACACTGCAGTGGGATGGTCATCTCTTAAGTACAGACTGCAGAGAAATGCAGCCATTTGGACGTTCAGAGCCATTTCCAGTAGGCTGCCTCAATATATATCAGATTGCCTGCTTTTTTGTACAGTTGGCAAGTACTCATTAAGAAGCTCCTCCTATATTTCACTGCCTTTACCCAAGGTGAAACCTCAATTCTGTAGGGCCTCAATAAGTTATATGCTTCCCCTACTATGGAATATGATACAAAAATCCTTGAAACTGGCCCACCCTTTTTCGGTAGCTGCTTTCAAAACAAGCTACGCCTTTCTTCAATGAATCTTGTAATTGTTATCATTAAACCAGTCTTGTTCCAGATATGGAGAACTGGGGTCAAAATTCTGGTTATTCGCCACTCTACTTTCCCCACTCACACCTCTAGCACTTACCAGTATTCATCTCCTCAGCTTTGATCTTCATTCAAACTTGGCTTATGGGTTTAGAACCAAAGCTTTCTCCATAACTATAGTACCATCTGACCCCTCAGCCCTGGTTACCTACCAGGTATATGCTCCGAAAATATGCTCCTCTGAACCAGCACTCTAGGCTTCTCAGTTTCCTCTCCCCTCAGTACCCTTTCCTAGCTCATGCTCTAAAATTGCCCTAGTGCCCAGCACTTTATAGGCTTCTATACCTCCTCAATTACTGGCACTTCCTCTCCATACCCCTTTCCTGCCCCATTTTCTTCCACCGGTCATCACAACCTCTGGTGTTGTACTATCCTCCCTCTTCCAGTAGCTTTAGACTTTTATACCTTTACTCTAGTATTGACCAATGAAATGTCTATATATTGTAAATACTTTGTCTAGTCCTGCTGATTGTATCATTTAATCTGCTATTGACCAAAGAAATGTGTATACGCTGTAAATGACTTGTCTAGTCCTGCTGAGGGTATCACTTAGTCTCTGTAATTCTACGCTATTTTACCCCTTGCCTTTTGTTCAGTGTAAGTGTGACTATATGTTCTATCCAGGTCCATCTCAAAAATGAGCGTTGCTCAATGATGTTCTCCTGGTAAAGTAAAGATTTTGATTGATATGCAAATAACACTACCATTGGCTCGTGACAGCATTCAAACTGCTGCCCATATCTGGTGCAACGTTCCATCAACGTATCAGATTTCTAAGAAGCCTACAAGGCAACCCAAGACTCATCTACTTATACCTATGTAATGTAAAACTTATGCTGTCCAAGACAGCATCAAACATTTAAAACAGCATGCAATGGATAAATCCCCCACCTGAACAACAGAATCACCTGGAAAAAGGGAATTACTATGTCCCACCTGTTTGGGACTGCCAAATCAAAGACTGTTAGTCCAGAGGCTCTGGTTCTGGAAGGGCAGGCAGAGAGAGAGTTATGAATATAGAAAAATACAGTAGAAGAAACAAGATTACTAAGGTAATTTTCTCTTCTATCCCCAGGTATTCAATATTCATAACTATATGCAGACTTTGGAGGAGGGCAGAGAACCCATTTAGGAAAGAGGCTCTGCAGGACTGCTGTGCCAAACCTGGCATCACTTCTGGACTGTGTCCAAACTGCAGTGTTTAGTAAAAGTGTGTACTGTTCTAGAGGTATCTGCTATACAGATCTCCACTAATGGAATCTCTCTTGAAGCTGCTATAGTAGCAGCTGTGCCCCTAGTTGAAGGGCCCTCAGGCCTGCCGGGGGTTGCCTGCCAACTTTTGAACAAACAAATCTGAATGCACTAAACTATCCAGCAACAGACTGACCGCTTAAAAGCTGGGGTACCTTTACCCACATCCCCATAGGTGAGAGACAGTTGCTTGTCGTGTATGATCCCTGGTGTGGGTCATTTAGTAACTCAATGCCCTTTTAACATCCAGACTATGGAGTTTGCGCTCACCTGAACTAGTATGTTTAGTGAAGAAAACTGGCAAGGTTATGGACCGATTTAAGTGAAAATCAAAAACAACCTTAGGAAGAAATCTCCTGTTTGTTCCAAGTACCACTTTGTCATTATGGAAGGCAATACAGTCCTCCACACAGTGCCTGTAACTCACTTATCCTTCTGGCAGAAGTAATTGCAACCAGAAACAGTTTTCCATATAACATATTGTAAATGAGCAAAGGACACAGGCTCTAAAGCGGGTTTCATGAGTTGAGCAATACATATGTTTGGGTCCCACATTGGAACTGGTTCTCAGATATGTGGGTGCATGTGGCACAGACCTTTGCAGCACTTTTTGAAAATGGGATTAGCTGCTATGGAAACATGTTTCCTCAGCAGACAAGTAGGCAGAGACTGATGCTAAATGAACTTTCAGGGATGTATATTTCAGTCCCTGAGAATGTAGATATGTGAGGTATTCCAGGAGTACTGGGATTCCTGTCAGAACAGGCGAAATATCCTTGGAATCTTAAGTTCTCTAAATTCTTAAGGTTTGCAAGCAATATGAGAAGGCAGTAGGGAGGGCAGCATGTATACTGTGATGTATAAGGAGAGACATCACCAGCAGAAAACAGGAAGTTATCCCTCTGTACAGACAGTTGGTGAGACCCCATCTGGATTACTGCATCCAGTTCTGGAGACCCCCTCTCTGCAAGGACAGACAGGATGGAGGCAGTCCAGAGGAGGGCAACTAAAATGGTGCAGGGTCTGCAACAGAAGCCATATGAGGAGACTAAAGGAGCTTAATATGTATACCCTTGAGGAAAGGAGGGAGAGGGGGGACATAATAGAAACTTTAAGAATCTCAGTGGAATCAGAGTCCAAGAGGGTAGCATCTTTCAGAAAAAGATGTTCAAGAACAAGGGGACACAATTTGAAGATAGCAGGGAGATGGCTCAGGGGCAATGCGAGGAAGTATTTTTTCCACAGAGGGTGGTGGATGCATGGAACCACCTTGCTGAGGAGGTTGTAGGGTCTAAAACTGTGGAAGAATTCAAGAATGCATGGGACAGACGCAAGGTAATTCTTGTGGGGGGGGGAGGTAGAAGAAAGGCTGTTGGTTAACTAGGATCTACAGTTTATCCAGTAGGTCGGGAAGAAATAAATCCTGATGAGACCATGTTCTTTGAGCACTGAGCAGGTGCAGATGGACTCCCCATCCCAGCAGCGAAGTATCTGTGGTGAGAATCACTGTTGGAGCTTGACTGAGGAAGGGAACACCCTGCCTCAGACTGTCCTCCTCCAGCCACCACTGGAGAGCCTGAACCAGAGTTTGAGACACTGGAACTAACTTGGAGAGGGTCTTCTGAGATAAAAAGGATTTTAGCTGAAATTGAATATCTCATTTGAAACCTTGCCCCTTGCACTACTGCAGTGCAAGCTGCCATGTGGCCTAGAAACTACAAGAAATGTCTGGCTGGCCGAGACACTAGTGGACAAAATGAGGAAGTCAGAGTGATAAGGAACTAAACCCTTGGCCTGGTCAGTGTCCAGTTCCACCCCTATAAATGTGAGAAGCTGGGCTGGTTCTAGAACAGACTTGTCCAAATGTAGGATGAATCCTAGGGATTCCAGTAGCTTTTGAGTGACCTCTAGAGCTAGCCTGACTTGGTCTGAGGACTGACCCACTATAAGCCAATCTTCCAGGTAGGGAAACAGTAAGATGTCTCGTCTCCTGAGAAAGGACACCACTACTGCTAGACACTAACACCCTTAGAGCAGATGTTGGGCCAAAAGGCATTGCTCTGAACTGGTAGTGGCCTGAAGGCAACTCGAACCTGAGGTACTTTCTGTGGGAATGTCCAATATATATTTGGAAATGGGCATCCTTGAGAGCCAGGGAGGCTAGCCAGTCCCCTGGTGTCAGAGAGGGAAGAATTATTCCCAGTCTCACCATTTTGAACTTTGGCTTTAATATGCATTTGTTCAGTTATAGATCTAGGATGGGTCGCCACTCCCCTGTCTTTTTTGGGGTAAGGAAGTATCTGGAATACAGTCATTTTCCCCTGTGATTGAGAGGTACCTTCTCTACTGCTCGCAGGAGCAACACAGAGGAGACTTCTGCCTCTAAAGCCCTCGTCTCCACAGGAGAGGAAGGACTGAAAGACTTTGCTCTTATTTTTGGGAACCTTCTGAAGCTGAGAGCAAGTCCCTGGCTCTACTTCCAGGACCCACTTGTCTGAGGTAATAGACTTCCAGGCCTGGAAATAGTGAGCCAGCCTGCCCCCTACTGGAAACGGGGAAGCGACCCTGACCAAAACATCAGGGTGTTGGCTTGGCAGAGGCTTGGACTGAGTGAATGATGGAGTCCTGGTCATCCCTCTGCTGCCTCTCCCCTAAAGGAGGCCTAGGCTTGGTAAAAGGCCTTTGAAAGGCCCGCCACTGCCAGCCCTAGATTGCCACCTCTGAGGAGTGACCTGCTTTTCTTGGCTGCAGCACTCCTCTAGGTGGTCCTGTACTGGTCTATCTTTTTCAGGTAAGCCTCCGTCAGCCCCCAAACAGAGAATTACCTGTGATAAGAAAATCCATAGCCTTGGTCCGGTATCCTGAGATAAACTGGTACACCTGAGCCAAGCAAATCTCATGGAGACAGATGTAGCCATGACCTAGAATGAAAATCATTAGAGTCAACAGCAGCATGAAACTGGACCTTTGATGCCTCAATACCATCGACAGCCACCTGCTCCAGCTCCTTGGCCAGCTTGGGGGCATTCTAAGCCAGCTCCAGAACCACATTCCACATAGACTTCTGTTATCTGGCTGTATATGCCATGTAGTTAGATTGCCGAGCCCTAAAGAGGATGCGAAGTACTGTTCCTTGGCCATGGCATCCAGTTTCCTGGAATACTTATCTGGGGGTGAAATGCCAGGGGAATATTAGCCTCGCCACAGGCTGCAGCTTGCAATACCCCAACATGGCTGCAATGATTGGTAAGGAATTCCATCCCAGGACCTGACAGGGCATACCTCCTGTCCATCTTTTTATCCTCAGGAGATATGGATGTTGGAAACTGAAGAATTTTCTGTGCGTTTCCCCCAGGGATTTATGCAGAGGAATAGACACCCTTTTGGACTCGGGACATCCATCATCTCAACAGTCTGGTTCCTCCTGATCCTGTTCAGCTTCTTCCACTGGAAACTGAAGAGTATCAGCCACTTTCTTGTAAAACAAGAAATGGGAGGGGTACTCAAAGTCTGGGAGAAGACTCATTGGAAGGCCTGTCTGGGGATATGTCAGGCTCTACTGGCTCATCTAGGCCTTCATAATCTATCTCCTTCCCAATCGCCCTCATAAAATGCTTCAGGATCATATTCAGAAGCCGACAAGTCCGACTGAACCAATAGTCTTTAAGACAGTCAGTTCAGTCGAACCGATGAAGTGATTGCACAATGCAATCGCTTTAGCTATCTCATCAGCGGTCGAAACACGGGCTGGATCAGAACCGCTGACTTGTGCCTTCTCTCAGACTGAACGGATTCCACAGAATTGGCTCTCCTTTGCCTGAGGAGGTATCACCCAGGTCCAGTGGGCACCCCTCAGGTTCGGTCGGAACTGAACCGAGCTGGCCATCGGGTCAGCGGATCTCTCCGCCTCCCTTTCCTTCAGCCTACTTAAACATTTCTCTCTAAAGTGGCTCTGGTAAAGTTCTTGCAGATTTGGCAGTCTGCTTTGAGGTGGTCAAACCCAGACAGTAAACACAGATGAGATGGGGATCAGCCTTAGCAAAGGCCTCCTCACACTCAGATCAGTACTGAAACCCAGTGGGACCGGTTTTCTTTTTGGTTCTCAGACATGCCTCAAGAAAAAAGTTACCCTTACCAGCGTTTAAGCCTGGCAACTACAAATCTATCAGTTCCAACTGTGTCACAGGTCGGTTAAAAAATTAGAAAGAATATTAGGTTTTTTTTTTAAGATCCGATAGGTACTGGAAACCACACTACAATTTACTAAATACAAGCCAAACAGAATTTCTTGGTTCATAACTGGACTGGCCGGAAAGAAACCAAACAAAAAATTTCTCCACAAAGAACACTACCTACTAATACACTTACTGTACCAGGGACAGAGATGCGAACACCTAAAAATAAGTAGCGGTTAACACACTGATCGATTTTTACGTAAACCGAAGTAAAGGAAAGAATCTCTAGAGTGACTTCTCATTTAGGTGGAGTAAGAATTAGACTGTTGCACTGAGGAGTACCTGGAACAGAGGTTTGAAAACAGAGCTCGTGCTCAACGTTCTTGGCTTGGCATAGAGCTGCCCTTTCCTCTGCAGAACAGTTCAAGTGCTGGAGCCAACTGCATATAGTCAGAATACAGCAAGACTTCATGTTTGAAATGAGCAGACTAGGTGGGCCAAGTGGTCCTTATCTGCCGTCAAAGTCTGTTTCTATGTTTAATCACGCTGAGAATCTTTCCATTTTGATGAATAGGTTCTCTTAGTGGAAGGTCTTCTATATCCTTTCAGAATTTCCAGAACAGCTTGAGAGAGATTCAGGAACAAAATGTTCCCCTGATGGGAAGTCAAAGGTTGTGCCTCCTGGGGAGGTGCATCTGTTTGGACACAGGCGTGGACAGCAGTAGAGGTACCAGGGCTGCCTGGCCCAGTCTGGTGCTATTAGGATCATAGATGCAGGTTGTGACCAGAGCTTGATCAGGGCTCTGAAAATGAGTGGAAAGGGAGGAAAAGCATACAGACTTCTTTCTGATCAGTCCAGAGCCAGAGCATCCAGTGGACTTTGGCTGGTGGTCTGCAACAGAATAGGGGC
Source organism: Neoceratodus forsteri (assembly GCA_016271365.2). Lineage (NCBI taxonomy): Eukaryota > Metazoa > Chordata > Ceratodontiformes > Ceratodontidae > Neoceratodus > Neoceratodus forsteri. Next base: position 340,872,274 of record CM057458.1, read on the forward strand.
AGGAGGTGGTTCTCCTGGGAGGAAAGAGATCAAACTTCTGGTGTGCCTACCTTCTGAACAGAGTCCAGTACTTGTTTATGGACCATTCATGATGTGCCTGGTTAATTCTGCTTACAGCATCTGCCAGGGTGTTGTCCTTTCCTGGTACATGAACGGCCTTAGAGAGAGGCCTTTAGTGAGTAAACCAGATTCCATACTTTCATGGCCTCCATGCACAGAGGGTCTGACCTTGTTCTCCTCTGCTTATGTAGTACATTGCTGTGGGTGTCTGTTCCGACTTGCACCACTGCCTTCCACTAGATGAGCAAGTGCTTTTAGTGCTAGAAACACTGCTCAAAGCTCCAGCAGGGTTACATGCAGGAGTGATTGCACTTGACCAGGTCCTGTGGGTAGTGTGCTCATACTAACGTCTTTGAAAGAGCAAGAAGGTGTTCGCCCATAATGCTCTTATACCAAGTCAAATTATAATATGAACGATTGTATCCTGTATTTATTAATTGATCCAACCTACATTTAAAAATATTCTTGGTGTCACTGATAACAGGTCGATTGTTCCAGGGACCCACAGTTCTAAGTGTAAAAAAAAATATTGACGACTTGTATGTTTAAATGGTTTCCTTACTAATTGTAACGGATGACCTCCAACATTGTTGGAATTATCGTTAAATTGTAAACCTAACTCAGTCATAAGATAAGGGTCTTGGATAATATCAAAAAGGAGTAATAAGTCACCTCTTAATTGACTGGTGATAAAGACTTGAGGTTTAATCTTTTTAAACAGTTATACGATTCATTTTTTAAACATATTGTTTTAGTAAAACGCATGAACCTTCTCAAGTGAGTACCCAATAGTTTTTTTTTTTTTTTTTTTTTTATACTGACACCACATCTGGGCCACGTACTCTAAATGTGGCCTGGCATAGGATCTATACAAGGGTATTAGAACCGGAGACTTGCGTGATCTAATGTTATGCAAGATAGACCAAATTGCCCCATTAGACTTATAATACAGTGGATGTGTTTATTATAAGACATATCATCTGAAATGGTGATTCCCAGTTCCTTTTCATCTGAAGTACTAATAAGGTTAAACCCATCCAGTTGGTATGTGTAGTTTAGGTTATTGCTACCTAAATGCACAACTTTACATTTACTTGAATTTAACTTCATACCCCACTTGTCCACCCATGATGTAATATCTAAATCCCTCTGAATGAAGACAGTGGCTTGTATTACAGTGCCTTCAGAAAGTATTCACCCCCCTTGGATTTTGTCACATTTTGTGATGTTGTAAATTCAAATTAAAATACATTTATATGGGATTTTTTTGTCATGTATCTACACAAGTTACTCTATAATGTCAAAGTGGAATGAAACTTCTGGAATTTTTTGTACATGTAATTTAAAATAAAAACCTGAAATGTCTTGATAAGTATTCACCCCATTTGCTATGACACTCCAAACTGAGCTCAGGTGCATCTAGTTTCCTTGTGAAATCACTCAAACTTGAATGGAGTCCACCTGTGATCAGTTCAAATGGTTGACATGATTTCAGAGGAAATACACCTGTCTATATAAGGTCCCACTGTTGACAGTGCATGTCAGAGCAGAAACTACCATGAAGACCAAGGAGCTGTCCGTAGAACTCTGATAGAATTGTGAGGAGGCATAGATCTGGGGAGGGGTATAAAAACATTTCTAGGGTGTTAAAAGTTCCCAGGAGCACAGTCAAGTCCATCATTAGGAAATGGAAATATTATGGAACCACCCAGACTCTTCCTAGAGCAGGCCATCCTCCCAAACTGAGCAACCGAGCAAGAAGGACCTTGGTCAGGGAAGTGACCAAGAACCCAATGACCACCCTGACAGAACTACAGAGTTCCATGGCTGAGATGGGAGAAATTGTCCAGAGGACAACAATCTTTGCAGCACTTCACAGATGTAGCCTGTATGGGAGAGTAGCTAGATGGAAGCCACTCCTGAGAAAAGGCCTCATAATAGCATGCCTGGAGTTTGCAAGAAGTCATGCACGTGGCAGACTCAGACCATGTGACAAAAGATTCTCTGGTCTGATGAAACAAAAATTGAACTCTCTGGCCTGAATGCAAGCGCTATGCCTGGCGCAAACCAAACACAGCTCATTACCCGTGTAACACCATCCCTACCATGAAGCATAGTGGTGGCAGCATCATGTTATGGGGATGCTTTTCAGCGGCAGGGACTGGGGCACTTGTCAGGATAGAGGGAACAATGAATGGAGCCAAATACAGGCACATCCTTGAGGAGAACCTGCATCAGTCTGCAATAGACCTTGGACTGGGGCGAAGATTTATGTTCCAACAGGACAATGACCCCAAGCATGTAGCCAAAGCAACACTGGAGTGGCTTCAGAACAAGAAGGTGAATGTCCTTGAGTGGCCCAGCCAAAGCCCGGACTTGAATCCCATTGAGAATCTGTGGAAAGACTTAAAGATTGTGGTTCACTGACACTCCCCATCCAACTTAACAAATCTTGAGCAAATCTGTAAGGAAGAATGGGTGAAAATCCCCAAATCCAGATGTGCAAAGCTGATAGACATGCCCAAGAAGACTCAAAGCTGTAATTGCTGCCAAAGGCGCTTCAACAAAGTATTGATTCAGGGGGGTGAATACTTAAGTAAACAAGATATTTCAGTTTTTAATGTTTCATAAATTTGTTACACAATAAAAATATTTTTGCCCCTTTAAATTGTTGAGTATGCTGTGTGAATCAAGGGGGGATACAACTCATTTCAATGCATTAAAAATTCTGGTAGTAACAACAAAATGTGACAAAATCCAAAGGGGGTGAACACTTTCTGAAGGCACTGTACATCTCTGCAAGGACCACCAATTTAACATCTGCTTATTTGATGGTAATGGACTGGCAATCAGTTATATCTGCAATAAATGCCTGAAAGAGGCATGGGCCCAACACAAAGCCCTGTGGAACCCACTGGATACATAACCCACCTCAGATCAGGATCAATCAATAACACTGTCTATCTTGCAACCAATTACTGATCCAAATAATGAATTGATGTTTATATTACATAGTTTTGTAATAAGAGCCCAATGAGGCATAATATCAAATGCCTTGCTGAAGTCAAAATAAAATCACAAGATGCATTACAATCAAGAAGAGGACTAATATTCTCATAAAAAGACAGTAGACCAACAACTTCTACCTTTTTTAAATCCATGTTGTTCTGAGTCTTGTCTATTCAATGTCTATCTTTAGATAATCTAGAACTTTACATACTGTAGATGTAAAAACTTATAGGGCGATAGTTCTAATTGTTTCTTGGCCCTTTTTTATGCAGCAGTATGACATTAGCTTTCTTCCAATCGTCTGGAACGTAATTATCTGACAAACTTTTCGAATATGATTTTTAGTGGTAAGGAAATATATTTAGCTAACAGGAATAATAAATGCCCTGCTAAGTTGTCAGGACCAGATCAATGTTTTCCCTTAAGCGTGAGAAGTTTGTCTAATATTCATTTTTCTTGGAATATTATAGCAATATTCTCATTTTTATTTTAGTTTTGGATAATTATTAGTACTGGTAAATATTTTAAAAAATTCCTTATTAAATAGATCTGCCATGGATTTAGGATCATACACCATCACTATTTTGCAGAACTGGACCAACTTGGCAGACTTTTTAATGAATTAATGTACGAGTAAAAATCCTTACTGTTTTCATTTGCACTATTGGCAAGCTTGTATTCCCATCTTGATTTTGCCTTCTTAATGGTGGATTTACATGTAATCTGAGTTAATCTATAGGCCTCCCAAGTAGCAATAGATTTATTCTTTATATAGTTATATTTCTTTAATCTTATCAATTTTTTTTTATAGATGGGTTAATCCATTTAGGTGAACTTTTTTTTACTGTGGATTTTGGGTTTGAAAGAATAAATGCATCTCATTAGAAATTGTTTTAAATGTGATCCAACTATTTTATGAATCTAAGTTAGAAAGAATGGACTTCCAATCAACCTGCATCATAACATTCTCAATAGAAACCAAGTCCACTTTATTGTATAAATAAATTAGTGCTTTTACTAACAGATGAATATAATTTATTAATAGTAAACAAGATAGTGTTATGATCACTACCTGTGATTGGATCAATAATTCTTAAGTCTAGGATTGGTATAGGATCACTACAAATAACGAGGTCTAGGATTTTATCTGCCCTAGTTGGTACTGAAACATGTTGTGAGATTCAACTCAGAACAAGTTAAAGTTTTTTTCCTTTGCTACTTATGGCTGTAGAATCTTGCCAGTTAATATCACCAAGATTAAAATCACCAGTAGTGACAAAATGTCCATGTTCACTCACCTGCTCAATTTCAAATAAAATGGCTTCAAGTACACAAATAGGTGAATTGGGGGATAACATCCAAGTATAATGAAATCATCTTGTGTCAAAAAGTTTAACCCAGATAGTCTCAGTAAATATGAGTTTTATACTGTTAGTTATATCTACAGTATTCAGGGTGTTATTTTATGAACAGACCACCTCCACCCTCTGTTATGTCCATTTAATTTATATGACCTTTAATCTGTTAAACATTTCCATAAAGCTGTCATCACTCCATGTTTCCAGACTGAAACAATATCAATATTGTAATGTAAAACTTTCAACTGAAGTTAGTCCATTTTTGAGTGAGACATCTTGCATTAAAACTTAGAACCTGTAATCATTTATTTGATAATATAGCATCACAACCTATATGGTAGAGGCGATGGCTGCACCAACTCCTTTAAACAGTTAATTGACAAGAACTGATTACTCAATCTAATCCATCCCTACTAAACAGTTCATTTCTGCCATCAAAGATTTCCCAATGTGTAACACAAATGATGTCTGATTGGAGACACCATTGGCAAAGCCAATTATTGATCAGCTTAATCTTGATTTAGAAATGGGGAGAAATGAGGGATGGGAAGGATTTCCGAAATACATATTTTACATCCAATTTCTACCAACTTGTTGGTTGGCCCCACAAAGGCCGACTTACTGTCTTGAATGGAATCATAATAGATATTGTTAGCTCCAGCATGAATTACAATAGAGTTACTACCACAGTTATTCATAATATTGTCCAACATATTGGAGATATCCGCTAGTTTTGTAGCACCACTAAAACTAGTACAAGTTCTATTAACTATCTGGATTACAGATAGACCTAACCAGATACTTTATCATTGAATCCCCTATAACCAATGTGTCTTAAAAAAGGGGAATATTTGTAAGGGGGGGCCTTGCTGTTATGGACTTGAGTGTCCAAATTGCTGTGTGTAGTATCCATTAAAAAAATGAATAGCTGGTCATGGACAGCTGAATTCTGCTGTAATGGAGTGACAACAGATGGAATACATATATATATATATATATATATATATACATATATATACACACACATACACACATACACACATACACACATACACACACACATACACACACACACATACACACATACACACATAACTTGCTACTTTGTCTCCAGATAAGCTAAGGGGTGGGTTATTTGAATTAGATTCCTGACATTGCAGGGATCAAGAGTCAAATCTATTACATAATGAGATACTACGATGTTAGCCTACCTTTTATATCGCTACAATGCTTCCATTACTTCATACTAGGGCTGTGCAAATACCTTCTTTAGAATATTAGGTATTCGGAGCCCATTCAACCGAATATTCTATTCGGTACTTTTGATAATTGTCTAAAAAGTTAGTCACCCCCAATCCAGATCTGGCAAGATAAAACCCCCCTTCCCCACCCTCAGATAGCATCCAAACCCCTCCTCTCTCCAAACCAAGTCGTAATTACAAAACAGAAAGATCATCAAAATCCAATGGGTGACCGGGACAACCCCACCCACCTCCATGGCTGGCTGCCAGGTTTATTCAATACTGTGACCCCACACCCACCCCCATCCCAGTAGTGGCATGCCCACCGCACCCTGCAGCTAAAGTAAAAAAAAAAGCCAGCAGGCTCAGCCCGCCTTCCTTGTCAGCCAGCTTCCTTCTTGTGAATGAAATTCACTTGCTTGTGCTTATATAGTAGAACAGTTGATCACATGATCAGCTGTTCTACTATATAAGCGCAAGCAAGTGAATGATTTCATTCACAAGAAGGCAGCCAGCCGAGGAGAAGGGCGGGCTGCACCGGCTGCTTTTTATTATATATAAACACCTCTTTAGCTGCAGGTGCAGGCCACTAATGGTGTGGGGATGGGCGTGTTGGGGGGCCACAGTATTGAAGAAACTTGACGGCCGGCCGTGGAGGCAGGTGGGCTGTGCCGGTCGCCCACTGGATTTTGATTTTTTTGTAATTATGACTTGCTGGAGGGGAGGAGGGTTTATGTATATCTGAGGTGGGGGGAAGGGAGGTTCTTTCAAGATGGTCAGAAAATTAGAAGGTGGTTGAGTACATAATGAATTATTAGCCATCTGTTGATCTTTAACTATCTGCTAAAGGTATGGGATCACTACAACAATGATTATGTGTAGTGTCATGGCAACTAGCAGAGTTGAAATTATTCAAGGTGCTAAATCTCAGTCATTTTTAATTGACTATCTTCTAACTGGTTTAAGCGTGAGGAAAACTCATTTCTTGCTTTAATTCCATGTTCTCCAAACATTTACAACACTGAAATGGGCAATTTGGAATATCCCCGGTAATAACTGTAAACATTTTGCACAATGTACAGTACATTGCAACCCCAGTTGACCTAAAGTGGTTGTAAATGTTATATTATTTGTATCGAATACTGGTGAAGCCATATTGCTTTCACTTTATTAAAAAAAAAACACACAATATACAAATACTGAGATAAATACCCAATTTACAAACACGAATACTGGTTCTTTTATTGTGGAACACTTAATAGAATGACTTACCCTCTAACAGAGCCTAGGGGCTCTACCCTCTGGACATTAGACACGCGCAGATGCGCCTGTCTCAGCATGCATCCCCGCGCACGAATACGCATGCTCACCCCACTCAGAGGTGCGAGCAAAATATAGCATGTGACCCGGAAGTAAATCATGGGATCACGACTCCCTTCATGCAGAAACAAAGTTTAAATAAAATTAAACACCTGTATGTCCACAATCCTTGCTGCTATATCCACCTCCCCAGCTATTTTAAGGGCAAAATACTTCAGGACAATATTTGTAGTTCAGAGCACAACCCCCAAGAACTACATTCCTGCTATGGACTTCCTGGTTCAGCTTGGTATCAAGGCTGGCAGTAAAAAGTTTAAAATGCACCAAACGCAAGTACTGTAATAGCTCAGTGTCAAAACGCGCATAATGCTCCTGTACTGTTTCACTATACAAGTGTCCCACAGCATAGGGAGAGCACAACAATGACATGCACACAACTCTCTAAGCAAGCACCCATCTTAACAGAGACACCCCTGTAGTAAGGGTAACTGATGGGTTTTCCTTTGGAAATGTACCCCTTCCAGAGATTGTCTGCTTCCTTCCACCACTGCAGTGTCTGAAGCAGGGTTCTTGTTACTGGAATCAGTTTTGTCATTTTGTCTTTTCTCTGGCACCAATGTGCTCAGAGATGAAACTGTATAGCTCTCATTTGATAGCTCGCTCCTAGGACTGCCTGTTGCTGTGGCAGTATGTCCCAAGATTTGCAGAAATTGCCTTGCTGGACATGGCTCGTTCAGCTTGAATGAGATGGCCAGCTGCAGGATGCTTTGCACCCTGTCTTGAGGAAGGAAAGCTCTTCCTTGTAATGTGTTTAGTTCTGCTCCTATAAAGTGCAGGACTTATACTGCAGTGAGAATGGATTTTTCCTGATTTATCAGAAATCCTAGAGATTGTAGCAGGTCTAGTGTTACCTTTAGTAGATCATGCACCTGCTGTAGTAATTTCCCATGACTAGCCAGTCATTGAAATAAAATTCAGTCTTCTTGGGTATGCCACCGCTACTGCCAGGCACTTTGTGAACACCCTGGGTGCGAGGCAGACCGAAGGCAGAGCTGAGAATCGATAGTGACCGGATGGAAGTCTGAACACGAGATACTACCTACGAGACTCTTATTGGGATGTGAAAGTAGGCATCTTTCAGATCCAGAGATCAGCCAATCTCCCTGCTGGATAACTGGCAAAATCAGAGCCAGTGTGACCATTTTGAACTTTGGTTTTATAAGAAATCTGTTCAAGAGTCCAAGGTGTAGGAATAGCCCCACTCCCATTTTTCTTTTGGTTAATACCCAGAGTAAAAGCCTCTTCCTTTCTGATGGCTTGGTACACACCACTGCTTTCATGTGGAGTAAGCTTTGAACCTCTAAGAGTTTTTCCTTCTATGAGAGAAGCTGGTTTACAAACCCTTTATTTTGGAGGAGGAAGAGATTTGAAGCTCAGGGACAAACCCGACTTACTACTTCCAGGAACCGCTTGTCTGGTGATGGAATGCCAGGCCTGAAAAAAGTAAGCCAGTCTGCCCCCTACTGGTAGTGTGGAAGCATCCTTGACCATTAAGTCAGGGGTTTTGTTTCACCTGGGGCTAACCCTAGGTAGTTTTGGAACCTCTTCTGGAGCCCCTTCTACCTCTGGTCCTGAAGTATCCAGTCTGCTGTGGGCATAGTTGGAACCGTGGGACAGACTGGGCTGATAAAAGGGCCTACCAAAGGCTGTCCTTCCTCTGCCTCCCCTTCCTTCCATAAGGCCTATCTGAAGGAGGAGAAGAAGGCCAGTCTCTGGAGGAATTACTTTTGTAGGTGGACTTATACTTGTACACCTTTTTCATGTATGCTTCGGTTTGCTTACCGAATAAAGAATGATTCTCCACAGGGAAATCCATGGTCTTAGCATGCGTATCCTGGGTTAAATTGGTAGCCCATAGCCATGCCAGCCTTCTAAGTGTTATAGTCAGAGCTATCCACCTGGCAGCATTATCACTGTCATCTGCTGCCATTTGGAACTGGTACTTTCCTGCCTCCAGTCCAAACCTTGCTTTTTCAGCCAGGTCAGAGGTGTGAAGGGGCCTTCTGACATTGCCAGTATGGACTGCCACAATGATTGTTGATACTGTGCAGAGTAAGCCTGATAATTGGCTGCATCTCAGAGTAAGGCAGGCTAAGTACCCTTTCTTAGACATACTGTATTTTCAAGAGTCCTCAGGTGGGTGAGAGGATAAGGGGACCCTCGCCTTCTCATAGGCTGCCTGCTGGACTATACCCTGATCAACACGAGAATAGAGGAATTCAGACCCCTGTCTGTCTTGTTGGTATTTCTTGTCCGCCTTCTTATCCTGAGGTTGAACAGAATTTGGAGCCTGCAGGATTTTAGACAAGTCTTTAAAAAATGTTTATTGGGAGAAGACTTAGTGGTGTTAACCCCATCATCTCCATATATTCGGCCTTTCATCCTCTATGACCTCTGAAGTAGCCAGGTCAAGAGCATCAGCTATTTTCCATACAAAGGAAAAATGGAGGAAAAATCCTTGTCTTGGAAGAGAACGATTCCTGCTCTGGTAGATCTCTGGCTCTATAGGCTCCCCTTCATCAATTTCTGGCCTCATGCTCCATTTTTGAGATAGGAGTTCAGAGGAACAACCAGGAATTGAACCAGTGGAGAGAGGGTGACAGGGTAGAATAGAACCCTGTCCCTTTTGTTGGAGAATGTAAATGCAAAGATCTGTATTCTTTCCTTCTCTCTGTCCTCCATCTGGTTGCACAGCCAATTTCTCATGTGAGACTTTGGACTTCATCAACCCTAACAGTCTCAATCCTTTGCCTCTCACTATTGGTTTTCTCTTGCTTTGTTTTTCCTCCCTTGCTTATCTAGATCTGGTAATATAAGAATATATGCAAATGAAACTGATAATGGGATCACTTTTAGAAAATATGGTATAATTTGAGAACTGTAGAAAAGCAAAGGTTACTCGAGTACAAATGTCTCAGCCTTCTGCAGTTGCTGTGGGGACTTCAGGAAGCTCAATGTTCTAGCAGCTCCTGAAATTTACAAAGACCAGGATGCTTGCAAAGGATGGGGGTTGAAAAGACATACAGGGGGCGCTAATGAGCAGCTGATTTGACTGGTTGCACTGCTCCGGAGCTCCATCTTTAATAAAAAATAAAAGTGCTTAATTGAACAATTGGATAACCTACCTAACCGAAAAGAGCTGCCTTAACATAGAGGAGATTGAAGAGTACATCACCTCGGGCAAGTCGGCACCCCAAGCGGGTAAAAACACCAAGAAAACAACTCCACGAGGGAAGTACAAGCAGTAGACCAGGCCCAGTTTCACCATCGGCAGCAGAGGTCGCTGCAATCAGCAGAGTGGTGTCTGAGCAAATTCTGGCAGACTAAACCGTGCTGGGAAAGCCTGGAGCATACTCTGAAGGGGCTGGCACAAGGACTAAAGCCGCACATGAGGCAAATTGCAGAGGTGGAGCAGAGAATTTCAGACCTCGAGGATCAAAGCAGTGAAAGCCCTTCCAAAATACAAAGATAGAAAAAGATAGTGGAGCTTAAAGAAGCATTAGACTATCAGGAAAATTGCAGTAGGAGAAATTTACGCATCAGGGGCCTGCTGGAGGAACCTGCTCAAGTTTTGCTGAGACTCTGCCGAAGTTGCTAGACATGGACCTGCCCAAACCTAAGCTTAAAGTCGAGAGAGCACACAGGGCCTTTGCTCAGAGGCCTCAGAATGGGCAACCGCCTGACAGGTGATCTTCAGGCTGCATCACTATCCAGACAGGCAGGCCTTATTGGTGGCCTATAGAAATAAGAGCTAGTATACGAAGGCCATAGGCTTGCTCTGCATCAAGACATATTTCAAAGAATACAGAAGAGAACAGTTTAATACACTGATGGATAGGATGAGACAACTGGGGCTGGATTTCTTCATGGTCTATCCGGCTACAGTCAAAGTAAAAATCGAGGGGGCTACATATTCATTTTGGGAATCAGAGAAGCTACAAACGTTCCTGGAAGATTGTGACAGGAAGAATGGGAGAACCTGAATGGGACCAGTACGTGGAGAGTGGCGAGAAGATGGAGGCTGACTTGGTGATCGATAATCTGGATCTGTGGCTGCACTCACCAGGGGGACAAACAGCGGGGGGAAAGAAAAAGCATGGCGGAGATGGAAATCTGGATTGCTCTATATCCCTGTGCTCAGTTGCCCTTCCCCTTAATCCTGTGGGTGGTTAACAGAAGCAGATTGCCAGGGATTTACAGTTAACGTAGGAGGAATAATGGTGAGTTATAACCTGGCATTAAAAAGTGGCAGGGATACGATCCCCACAGGCCTCGATTGGTGTGGACTAGAGACAGAACTTGGACTTTTGAAAAAGAGGCAGACTGTTCCGTGGGGCAGTCATGCTGCAAATCTATAAAGTTTAATGCAGGGAGGTGGAGGGGTCGCTGGCATTACCCCACGAGTGTGAACTAGAGACAGAACTTTCTCCGCCAGGAGCATGTGGCACTGTGGGGTGTGAGAGTCACCCCCCCTTTTTGTCTCGTCTCTCCCCTCGGCGATAAAAGAGGGCTTAAACAGGAAAGCACTAATGCAGGGATACAAAATGCTCAAATTAAAGGGGCATACCTAGCAAAAGTAGGAAGTGAGGACCAGGTGGAAGGAGAGTGGGGAAGACCTGATGAATGGGGAACGTAATGAATCAGCTGTTGGAATATGGCAAGATTTGGCGGGGTGAAACACAGGCGGCAGCATGAAGGACAAATATGATGGAGGGAGGAGGAAGTGGGTGGATGTGGCAACCAACTGAAGAGCAGATGGGGGGGCCTGGGCAAGGGGAGTGCAGACAGATTTAGAGGGGGGCACGGGCAGTATAGTAATAGCATAACAATATAGACGTGGGGGCATTCTGAGGTAAATATAGCACGTGGATAAGTTTGGGTTAAGAAAGGTGGAGCAGGAGCAGTGTGTATGGGGGAGTGACTATGTACTGAAGATTGTAGTATATGCAGAGGAGAGGGAGCAGTTGGGGTTAGGGAAGAGGGAAGGTAGGGATAAAGAAGGGCCGTTTTTGAAATAGACTCAAGGGAGGGAGGGGGATAAAGCTGGGGTTTCTGTTTGCACAGTTTATGATTGTTAAACTGTTCACTCGTATTTTTACTGTTTTCAGAGCGGTCTGTCTCATATGATATCTGCTAGAGGTAAAAGGTAGAGCTGTGACCAGGACGTTTTAGGGATGTTCATACAGGAGAACAGACTAGTAGCACTCCCCAGCTCCTGGGAGGGGTTAAAATAGTCTCCTGGAACACACAAGGCTTTACCTCTCCCCCAAAAAGGGCAAAAATTTTAATGGCTCTTAAGACGCAGGGTCTCAGTGGCTATGTTGCAAGAGACGCATTTATCAAACAGTGAGCACAAAAAACTTGTGCGAGGCTGTGTTGGGGAGTGTCATGCAGCTGCCTATAATTCACATAAGAGGGGGGCAGCAATTCTAATTCATAAGCACCTGCCCTTTAAAACATTGATGGTGGTGAGATACCACAGAAGGGAGGTATGTTTTTGTAGAGGGGGAGCTCGAGGGCAAAGTGATTACTTTTGGAAATCTATATGCACCGGCTGATGGGGACCGAAGCTTTTATCAAAGGGTGCTGGATATCCTGATAAAGGAACAATTTACGAATTTGATTTTGGGGGGGATTTTAATTATGTGGCAGACCCTAAAGTGGATTATTCAGGGAATATGGATAGGATGGATGGGAACATACAATGGCTACTCTGATTAACAGAATTAGGCCTGATTGATGGATGGAGAACAGCTAATCCGGGGGTGAAGGAATATACATTTTTCTCCAACCCACATCGTTCCTGGTCATGGCTGGACTATATATACACCCATAGAGACTTGTACCAATATACCAGAGCAATGGGGCATAGCCCGATATTTCTATCTCACCAAGCCATGGTGGAGATGGAGATCGCCCTGAGTCAGAAGGAGGTGCAGAGGGGTCATTGGAAATTTCCCACATACATGTTGACGAGGGAGGAGTTTTGGGATTTTGTAAAAGAGCAATGGAAAGTTTATGAGGAGACAAATAAGGGTACGGTGGCAAGTGAGGGTATATACTGGGAAGCTGATAAAGCATTCATAAGGGGGTTATAATTGGATACACAGCTAAGGAAAAAAAGATGAAAAGGCAGAAGCAAAGGGTCTTGGAAATTAAAATAGGAGACCTGGAGAAGGAAGTCCTTGGGGGAGGAGAGGAAAAACAGAAAGCTTAGGTTGGCAAGGGAGATGCTTAATATAAATCTGGGCAAGGAAGTGAATACTAACATTTTCTTTGCAAAAAAGGATGCATGAGTGGGGCAATAAAGCAGGCCCCATTGGTCTGGCTTATGAAGGAGGGAAAAGTAGTCATAGGATAGTGCAAATTAAAAAAGAGGAGGGAAATAATTAAGGAGTTTTATGAGGAGTTACAGTGCCTTCAGAAAGTATTCACCCCCTTGGATTTGGTCACATTTTGTGTTACTACCAGAATTTTAACGCATTGAGTCACACAACATACTCAACAATTGAAAGGGCCAAAAATATTTCTATTGTGTAACAAATATTTATGAAACATTAAAAACTGAAATACCTTGTTTACTTAAGTATTCACCCCCCTGAGTCAATACTTTGTAGAAGCACCTTTGGCAGCAATTACAGCTTTGAGTCTTCTTGGGTATGTCTATCAGCTTTGCACATCTGGATTTGGGGATTCACCATTCTTCCTTACAGATTTGCTCAAGCCTGCAAGTTGGATGGGGAGCGTTGGTGAACCGCAATCTTTAAGTCTTTCCACAGATTCTCAATGGGATTCAAGTCCGGCTTTGGCTGGGCCACTAAGGACATTCACCTTCTTGTTCTGAAGCCACTCCAGTGTTGCTCTGGCTGTATGCTTGGGGTCGTTGTCCTGTTGGAACGTGAAATCTTCGCCCCAGTCCAAGGTCCATTGCAGACTGATGCAGGTTCTCAAGGATGTGACTGTATTTGGCTCTCTTCATTGTTCCCTCTATCCTGACAAGTGCCCCAGTCCCTGCCGGTGAAAAGCATCCCCATAACATGATGCTGCCACCACCATGCTTCATGGTGTTACACGGGTGATCAGCTGTGTTCGGTTTGCGCCAGGCATAGCGCTTTGCATTCAGGCCAAAGAGTTCAATTTTAGTTTCATCAGACCAGCGAATCTTTTGCCACATGGCCTCAGAGTCTGCCACGTGCCTTCTTGCAAACTCCAGGCATGCTATTATGAGGCCTTTTCTCAGAAGTGGCTTCAGTCTAGCCACTCTCCCATAGAGGCTACATCTGTGAAGTGCTGCAGAGATTGTTGTCCTCTGGATAGGTTCTCCCATCTCCGCCATGGAACTCTGTAGTTCTGTCAGGGTGGTCATTGGGTTCTTGGTCACTTCCCTGACCAAGGTCCTTCTTGCTCGGTTGCTCAGTTTGGGAGGACGGCCTGCTCTAGGAAGAGTCTGGGTGGTTCCATAATCTTTCCATTTCCTAATGATGGACTTGACTGTGCTCCTGGGAACTTTTAACACCCTAGAAATGTTTTTATACCCCTCCCCAGATCTATGCCTCCTCACAATTCTATCACGGAGTTCTACGGACAGCTCCTTGGTCTTCATGGTAGAGTTTCTGCTCTGACATGCACTGTCAACAGTGGGACCTTATATAGACAGGTGTATTTCCTCTGAAATCATGTCAACCATTTGAACTGACCACAGGTGGACTCCATTCAAGTTTTAGAGTGATCAAGGAAATTGGATGCACCTGAGCTCAATCTGGAGCGTCATTGCAAAGGGGGTGAATACTTATCAAATCAAGACATTTCAGGTTTTTATTTTAAATTACATGTACAAAAAATTCCAGAAGTTTCATTCCACTTTGACATTAGTGTAATTTGTGTAGATACGTGCCAAAAAAATCCCATATAAATGTATTTTAATTTGAGCTTGCAACATCACAAAATGTGACAAAATCCAAGGGGGTGAATACTTTCTGAAGGCACTTTATACAGGCAGAGTGTCAAGGGAAAGGTGGAGAAAGACTGCTTCCTTAAGGAGATGGAAATGCCCAGTCTAAATGAGGCACAAAGGGAAAAGCTGGGGGGAAAAATAACGGTGATGCAAGTCAAAAATGCGATCAGCCAGTTGAAAAATGAGAAGGCCGTGGGACCTCATGGGCTGGGGGCAGAGTTTTACAAGCTGTTAAAAGAAGTGGCGAGCTCGCTGTGTAACATCCTACAAGAGACCAAAGAAGGGGGAGGGATGCCTAGCACACGCTGCCAGGCTCTGATTACTGTTCTTCCCAAAGTAGGAAGGAATTTGGAGGAATGCGGGTCATGACAAAAGTTTTAGAAAACCAGTTGGAAGAGGTACTCCCTCTACTGGTCAACCCGGATCAGACTGGGTTCATTAAATGCAGGCACTCTTACCATAACCTAAGGAGGCTGTTGAATGTTATTTGGTGGGGGGAGAGGCATCCAGGTGAGGCTTGTGTCCTTTCAATGGATGCTGAAAAGTCTTTGCTAGAACTGAGTGAGAATATATGCTGCATATTTTGCAGAGATTTGGGCTGGGGGAAGAGTTTGTAAAGATGGTAGGGGCTTTCTATGTACACCCAAGGGCACAGGTTTTAATTAATGGAGTAGCAAGCCCGGAATTCGGACTATACAGGGGAACGAGACAGGGATGCCCCCCATCACCCTTGCTATTTGCGTTGGCAATAGAGCCCCAGGCAATCAAAATTAGTGATTAATCTGCTATAAAGGGTATCAGGGGAAGACGGGGGGGGGGAGAGAGAAGAGACATGTCATCTCTTTATGCGGATGATGTTTGACAGAACCAAATGCATCAGTCCCTAAGGTGCTGTCAGTAATAGAACAATTCACAGTTTTCTCCAGATATAAAATTAAATTAATGTGCAAAAGTCAGAAATCATGTATCTGGGAGGGAGTAACAGGAAGGACGCCTGGGGGTTAAAACGAGTACAACATAAATTCACATACCTGGGTATTGAGGTGGGAAAGCAAGTGAGGAGACTATATGAGGCGAATTAGAGACCACTGATAAGGGAAGTTTCACAAGACTTGAGTAGGTGGGAAGGAGCTGAATATCTCCTGGATGGGATGGATCAACCTCCTTAAAATGAACGTTTTGCCCAGAATTTTATATAAAATGCAGATGATCCCTTTCAGCTTGACAGCCCAGGATATAAAGAAACTAGAAGGTGCATTTACAACCTTTGTCTGGAGGAGGCAAGCACCCCAGAATTAGTTTTAAATGGCTAAAAGCACCAGTAGCACAAGGGGGGTTAAATTTCCCAGACATAATGGGGTACTTCCTGGCAATGCAATATAGGTACATACAAAATTGGGTTCATAGACAGGAGGTGGCCAGGTGGGTTGAGCTAGAAGAGGACAGGGCCCCAGGGAGAATTTAGAGTTATTTATGTGAAGAAGGCCTTAGGTGGTACAGAAGAAAGAATTACTCACCTTAGTAATGTTGTTTCTTCTAATGGAGTCTTGCTGTATTCTGACTATTGCAGTGATATCCAACCTTTGAACTGCCCCGGAGAGGAAAGAGTTAACTTTCTATGCAAGGCATGGAACGCTGAGCTTGAGCTCGGTTGAGACTGTTTGAACCCAAACCGCCAGATCTGTATGAGCTATACTCACTGGGTGTCCTGTGTGGAAACTAATCTCACACTAGCCAACTGGCTACTAAATTTAATGAAAAGATTTTTTGGTTCCAAGGCAAAGACTCAAGTCAGTAACCCCCCAAAAAAAAAAAAAAAAAAAACACACACAACACCCAAAAATAAGAGGGTGAGAAAAGGGGCACCTCTAGGGTGCCACTGTTCCTGCCCACCCACATCCCAAAACCCAGGTTCTGAGAGGGAGGGCGGAGGTCAGAATACAGCAAGACTCCATTAGAAGAAAACATTACTAAGGTAAGTAATTTTTCTTCAAACATGTAGTCTTGCTGTATTCTGACTATTGCAGACTACCAAGCAGTACCTCCATGGAGGAGGGACAGAACTTACTTTGGAAACCGGGTCTGAAGTACTGCTGTGTTAAACTGAGCATCACTCCCAGCCTGGATATCCAGAGAGTAATGCTTGGTGAAAGTATGTACTGTTTTCCAGGTGGCTGCTTGACAAATCTCTAAGATAGGAATATCCTTGGCAGCAGCCAGGGAAGCAGCTGTACCTCTAGTAGTGAGCGCCCTCAGGCCTCAGGGTGGGATTCTACCTAATTTTTCATAGCAGAATTGTATACAAGAGACAATCCACCTGGCAATAGATCTCAGTGGCAGGTTTTCCCTTGCCAACCTCACCATAAGTGAGGAACAATTGGAGGGAGTCAAACCTGTGACCCTTGGTACGCTCCATGTAGTAGCTAAGGGCCCTTTTCACATCCAGGCTGTGTAGCCTCCTCTCCCCAGAGGAGGAATGGTCAGTGAAGAAAACAGGAAGAGAGACTGATTAAGGTGGAAATCTGAAACCACCTTAGGCAAAAACTTCCTATTAGTCCTGAGGACCATCTTATCTCTATGGAAAGGGATAAAATCAGGCTCCACTGACAGGGCCTGTAACTCACTTATGCGTCTGGCAGAAGTAATGGCTACCAAGAACACAGTTTTCCAAGTCAAGTACTTAAGCTCTGCTGAGGACAAAGGCTCAAAAGGGGGTTGCATAAGCTGGGCAATGCAAACATTAAGGTCCCAAGCAGGGGCAGGTTCCCTGAAGGGAGGATTGGTATGCAGCAATCCCTTGAAGAATTTACAGAATACAGGGTGAGCTGAAAGGGAAGAGGGCTTGCCTGCTGACAAGAAGGCAGAGACGGCTGCCAGATGCACTCTAAGTGTAGCTGGTCTGAGTCCCAAGCTATTGAGATGAACCATATAGTCCAGGACTGTAGGCAACCCAGCAGACACTGGAGAAATACGCTTACTGGAGCACCAAATAGTAAACCTTTTCCATTTGGAGTTGTAAGTCTTTCTGGTGGAAGGCTTTCAAGAAGCCTTTAGAATATCCAGAACACCTTGAGAGAGATGCAAATCAGCAAACTCCAACTCTTCAAGAGCCAGGCCTCGAGACTGAGAGATTTGAGATTCGGATACCAAACCCTCCCCTGAGAACATGTTAGGTTGTAATTCCTGGGAAGAGACAGGGGAAGGTGGACTGCTAAGGACAGCAAGAGAGGGTACCAGGGCTGTCTGGCCCAGTCTGGAGCAATCAGAATCACTTTGCAGGGTTGCGATCCGATTTTGACTAGTACCTTGAACAGGAGAGGGAAGGGGGGAAAGCATACAGGAATTTCCCTTCCCAACTGAGGACTAGAGCATCCAGGGGGACTGAGCCCAACACTGGGTCTGCAGCAAAAGAGAGGAAGTTGGTGATTGGGCTGTAAAAAGATCCATCTGTGGAGTGCCCCGTCTGGAGAAGATTACCTTCAAAATTAGGGGATCCAGGGCCCATTCGTGATGGCCCTGAGATATCCTGCTGAGAGCATCTGCCAGGACATTGTCCTTCCCTGGGAGGTGCACTGCTGTCAGAGAAGTATTCAGGGAATAGGCCAGAGACCACAACATCATTGCTTCTGTGCACAAGGCCATAGACCGAGTGCCCCCTTGCTTGTTGATGCACCACATTGTGGTAGTATTGTCTGTCCTGATCTGAATTACTTTGTTCTGAACAGACTTGGAAAAAGCTTGAAGTGCTAGAAACACTGCTCTGAGTTCTAAGAGATCGATGTGAAGCAGAGATTCTTGAGGTGACCACAACCCTTGGGCGGTCAGATCCAAGTGGGCTCCCCAGCCCAAGAGGGAGGCATCTGTGGTAAGAATTGGAGAATGAGGTTGAGTGACAAAGGGAACTCCTTGCCTTAGGTTGTTCTGATCCTGCCACCATTGCAAAGCCTGGATCAGGGTTCTAGTCACTGGGATTAGCTTGGTCAGAGAATCCTTTCTCTGGGACCAGAAGGCTCTTAAGTGGAACTGGATGTCCCGCATCTGAAATCTTGCTCCTTGGACCACTGCCGTAGAGGCAGCCATGTGGCCCAAGAGCTGCAGAAAATGCCTTGCTGGTCGAGACACCTGAAGGGTGAATGAAGAGGCCAGTGTCACCAGGGTCCTTGCCCTGTCCAGGGGAAGGAAGGCTCTTGCCCTTATTGTATCCAGCTCCGCCCCTATGAAGGTGAGGAGCTGCACTGGCTCTAGAACAGACTTTGAAAGATTTAGAAGGAATCCTGGAGAAGTGAGCAGTTGCTGAGTTATCTGTAAGTTTGACTTGACTTGGTCTGGAGACTGACCCACTATGAGCCAGTCGTCCAGGTATGGAAAGATGGAGATCTTTTTTCTCCTTAGGAAAGCAACCACTACTGCCAGGCATTTTGTGAACACCCTTGGAGCTGATGTTAGGCCAAAGGGCATTGCTCTGAATTGATAATGGCCTGAGGGCAACTCGAACCTGAGGTACTTTCTGTGGGAGCATCTGATGAGAATGTGGAAATAGGCATCCTTGAGGTCCAGGGAGACTAGCCAGTCCCCTGGCCTTAGAGAGTAGAATTATTCTCAGAGTCACCATTTTGAACTTTGGTTTTAAAAGGTGCTTGTTTAAATATCCGAGATCCAGGATGGGCCGCCATTCTCCTGTCTTTTTGGGGGTTAGGAAGTACCTGGAGTACAATCCCTTTCCCCTGTGTAGGGGTAGAACCCTTTCTATGGCTCAGAGCCAAGAGGGAAGAGACCTCTGCCTCTAGGGCAAGGGCCTCTGAAGGATTTGCAGGTGGAAAAGATCTGGTTCTCATCTTGGGAAATTGTTTGAAGCTGAGAACCAGTCCCTGGCTTACTACTTCCAGGACCCATTTGTCAGATGTTAAAGACATCCAGTCCTGGACAAAGTAAGCCAGCCTGCCCCCTACAGGTAGTGGAGAATCGGCCTGGGCAAACCCATCAGGGTGCTTGTTTGGCAGGGGCCTTAGGCTGAGGGGTGGTAGCAGGCCTACTTGTACCCCGTCTGCCTCTCCCTCTGAAGAACCCCCTCTGAGCAAAGGTGGAAGAGGAGGCCTGGGCTTGGTAGAAAGGCCTTTGAAAAGGCCTGCCCCTGCCCCTGGGATGCTGCCTCTGAGGAGTGGCTTGCCTTTCCTTGGAATGAGCACTCCTATAGGTGGTCCTGTACTCATCCATTTTCTTCATGTAGTTCTCCGTCTGCTCCCCAAACAGAGAATTACCAACAGGAAAATCCATGGCCTTAGCCTGATTATCCTGTGACAGGCTAGTACATCTGAGCCAAGCCATCCTACGAAGGGCCACAGATGTAGCCATGACTCTAGATGAATCATTGGAGTCCACTGCAGCATGAAATTGCACCTTGGATGCCTCAGTACCATCTACAGCCACCTGCTCCAGCTCCTTGGCAAGCTGGTCGGGGACCTGTTTAGCTAGAGCCATCACAGTGTCCCATCTAGACTTTTGGTATCTAGCTGTGTAGGCCATATAATTAGCCTGCCTGAGTCCCAAAGATGCTGCCATGTACTGTTTCTTTGCCATGGCATCAATCCTCCTGGAGTCCTTATCTGGGGGGTGTGAAGCCAAGGGTATATTTGCCTTGTCACAGGCAGCAGCCTGCACTACCCCAACATGGCTGCATTGCTGGGAAAGGAACTCTGCATCCGAGCCTGAAAGAGTATACCTCTTGTCCATTCTTCTGTTCACAGGAGGTATGGAATTAGGAGTCTTTAAAGTTTTTATTGTCTGTTTCCCAAAAGACTTATGGAGGGGAATAGACAGCCTCCTGGACTCTGGGATGTCCATCATTTCAACATAATCAGGCTCCTCCTGATTCTCTACTGCTTCCTCCATAGGAGCTGGAGAGTTTCAGCCACTTTTTTGTAAAACAAAGTGGGAAGGGGACTCAGAAAGCCTAGGAAGAGAAACACCCGAAGGTCTGTCTGGGGAGATGTCCGGGTCAATGGGCACATCCAGACTTTCATAATCACCATCACTATCCTCATACTCTTCCTCCTCCTCCAGTTCATAAAAATCCTCTAAATTATAATCTGGGACCAGGGGAACCAACCAAACCGAGCCCCTAACCGATGGTGCCGGTTCGGTCGGAACCAAAGTTAGCGATTGAACAATCCTTATCGCTTTGGCTATTTCATCAGCGGTCGGAGAAAGAACTTGTGGATCCGAACCGGCTGACTTATCCCTTTTTCTTTTAACCGGAACAGACTCCTCAGAGTCGGTTCTTTTGCCTGAAGAAGTTTCGCCCTGGTCAGAGGGCACTCCTGGTTCGGTTGGAACCGAACCAGGCTGGCCATCCGGGTCAGCGGACTTCTTGGCCTCCCTTTCCCTCAGCCTACCTACTCTTTTCCAGGGTAGCTGTAGGAAAACTTACAAATCTGGCAGTCTGAATCGAGGTGGTCAAACCCCAGACAATAAACACAGGTGGTGTGGGGGTCAGCCCTAGCAAAGGCTTCCCCACACACACACACTACAGTGTTGAAACCCAGTGGGCCCGGTTTTTCTCTTGGGTTTCTCAGACATGGCCAGTCCTAACCAATCTTACCCTTTTTTCGGCAATCCGCCAGGCAAGACACCCTTATCGGTTCCTGACCGTGTTATGGGGTGGAAAAAAACGTAATGAAATCAGTTTTTTTTTTTTTAAGAACCGATAAGGACGGTTACACAATCTAAAAAATTTTTTTTTTTTTTTTTTTTTTACACTTTACAAACCTGATTAGTTCAAACCGAACCGATCAGACGTTTATAAATTCCACACAGAAACTAACAGTAAATCTATCTAGTACTCACGGTACCACAGAGACTGAACCAACAGGTTACATAGAAGAAATTTGGTTGAACCGAGGGGAAAAGCGACACTTTAACAGACTAATTTGAACCGAGCAAAGGAGAAATCTCCGGAGCGACTGTTCACTGAGGCGGAGTAAAGAATCTGGCGGTTTGGGTTCAAAGAACAGACAGAATCTCAACCGAGCTCAAGCTCAGCGTTCCATGCCTTGCATGGAAAGTTAACTCCTTCCTCTCCGGGGCAGTTCAAAGGTTGGATATCACTGCAATAGTCAGAATACAGCAAGACTTCATGTTTGAAAGCTGGATGCACCTAACCCGATGGTGGTGGCGGGTTTATGTGCATGGGGGAAAATTAAAAAGAGACAAGGCATTGAGGTATGCCAGACTTTACTGGTCCCACTGGTGGGGAACCTGGATTTCTTGCCAGGGCTGGAGGATGATGGATTCAGACTATGGCAGGCCAAGGGAGTAAAATGCATGGCGACCTGACATCAGGGAGGAGCATATGTACATTCCAGGAGGTTAAAGAGGGTGAATGTGCCCACTTCACACATGTATAGATACTTCCAAGTAAGGGATTATTATAAGCGGCTCACCAGATCTAGGGAAACAAGGAGACTGATGGAGGAGGTGGAAAGAGAAATAATGGGGGGCCAATAGGTGTGAGAAGGGATTAATAGGGAGGGCTGTGAGGCTGAATAGGAAGAGTTTTTCAGGACCCTCCCCAGAAGGTATGGTGGGAGTGGGATATTGGCGAAGAAATCAGTGAAGCTAACTGGCAACTAATGTTAGAATCCCATCAGGGACTGTTGGTGTGTAACAAATATAAAGAAGCTCAATTCAAATACATTCAGAGGCTACATTATCCACCAGTTATGGTGCACAGCTTCTGTCCGGGGGTATCGCCGTTTTGCAATAAGTGCAAAATAAATAGGGGGCACATACCAACATTACTATTGGGGTTGCCCAGTGATAAAGTCCTACTGGCAAGATAGAGCTAAAGAAATTACATCCATGAGAGGAAAGCCCATTGAGATCTCCCAAAAATCACTGTTAGGGGTAGAAGGAGAAGAACATGGGGAATGGGTTCTTTATCCTAAATGGATAAGGGTGTTACTTATAGTGGCTAGGATAGGGATACAAAATGTATGGATCACAGCTTTGGGGCCTATGGAGGGCCAATGGAAAGAACTCATGGTGAAAGTTTTAGCTGTGGATAAGCCGACACACAGCTTAAAAGGGACGGAAGACAGATTTGAGAGAACCTGGGCAGAATAATCTGGTTCAAGGTCAGTTGGCATTCATCTGTATCCCCCTCCCCCGGGTCGTGCCTGAAAATAGGCAGGATTTGTCTAGTGCACTTACCCGGTCAACAAAAACTAAATAAAATAAATAAATATTTGGGTGCTGTAAGCATGGGGGAAAGAATGTTGCTAGAAGGTAGTGGGGTATTTAATTGAGAGAATGGATCTCTGGGTAAGATGGGGATGAGATAGAAGGGACACAGACAGTGTTAGTTAATTGTTAGGGGTTAGTGGGTTTGGGGGGATAGTTAAAATAAAAAGGACAGTAATGGGGAACGAAGTCTGAAATGCTATTATCTAAGTGTTGTGGCAAATGTATATGACTGCACTATATGGATTTTTTATAGCTGTTGGCTATGAACTGTATATGGATACCTGTCCACTAATAAATATGAAACAAAACAGAAAGAAAAGAAACACAGCTAAGCTGAACTGCAAGGGAGATTGTTTACAAGATTTTATTTTTGCTTTTGTACATAGTTATTCTGAACAGGTTTATTTTATGTAATTGCTACAATAAAGTTTTGGTGATTTTTACAACTGCTCCTGGGTTTTCCCTATGCTTCCTGACCTGCGCCTCGACCACAGGAGGGTCGGTGCAGTTACAAGACCCTGCAAAGTCTGGATGACCTTCATGGCTTGAGCAATCTCCTCTGCTGATGGTAGGCTGTGAGGCACAGATGAAACCCCTCCAGATTCCTTAGCCTGGGATTCAACGTGCTTAGCCTTTTTGGTTTTCTTGGAGGGGACTGGAGAGTTAGACAATCACCCTTCCTTTTGGCAGTACTTGCATCACCCTCATCAGTGGTGTGCAGGGAAGAGACAGCAGTTTCACCCACAGATTTGGAAGGGGTGGGCTGGTTAAAGTCTTTAGCACCCTTATCCAGTGTTCTGTAATCTTTTCATTCTTCTCCCTTCCCCCCCAAACAGTTTTCAGGGGAAAGACTTAGATTTCACAATCTGCTGAGAAATGGTCAGTCCACGGGTAGACCACACACAGATAGTGCTCGTCTGCCTTAGCAAAAACAACCCCACACTTTAGACAGTTTTTAAAAACCTGTGGGTCCAATCTTTTTCTTGGGTTTTTCAGACATTCATATTAGAAAAACCTCAACCGTAATAAAGATTTCACTCTTTATATTTATTTTGCGGTTGGTTCAGGAACAGAAAGTTCAGATAAAGAACCAAGGATTCAACAAATCTGAACCGGATCAGCAGTTCGCAGGAACCGGGTTAGTGGTTAACAGAAACCAGATCAACAGTTTCAAAACAAATTTAGTTTAAAATTAAACAATTTAAATAGACTAAATAGCGGAAACAGAAAAGTTTCCGCAAAGGCTATAAAAGCCCCAGTTCCCCCAACAGTTATACCGAACCGTGAGGAACAGAAATAAAACAAATTAATCTAATAAACTAATCTAAACTAACATGAGGTAAAATTAAACAAAGACAGCAATAAGAATACTTCTACGATGAACCACAAAGAAATGAAACTTACCTACCGTAATTCTTGATCTTTCTGCGTATCTTCACCATTCATCACGTGTGTTAGTGGACAGAGGTCACGACCCCGCAGGACCACTTGATGGGCAGAGTCAACGCACCGACGGCACCGCCCTTGAGACCAACACACTGCGTGGCCTTGTGGGTTGGCAAATGGGCGGCGTCAACCCCGCCCTCCATCCAGTTCAGAGTCACCGTAGAGTAAGAAAGGGTTGGGGGGGAGAGACAAGGAAGTCCAAGGGACAGAAAGAAAAAGATATATGAACTAAAAGGAGAAATCAACAATGGAGAGGACAGACAAGAGATTGAGAAAAACTAAGGGAACTGGGAAGGGGCCCCAATCGCTGGAATGAGGAAAGGGAAGGAGGGATAGAGGGAAACAAGAAGTGGGAGGGGAGAGAACGGAGTGATCCGATCCTTTAACTGAGTTTGAGTTACTACCTAGGAGAAGCAACAAGGTTATACTGCCAGAAAACAAGGCACAGAATTACTGGCAACGTACTCCAGCAGAAGCAGTTTAAGGCTGCAAGGGAACAGGAATCCAGGGTTGTCTTCCCCAAAACCAAATAAAATTAGAATAGGGGAGAAAATTACAGGTTACTCACCTGTAACAGAAGTTCTAGGAATGGTGTATGTTGTTCATCCACACTGTCTGGCAGGTTCCTTGCCGCTTTAAATCTTGCCGGAAGGTCTTCAAACTGGCTCCTCCCACCCACCCGGGTGGTAAAACTCTCGGCTCCACCCCATGACGCCAGACCTAGTCCGCTGGAGGCCAGGTTGTGCATCGAAGCCGGATGGGTCGTGTGGATGAACATATACCATTCCTAGAACTCCTGTTACAGGTGAGTAACCTGTATTTCTAGGGACATGGATATGTTCATCCACACTGTCTGGCAGACTCCTAGCAGTTCTCCAGGAGGAGGGAGGCAAGGCGCACACCCCCTACTTGGGAAATAAAGACTGGAGAACTGAGGCACCAAAACCAGCATCCCAGCGTGACTCAAGGTCGATGTGGTAGTGGGTGATGAAGGTGTGTGCTGACTTCCAGGTAGCAGCCCTGCAGATTTCCTGGATAAGGACATCCCTGGAAGCAGCCACCGATGCAGCAGTATGGCAGGTAGAATGAGCTCTTATCCCTCTGGGAGGCTCCATGCCCACCAACCTATAGCAGAGATCTATGCAGGAGGTGACCCACCTGCCTATCGTCTGCTTGGCTGCAGGACTGCCAGGCGCGGCTTCAGCGTAGGTGACAAACAGCTGGCGAACCTCTCCCCGAACTTCAGCTGTCTGCTCCTTATAATAAGCGAGCGCTCTTCTAGGGTCCAAAGTATGGAGCCTATATTCGGTCTCCGAGGTGTGATTGGGGTAGAACACCAGCAGAGTCAACACCTGGTTAAGGTGAAACTCCGACAACACCTTCGGAAGGAATTTCGGGTGGGGGCGCAGGACAACCTTGTCCCTGTGGAAGACCCGATAAGGAGACTCGATGGAAAGCGCCTGGAGCTCTCCCATCCTTCTGGCTGACGTGATAGCCACCAAGAAGGCAGTCTTCCATGACAGGTGAGAGATGTCACACCTGTGCATCAGTTCGAATGGCTTGCCCATGAGCTTAGCCAATACCAGCAGTAGATCCCACGGAGGTGGAGGTTCTCGCACCGGAGGGGATATGTGATCAAGGCCTTGGAAAAAAGCGCCTGACCACCTTCTTCTGCGCTACCGACTGCTTCCTGGCCCATGCCCGGTAAGTAGAGATGGCTGCCAGGTGCACCTTAAGGGTCGTCGACCGAAGCCCTTGCTGAGAAAGGAACCACAGGTAGTCCAGGATGCTTGCCAAGGAACAGGAGGAAGGGTCCAGGCCCTTGCTCTGACACCAAATGGAGAATCTCTTCCATTTGAAGGCATAGCATTTTCTGGTCGACTCCTTAAGGGACACCTCAATGACGTTGAGGACCTCGTCGGAAGGATCCAAGGCCTGGAACTCTAGCCGCTCAGGAACCAGGCAGTCAGGTGCAGGGATTGAAGGTCCTGATGGAATGCCTTCCCCTGATTGACTGAGATCAGGTCCAGGCAGGCTGGAAGCCACCTCGGGAGCCTGGAGCAGAGACTGAGGAGATCTGGATACCAGAACTGGCAGGGTCAGTCTGGGGCTACCAGAATCACCTGCGCCTTGTCCCTCCTCGCCTTGAGAAGTACCTTGTGGATCAAGGGAAATGGGGGGAGAAGGCGTAGAAGAGGCCCGGGGTCCATGGCCTCGAGAAGGCATCCCCCTGCAGCGAGCCCGGCATGAAACAGTGTCAGCTTCGCATTCTCCTTGGAGGCAAACAGGTCCACCTGAGGCATGCCCCAGTGGGAGAAGAGATCTTGTACTACCTCCAGCAGGAGAGCCCACTCGTGAGACACAGCCCCTATCCGGCTTAGGGCATCAGCCAGGGTGTTGGAGGCTCCTGCCACATGAATGGCGAGGAGATCCGCCTCCAGGCTGCGCACGAGTGACCATATGCGAAGAGCTTCCCTGCACAGAAGCATGGGGCGCGTCCTGCCCTGGCGGTTTAGGTAGTACATGGCCGTGGTATTGTCCGTCTGGACCTGAACCACTTGACCCTGTAGAAACGGAGCGAAGGCGGTGAGAGCTAGATGAACCGCTCAAAGCTCCAGCAGGTTGCTATGGCATCGGGACTCCCAAGGAGACCAGAGACCGTGCGCTCTGTGCTCCCCCAGAAGGGCACCCCAACCCAGAGAGGCGGTCAATAGAGAGACCGTCAGTTGGGGCGAACAAACAGGATGCCCTCCTGCAGATGTGCTGGAATGGTCCACCACTGGAGAGCGTTCCACATCCCCTGGGTCACTGTCACTAGCTGATCCAGAGGATCGAAGTGCTGTGACCATTGGCTGGCCAGCCCCCATTGAAGGGGACGCATGTAC
The DNA here is from genome assembly GCA_016271365.2 of Neoceratodus forsteri. NCBI lineage: Eukaryota > Metazoa > Chordata > Ceratodontiformes > Ceratodontidae > Neoceratodus > Neoceratodus forsteri. Next base: position 340,899,848 of record CM057458.1, read on the forward strand.
CAGCGGGCCCAATGGACCACACTGGTGCAGGCCGCCATGAGGCCCTGGAGGCGCAGGAAGTCCCGGACAGGGCGCGATTGCCCAACCTGAAATGATTGGGCAAAGGAGGAAAGAACCTCAGCCCTGTCTGCCGGGAGCAGTGCTCTGGCTCGTAAAGAGTCTAGCTCTGCCCCGATGAATTGTATAACCTGCTTTGGCACAAGTTCCGACTTGGCCTCGTTGAGGAGGCCAACCCGAGAGCAAACCTGGAGGGCCAGATCTCTGGACCGCTCCACCTCCGCTCTGGAGGGGGCTGCAATCAGCCAGTCGTCCAGGTGGGGGTACACCCAGACCCTTCGGTGCCACAGGAATGCTGTCACCACTGCCATGCATTTGGTGAAGACCCTGGGGGCTAGGGAAAGGCCGAAGGGCATGGCCCGGAACTCATAAAGGGATCCTTCTGCTCTGAAGCGGAGGAATCTCTGGTGGGACGGACGGATTGGGACATGAAAGAACATATCCTGAAGGTCCAGAGAACAGAACCACATGTCTCGTTCCAAGGATGGGATTATCCGAGCCAGAGTGACCATCCTGAAGGTCCGAGACCTTAGGAACTTGTTCAGGTCGTGCAGGTCGAGAATGGGGCGCCAGCCCCCCATCCATTTTGGGACCAGAAAGTACCTGGACACAAACCCCGGGTCTGAAGGAGGATCCGCCACCTTCCTGATCACCTCTTTCGAGGAGCAGGGCAATGTCGGCTCGGCGAGCCGACAAAGAGGCTGTGGACCCCACAGCCCCCTCGAGGGAGACAGCTTGGAAGGGCGGAGCCTGCTCGAAATCCAGGGGCAGGCTCTTTCCTACCACCTCCAAAACCCAACAGTCCGTGATAACGGACCAAGCGGAAAGGAAGTGGCGGAGCTGTCCCCCCACAGGGGGAACCCAGGGGGGAGTGATGAGGCTGGGGGCGACAACCCTCAACCAATCACTGGGCAGGCTTAGAGGAAGGGCCGGCCGAGGGACCTCCTGGGCCTTTACCTCCCTGCTTCCTGTTGGAGAAAGCCACAGGCTTGGTTTTGGGATGCCAAGCGCGAGCCTGCTGGCCCTGGTGCTGTTGGGCCAGATGTGCTGCAGGCGCAGAAGGATGAAAGGACTTGTGCTGCTGCTGTCGGCAGCCTTTGTCCTTCTGGGCAGAGGTGACAGAGTCCAGAGTGGCATTGGACTTTTCGATCTGCTGGAGGTGCCCTTCCACTCCAGGGCCGAAGAGGTCGGTCCCCAAGAAGGGGACATCCGCCAGTTTGTGCTGGGTATCCGCTGTGAAGGTGGATATCCTCAGCCATGCTCTGCAGCGCATGGCCACCGCGGCCGCAGCTGATCTGGCACAGGAGTCTCCAATGTCCAGAGCCGTTTGGAGCTGCTGCTTAGCCACTGCCCTACCCTGGTCCCGTACCTGCCGGACCGTGGTCTGCAGGTCGGCCGGGAGATGAGGGATCACCTCATCCAGGGAGCCCAAGAGGACGTGGGAGAAGTGTGCCATCAGCACGGCCGAGCTGGCCTGGCAGAAGCCAAGGGAGGATGCAGCGTACACCTTGCGCCCAGCATAGTCCAGCTTTTTGGAGTCCTTGTCGGGGGGGCTTGTCCTCATCCCTAGCATTCCCGGAACGCCGGAACACACTGTCGGTGACCAATCCATCAGCAGAGGAGTGTTCCAAAAATACGGGCAAAGAGCCAGTAGGGACCGCATACTTCCTGGCCATCCTGGCCGAAGGCGCAGGACTGGAAGCAGGCCACTGCCACAGCTTCAAGGCTTGCCAACAATGGCTTCAGCCACCAGAAAGGCCTCCATGGGTGAATCCCCTCGGTCCAGTATCTGTCAGGGGATACTTTGCCTGCTTGGATATGGGCTCGAGCTGCATCCCGGTGGACTCAGAGATGAGCCAAAGCAAACTCATGAAGGACGATGGGCTTTCGTCCATCAACTGGCCCCCAGAGGACTCCAGGTCAATGGGCCTGGAGAACAAGGAGGAGTCATTGGACTCAGAGGAGTCTGCGAAGAGCTGCCTGGGGCCTGAGCCACCCTTCACCTGCTGAGAACGGTCGGGAGTGAGGGTGACAACCTGTGGGGCAGGCCCTGACCCAACCCAACTGAGAGTCCTTGGTCGGCGCCCCCGATTTTGGTTGTGGAGGCGGAGGTTCCACCACAATCGGTGGGGCAGCTGGTTTCGATTGAACAACCGGCCCAGGCTTGGGCACCTCGGCTACAGCGAGGGGTTGTTTCGGCCGCTCTGGTGACAGTCACTTGATGACCGGGGAAGGAGACGCCGTCGGCTTGTTCCCAGACAGAAGTAACTGCTGCCACATAAGGTCCTCGTGAAGGCCGACGCAACTTGTTCGCCTCTCCTCTTCCGAGGAGGAAGACTAGGATGAGCGGCGGCGCCGCTTACCTCGGTGCAGAGACAGAGATCACTAATGTCGGTGGGATCGGCTGGATGGAGATGATGTCCAAGACAGAGACCGAGACCTAGTGCGTTTCTGAGGATGGGTCTGGGAAGGGGCGGGGGACACCCACTCTTTCCTCGGCTTGGAAGCCTTAACCGGGGACTGCGGCACCGGAGGCACAGGCAAGTCCTCGGTCTCCACCGGGGGAACCAGTGAAGAAGGGTTGTCTGCTTCACCAGTTGACAGCCCGTCCGACGGGTCGAGAAAAATCTTGACCGTGTCGACGGGTGTCTCGGCCGGCTGGCCTGACGGGGATGCCATGAAGCCATTGGCCTTAGCCGCAACCTCGACCAAAGTCGAATGTCAACTGTCCGGGGAAGGGGACCTCTTCCGCTCCCATGAACGCAGACGATGGGACTTGCCCTTTGAGTCGTCCTTTTTGGACTGAGAGGAATGTCCCGATGGCCCCTCTCCCTTTGTGGAAAGGGATTGGCAAAGCTCCTTGAAAGAAGCTGAATACGAGGTACCCAGTGAGAGTGGGATAAATGCCGCGCCCGAGGAAGAGGATAATGCAGCCTGAGCCGCCTCCTCGAGGGCGATCATCTGCTAGAGTTGCTCAGCCATGTCAGCCGCTGCGGAAACCGCCCAACGGGCCTCCTTCAACTTAACTGGCAGATAGCGCTCCTCGGGGCACCCAAGCTGTAACTGGGCAGTGCGGTCTTCCAGGACGTTGGCCGAAAATGAACGGCATAACTTGCAGGCCTGCAGGTCATGTTCTAGGCCGAGGCAGTAGACGCATGTGGAGTGTGGGTCTGTCCTGAACATCTTTTGCCCACAAGGGCACTGGCGAAATTCGGGAGTCGATTTGTCCATCGCAGCCACGAGGGAGAAAGTTGACCAAAGTCTTGAAAATTTTAAAATAAGTTTTGGGCGAACCGAAGAATTAGGATCCAGTCTACATGCAGAGCATTAAGGAGGGAACCTGAGTTTCCAAGCGGTAAGGAAGATCTGGTGTCATGGGGTGGAGCCAAGAGTTTTACCACCCAGATGGGTGGGAGGAGCCAGCTTGAAGACCTTCCTGCAAGATTTAAAGTGGCAAGGAACCTGCCAGACAGTGTGGATGAACATAGCCATGTCCCTAGAAATAAAATCTCCCTGATTAAAAAATGAGAAGGAATTAGTCCCCAAGGACAAGGATTTTTTTGGGGGCGGGGCCAGAGAGAGGGTAGCACCAACATCCCACCCTAAAGGGGTGGAGCCAAGACACCAAGGAGCATAGCCCCCCTCCCCTGATCCCCGCCCCCCCCAGAAGGCAGAGGAAAATCCCCCTGTGTGCCCAAGGTCACCCCGCTCCTGACCGGCATAAAGGAGGGGGGAAGGGAGCACATAGAGGGAGAGGGACCCAGAAACTGAGGCCCCAGTGGGATGGAGGGTGAGATTTGTGATGAATGGTGAAGATGCACAGAAAGATCAAGCAGTATGGTAGGTACATAATTTTCATATCTTATCTGTCAATCTTCACCATTCATCACATGTGGATGAGTACCAAGCCACCCTGAAGGCGCCCCCAAGACCCTAAAGGACCAAGTCCCTTAGCTCCCAGTGGGGGAGACACCGAATGGAAGAACATTTATGTGCTTGGCGAGGCCCAAGATTGGGGAGAGTGAGAACGGGACCCCCAGAAGGGGCAGGAGGTTGCCTAGAGATGCCACCTCACCCTATGGGAGAAATGGTGGGTTCTCCGGTAGGCGGAGGAAATCACCCTACGCCGAGCCAAGGGTGACAACCAGGAAAGATGCAGCCATGCCATCCGCCTAATGCAGATCGCCGTCCCTACGACCCTGGAAGCTACCTTATTGGCGTCATAAGATGCCCTCGCTTGGTGCCTTGCTAGCTCTAGGCCACATGCAGAGTGCGCAATGGCTTGTCTGGTTCCTCCGAATCATGCAGCGATGCTAGGAGCTGACCTAGCCTGGCCCACAAGAACCTATCATAGGAAGCATAGTGGGCCTGATGAGCAGTAATCAATGACAACCATGCCAAGTAGAAAGTCCTCTCCCCCAGAAGTCAAAATCTGCAGAGTCTTGATCTGGGAGCCGGTCACAGGCAAGGGCGTGAAGCCCATTGGGAGGGTCCAGCTGCATCAACCCTGACAGAGTGAGGCATACGACCTAGAGACTCCGGGGGGCACAATACCTCTGGTTCAGATCCCTAGGGGCTGGGACTCTGGAAAAGGATCGTTGCCAGAAACACGACGATTTCTGAAAAGGAGCAGGCCAGGCGGGCACCACAAGGATGGCCGCACTGAAATCACCTAAAAAGGCCAGTGTCAAATGCTCTGGAGTGTGCCGAGAGGTGGGTGGGGTGATATGCAGGTCCTCCAACATACTCGCAAGGAAACACTGATACTTTGTGAGATCAGCAGCAGGGGAGATGTGGACAGAAGGCTCCTCTACTCCAGAAGAGGAGGATGAGGAAGCGGAAGACCTCTGAGATCCAAGGGCTGGCTGCTCAGGAGGAGGGTGGAACACCTGCTCGTCCAAGGCCCTGACATAAGTAGGGAAGTGAGCAGCCGCACCCCTGAATTGTTCCCAGGAGAGGTCCTGTAGAACCAGGAATGCTGGGAGCACAGGAGATGGTGACAGAGGCATGGGGGCCAGATCCACAACAGAAGAGGAACATCCTCTGTCCGGGCAAGATAGCCCACTGGAAGTCTCCAAGGGAGGAGTTCCGGAGAGCACAACAGCCAACAACTGATCAACCATACTGGAACTGCCTAGACTGTGCCCTGAAGTATTCCCCCTATGAGATGACTGGGACCATGAGAGCCCAAAAGGATGGTCCCTTCCCTCCAAAGAGAAGGGCACTCTCAAGGAGACCGAGAAGGAAGGGTGAGGGTCTGCGTTGCAACTCCTCCCCAAACCCGTGTGGGTCCCAGAGAAGGGCCGCCTCCTCGAACCCTGACCCCTCAACACCTCAGACTCCGAGAGAGCTCTCTGCCTCAAGAACACCAGCCTGGGCAGCTGACAACCCTGGTTGGTCCCCAAAGAGACACTCAGGGAGCAGCACTCTCCCCTTCTGTGGGTGCCCTGGTTGGCCCTAAATTTGGGCAATCCAGACACACCACAGGAGGGGGTGTCCCAACTGAGGGGGCAGAAAACCCTCAAGTCCAGGCTGCAGGGCAACAATGGCCTGGACCACTGCCTGCTGGTCAGAACCCCTGACCCTAGACTCGGTGGCTACTGCCCGATCCTCAGAGGGAGGCTGGGTCCGGGCTGCTGAACTGGCTACTGAGGTGCCCACGAGTTCTGCCAACTCTGAGGAGTCAGACAGCGAGTCCGAACCAGACCCGGAGTCCACCTCCGAAGTGGAGACTGAGGTCCGGTGCCAGACCACCCGCAGATGCCTGTTCATGTCCAGATTGAGGGAGGTGCCAATCTGGGTATCTGCACCAGAGTCTGTGCCGAACTCCCCCATGGTACCGTGTACAGCAACCGAGGAAGAGACTGCACCGAGAATGGCAGCAGAACCAGAGTTGGTGCTGGACACTGCTATTCCCCCTCCCCCACGGTGCCACGAATGACACAGGGGTCCGGAACGGTGCCAACAGCCCCCTCTGCACTGCAAATGGCCATTGACAGCAAGAACGGCGCCTTCCACAGTGCCGTGGCCTGGCATGGCGCCGCAAGCGGTGCCAGAGCTAGACAGCGCTGTCCCTGGTCTCTGCGCCAAATCCAGGAAGTCAAAGACTGCACCGTAGAACTTCCCACGGTGCTGTCAGCACCACAAAATGCGCTGATAGCAGAAACTGTGCTGAGCAGCAGACCAGTGCCTACCACGGCACAGTCAAGGCCCATGGTGCCAAGGCCCAAAACACCACCTATTGACAGCATAGAGGACGATGATGGCCCAGGCTCTCAGGCCCAAGGACATGACACCAAGGGAGCCTTCACCCCCGAAGGGGCGATTTCCAGAGCAGTGCCTCCCACCTGGCCCCCGGGGGGAGCGGACGGCCTCCTGCACTGCGGAAGAAGCTTCCGCCATGGTGAGGCTACTAGAGGTGGAAGCCCCCTCCTCCGCGGTTTGTATAGAACCGGGATGGGACCCAGAGGAAAGGCAGAGAGTCCACAGCTTGGCCCGATAAGCATGCACCCATCCCCCAAAAGTCAGCTGAGTTCATCCAACTTTCCACGCACGCTGTTCCAGAACGTGGCGATCCATACAGAAACAAGTATCGCACGAATCCATGTCGAAGTGGGACTAGACACATTAAACAATGACCATGCTGGTCGGTAATGGAATATTTGTGGCCACACGGGCACTGACACATGGGAGGCCGCCCCACTTTCTGCGACTTTTTGCACCCCCGAACCAGACATGATCTACAGCAAATAAAAGTATAAACAGACTCGATGCAGCTGCAACAAATAAAAAGAACAGTCTTACCAGTCAGCGACATCTAGTAGGAGGAGGTGAAATGGAACAGGTAGGGATTGGCACAGATGGAAAAAAAAAACTAGGCCGAAGTGCACAGTTCTTGATTGAAGAGCTCCTCACGAGGTGAGACTAATACAGTGGGAGAAGAACTGGCAGGAGGGTGGGGTCGATGACACCCAATGGCCAACCCACAAGTGCCACGCAGTGCATCAGCCTTGTGGGCAGCATAGTCTGTGCATAGACTCCGCCCATCCAAAAAATAAAGAGCTCCCGCGGAGTTGTGACCTCCAGCCACTAACCCACATGTGATGAATGGTGAAGACTGATACAAGATCAACTGATTTGGGAAGCCTCCTGGGCATCTTGACTGGTCAGGTGGAGAAAAATCAGATACATTGATGGAACATTGCAGCAGATAATAGCAGTAGTTTAAATGTGTCACGAGCCAATGATAGTTCTATAATTTGCATATGGTTCCAATTCTCCAGGCAGCTCTACTTCAGAGAGTAGACTGCATATAGTTATGAATATAGAAGAATACCTGGTGTTAGAAAGCGGCAGTTCTGTGTTGAGTGGGGATGCGAAAGGTCCAGCTCTGGATGACCATCTGTCTAACAGGTTTTCCACCACTAAGGGCAGCAGCTCCCACTCGTGCATTCTGAACTGTGACCTGCTTTGTATGCCAAGATGTTTTGGATGGACTGACGACAGTTCTAGACCATGCTCTAAAGCCCAGTACCAAACCCTCATTGATTCCCTGTGCAGGGCGTATTAAGGAGTTTCTCCCTTGCTTAAGTAGTGCACTACACTGATCTCCATCTGCACTAGTAGAGGACCTGGGGACATGTAATTCTGTAAGGCTTCCAAGCTACACAGAATGGTCCTCATCTCTAGAACACATTGGTGTGGAGAGAACTCTCCACTGCAGTCCATGTGCCTTGGGTTGGTGAGGCCCCAGATGCATCCCCAGCCCATCCCCAAAGCATCTGTGGTGAGGATCTGATGAGGGGAAGGGATCAAGATTGGAACCCCCTTTGAACAAATTACTGGGTACCAGCCACCACTGCAGCACAGCACCTTCTTTAGAACAGAGGGTTCTAGTCTTCCCTGGTAGTTTGTGCACCGATCTCATTGGACCTTTAATGTCCACTGGGAGAGTCGCATGTGCAGCCTGGCCAGGGAAACCATGGCAATGGCTGCTACTATTAGGCCCAGTAGCTGCAGGAATGCCCTGGCTGAGACATAACTATTGCTGTCAAGTACTGGGGCAGAAAGGCCACTCCCTGGACAGTGTCCAGTATAGCTCCAATGTACTGGATGCGCTGAGAAGAAAAAATTACTCACCTTAGTAATTGTTTTTCTTCTAATGGAGTCTTGCTATATTATGACTTCTTGCAGTTAGCCACAGCACTTGAACTGCCCCGGAGAGGAAAGTTAACTCCATAATGAATGGAGTTCTCAGCTCGAGCGCTTTACTGAAAGCTCTATCTGGCTAGTTTCAAACTGAAACTTTCAGATCTTTACGGAGCCAACACTCACTAAAAGTCTGTGTGGAAAGTACCCTACGTTAGCCAAATGGCTACCTACTAGTAACAACAACCACAACCACCACCACCACCACCAGACCCCCCCCCAAAGACTCAAGTCCAGGAGGGGGGCCAACACACAAATCAATAACAGTAGTACCTAATTTCCCCAATCCTCAAAGAAAAGAGGGGGAAAAAAACACCTATAATGGCATGACACAGTGCTTGCACTAATTTGCCCACACCCTACCCAAGTAGAAGTTCTGAGAGGGGCAGGTTGGGGGGGGGGGTGGTCATAATATAGCAAGACTCCATTAGAAGCAAAACAATTACTAAGGTGAGTAATTTTTTCTTCAAACAACATGAAGTCTTGCTATATTATGACTTCTTCCAGATTACACAGCAGTACCTCCATGGAGGAGGGCCAGAACCTACTTAGGGAATAGGCTCTGAAGCACGGCTGTGCCAAACCGAGCATCTCTCCTGGCCTGGATATCCAGGGAGTAATGCTTGCTGAAAGTGTGAACTGTTTTCCAGGTTGCAGCTTGACAGATTTCCAAAATAGGAATATCTCTAGCAGCCGCTAGAGATGCAGCTGTACCCCTGGTAGAATGGGCCCTCTATCCTGAGGGGGGTTCTCTACCCAGTTTTTGGTAGCAAAATTGGATACAAGAGACAATCCACCTGGCAGTTGTCCTCTTAGTGGCAGGTTTTCCTTTGCCGACCTCACCATAGGTGAGAAAGTTGGTGGGATTCGAACCTGTGACCCTTGGTGCGTTCCAGATAACTCAATGCCCTCTTAACATCCAAACTGTGCAATCTCCTTTCACCAGAGGAAGAGTGCTCAGTGAAAAATACTGGAAGGGAGATGGATTGATTAAGATGGAAATCCGAAACCACTTTAGGTAAAAACTTTGTTAGTCCTGAGGACTACCTTATCCCTGTGAAAAGAAATAAAATCATTTTCTACTGAAAGGGCTTGTAACTCGCTTATGCCTCTAGCAGAAGTGATGGCCACTAAAAATACAGTTTTCCAAGTTAAGAACTTAAGGTCTGCCGAAGACAGGGGTTCAAAAGGGGGTTGCATTAACTGAGCAATGCAAACATTAAGGTCCCAGGCAGGGGCTGGGTCCCGAAAAGGAGGGTTAGTATGAAGTAACCCCTTAAAAAACTTGGAAAACACAGGGTGAGAAGAAAGGGAGGAAGGCTTTCCTGCTGAGATAAAAGCAGAGACAGCTGCCAAGTGGACTCTTAAGGTAGCTGGCCTGAGGCCCAAAGAATTAAGATGGACCATGTAGTCCAGCAAAGTGGGCAAATCAGCAGATTCTGGGACAATATGCTTATCAGAAGACCAGATGGAAAACCTTTTCCACTTGGAATTATAAGTGGCTCTAGTGGAAGGCTTCCTAGAGGCCTTTAAAATATCAAGGACACCTTGAGAAAGGTGTAAATCAGCAAATTCTAACTCTTCAAGAGCCAAGCCTTGAGGTTGAGGGATTTGAGGTTCGGATACCATACTCTCCCCTGGGCACAGGTCAGCAGATTGTGAATCCTGGGAAGGCACAGGGGAAGGTGGACTGTCAGTGATAGCAGGAGTGGGTACCAGGGTTGCCTGGCCCAGTCTGGTGCAATCAGAATCACTTTGCAAGGTTGGGATCTGATTTTTACTAACACCTTGAAAAGAAGAGGGAAGGGGGGGAAGGCATACAGGAACTTCCCTTCCCAATCCAACAGAAGGGCATCCAGGGGGACTGAGCCCATCACTGGGGGCCTGCAGCAGAACAGTGGAAGTTGGTGGTTGTCTGGGGCTGCAAAAAGATCTATCTGAGGGATGCCCCATCTGGCAAAGACTGTTCTCAGCACTCGGGGATTCAGGGACCATGCGTGATGGCCCTGAGAAATCCTGCTGAGGGCATCCGCTAGGACATTGTCCTTCCCTGGCAGATGAACTGCTATTAGAGAAGTGTTCAGGGAGTAGGCCAGAGACCACAACTTCATTGCCTCGGTGCACAGGACAGACAACCGAGTAAAGTAAGTACCTGAACTGGTTCTAGAACTGACTTTGGTAGGTTTAGCAGGAATCCCAGGGAGGTGAGAAGCTGCTGGGTGACTTGCAAGTGGGATTTCACCTGTTCTGGAGACTGTCCAGCAATGAGCCAGTCGTCCAGGTAGGGAAAAACAGCAACCCCTTGCCTTCTTAAATGAGCCACTGCCATGGCTAGACATTTTGTGAATACCCTTGGAGTAGAGGCAAGACCGAAGGGCATTGCCCTGAACTGGTAGTGGCCTGAGGGCAGTTCGAACCTGAGGTACTTTCGGTGAGAAGGCCTGATTAAGACATGAAAATAAGCATCCTTGAGGTCCAGGGAGGCTAGCCAGTCCCCTGGCCTCAGTGAGAGCAAAATCATTGCCAAAGTTAACATTTTGAACTTTGGTTTCAAAAGTGTTTGTTCAAATACCTTAAGTCTAGGATGGGCCGCATTTCTCCTGTCTTTTTGGTGTAAGGAAGTATCTGGAGTACAGACCCTTGCCCTGGTGAAAGGAGGAACCCTTTCCACTGCTTTGCACTTTAACAGGGCAGAGACCTCTGCCTCAGGGCAAGGGCCTCTAGGGGCTTGCAGGTGGAAAGTGTCTGGCCCTCATCTTGGAAAATGTTTGAAGCCGAGAACCAGACCCTGGCTTACCACTTCCAGAACCCATTTGTCCGAGGTTACGGACACCCAGTTCTGACTGAAGTGATCCAATCTGCCCCCTACTGGTACAGGAGAATTGGCCCTGGGCACCCCATCAGGGTGCCTGCTTGGCAGATGCCTTAGGCTGAGGGAGGGGCGGCTTGCCTGCGCCCGTCTGCCTCTGAAAAAACCCTCTGAGCATAAGCAGAGGAAGCTTGGGATTGATAAAAAGGCCTGTGGAAGAGGCCTGCTACCTCTGGGCGTGCCTCTGTGGAGTGGCACTCCTTGGCCTGGGCACTTTTGTAGGTAGTTCTGTATTCATCCATCTTTTTCATATAGTTCTCTGTCTGCTCCCCAAACAGAGAATTTCCTACCACAGGAAAATCCATAGCTTTTGACTGAGTGTCCTGTGACAGATTAGTGCACCTGAGCCATGCCAACCTACGGAAAGCTACAGAAGTGGCCATGACCCTAGAGGAATCATTATCAACAGCAGCATGAAATTGAACTTGAGGCTTCAACGCCATCAGCAGCCACCTGTTCCAATTCACTAGCCAGCTGGCCATGGGCCTGCTTGGCTAACTGCATAACTTTGAACTGAAACGTGGTAAAATAAATACTTTTCCCGGTTTATTTAAACCGAGAATTACTTGTTTTAACCGAGAAATGAACCGAGCTGAAGGAGAGATCTCTGGAGCGACTGTTCAGTGAGGCGGAGTAAAGAATCTGAGTTTCAGTTTGAAACTAGCCAGATAGAGCTTTCAGTAAAGCGCTCGCGCCGAGAACTCCATTCATTATGGAGTTAACTCTTTCCTTTCCGGGGCAGTTCAAGTGCTGTGGCTAACTGCAAGAAGTCATAATATAGCAAGACTTCATGTTGTTTGAAGAAGTTGAGACTGACATGGGCAGATTGACTGTGATCCCTAGAGAGATTAACAGTTGTCTGGTATGCACTAGGGCATTGATCAGCTGTCTGGTACACCCTAGGGTGTGAGCCAGTTGCTCCTTGGACTGAACTTTGAGCAACCAGTCATCAAGAGGGGGAAGACGTACAGTCTCTCCCTTCAGAGGACTGCTGCCACCACTGCTAAGCATTTGGTAAAGACCCATGGTGCAGATGACAAACCAAAGGGCAATACCCTGAACTGTTAGTGCCCCCGAGATAGGAAGAAAAAATTACTCGCCTTAGTAATCTTGTTTCTTCCCAGTGATACTCAGGTTTCATAACTTTCTGCAGTAAACCTGGAGGATTGGACTGCCCGGAGAGAATGGAACATATGCAAATGATGGATTTAGCTGCATGTGACAACTTTTCAAATGCTGCCCTATACCAACTGCCAATGTTCTAAACCTCCTCAGATTTCCTAGGAGCCCGAATAGGCAAAGCCATGCAGTAAAATACTGCAAGTATTTATGATTAGAGAATAGAATTCAAAATAACCCCAATTTTAATAAGAAAAAACCTACAACTGGAGAACAAATTTTAAAGTATCAGCATGTCAGAAACACCTGAAGAGAGGTAAATACCTTAAGCCTCGTTTACCAACTTGTACCACTATGTGGCAACATATAGTCAGTGATGTACCCTTTGGTGGTAGCACAGCATGCGGGAGTGCAGAGGCTTGAATTCTGGAAGGGAAGGTAGGGTGGGAAGTTATGAATACCAGAGTATCACTGGGAAGAAACAAGATTACTAAGGCAAGTAATTTTTTCCTTAACCCCAGTAATACTCAGGAATTCATAACTTTCTGCAGACTACAAAGCAGTACCACTGGAGGTGGGCACAGAACATTTATTTAGGAAATAGACTTTACAGGACTGCTGTGCCAAACCTAGCATCACTTCTAGACTGGATATCCAGATTGTAATGCTTTGTAAAGGTGTGTACAGTCTTCCAGGTAGCTGCTTTACAGATAGCAACCAGTGGAACATCTCTCCTAGCTGCCAGAGTAACAGCTATTCCCCAGGTGGAATGTGCCCTCAACCTTGTTGGGGGCTCCCTACAAGCTTTTGTATAGCAGAATTGAATACACTAGACTATACAGAAAAATAGATCTTAGAGGCTGGATTACCTCTTCCCACACCCCTGTAGGTCAGAAACAACAGTTTCCTGTCCTGCCTATGGTCCTTAGTGGCTATAAAATAACTAAGAGCTCTCTTTTCATCCAGACTATGAAGTCTTCTTTCACCAGAAGCAGAATGCTCAGTTTAAAGAGACAGGTAGGGGATTGGTGAAGGTGAAAATCAGAGTACCTTTGGTAGGAATTTTCTATTTGTTCTCAAAACTACCTTCCCTGTGAACAGATAATCCTGTTCCACAGAGAGCCTGGAACTCACTTCTTGCAGAAGTCACTGCCACTAGAAAAACTGTTTTCCAAGTGACATATTTAAGTTGCGCTGTAGCCATAGGCTCAAAGGTGTGCCCCATGAGCTTGGCTATACAAACATTAAGGTCCCATGCTGGCACAGGTGCCCTGTGAGGAAGGTGCAAATGGGCCAAACCCTTGAAGAACCTTCTAAAAATGGGGTCTGAAGCTAGTGTTACCCTGGCACCAGCAGAACTGTAAGCAGACAATGCGGCAAGGTGTACCTTGAGTGAATTGGGTTGTAGACCCAGTGTGTGTAAATGAGACAGGTAATTTAAAACAGCTGGGACCCCAGCCTATAATGGAATCAAATCCTTAGTCGAACCAGATTGAAAACCTTTTCTATTATGAAGAATAAGTTTTCTTAGAGGGTTTCCTATAGCCCCTCATAATGTGAAGCACGGATTCAGAGATTTGCAAGTCAGCATATTCTAGCTTCTCAAGAACCAAGCTTTGAAGTTGAGGGACTTGAGGTTCGGGTATAACAGGGTACCCTGGTTGGAGGTCAATAGATTGTGCCTCAGAGGCAGTCTTATCGCTTTGGCCACAGATATGGAGAGCATTACAGAGTACCATGGCTGCCTGGGCCAATCCGGGGCTATTAGGATTAGAGATGCTGAGTGGGACCTGAGCTTGAATAACACCCTGAAAACCAGGGGAAATGGAAGAAAAAGAGTACAGGAACCTCCCTGACCAATCTAGAATCAGGGCATCCAGGGGAAAAGTACCCTGACCTGGTGGCCTGCAGCAGTACTGTGGCAAATGGTGGTTCTGGAAGGATGCGAACAAGTCCACCTCTGGACTACCCCACCTTTGGAAAATTATTTCCACCACCTGTTTGTTCAGAGTCCATTCATGATGGGCCTGGATGATTAGACTTGCGGCATCTGCCAAAGTATTGTCCTTTCCTGGTAGATGGATTGCCTGCAGGGAGACTCCCAAAGAGTACACCATGGTCCAAATTTTCATTGCCTCTGTGCAAAGGCGCCCTGACCTGGTGCCTCAATGTTTGTTGATGTAGTACATTGCGGTGGCATTGTCTGTTCTGACCTGTACCACCTTTGACTGTACTAGTCCTGAAAAGGTTTTTAGAGCCAGAAAAACAGCCCTGAGTTCAAGTAAGTTTATGTACTGGAGGGACTCTGGTTGACCAAGTACCCTGGGTTGTATGGTCTCCCAAGTGGGCGCCCCAGCCCAGTAGGGATACATCTGCTGTGAGAACAACTGAGGGGTATTCTTTCTGAAAGGGAACACCTTCCCTTAAATTTGGTACTTCTTTCCACCATTGTAAAGCTTGCAGCAAAGTTCTTGTGACTGGAATGGGTTTTGAAAGAGAATATTTTCTTTGACTCCAATGAGCCCCGAGGTGGAACTGGAGGTCCCTCATTTGAAACCTTTAACCCAGCACTATGGCTGTGGATGCAGCTATATGACCCAGAAGTTGCAAGAACTGTCTTGCTCCTGTTCAAGGTGAAGGAATTTGCCACTAGCTGAAGATTTCTGATCCTGTTCAGAGGGAGGTAGGCCCTGCCCTGCAAGGTGCCTCTGCCCCAATGAACTGCAACTTTTGTGCAGGAATGAGGACTGACTTTTTGACTGATAATGAACTCCAAGGATTCCAGCAGGCCTTGGGCAAGGCTTGGATACTGAGTGACCCCTGCTGTGGTGATTTGCCCACCACCAGCCAATCGTCCAGATACGGAAAAACTGTCACACCCAGTCTTCAAAGGAGTGCTACCACTGGTGTTACACTCTAAACACCCTTGGGGTCGAAAAAAGACCAAAAGGCCAGGTTGAAAATTGGTAATGACCTGAAGGGAGTTTGAACCAGAGAGATTCCCTTATGGGAATGTGGAAATAGGAGTCTTGGGTCATGATGCCAACCAATCCCCTTTCTGGATTGTCAGCAGAATCAGTGCCAAAGTTACCATTTTGAACTTTGGCTTTTTCAGATGCCTGTTTAGGGCTTTGAGATCCAATATAGCCCACCACTCTTCACTTTTCTTTGTGGTGAGGAAGTATCTGGAGTAAAAGCCCCTTCCTTTCAGTAAGCTTAGGACAGGTTCCACTGCTTTTAAAAGTAAGTTTCTGGAACTCCACCTCCAGCAGGTCCTTTTCTGCCAGGGAAGGTGCACTGAAACCCCTGGCTGCTAGAGGAGGAAGGGATTTGAAAGCCAGAGACAGACCCTGGCCCACTACCTCCAGGACCCAGTTGTCTGTGGTGATGTTCAGCCAAACCTGGAGGAAGTGGGAAAGTCTGCCTCAGACAGGGAGTGAGGAGGCGGCCTGTACTTCAGGGGTTCTGCTCAGCTTGGGGTCAAGGCTGTGCTTGAGATCCACGCCTAGACCCCTTCGACCCCTGCCCCTAAAGTACCCCTGCTGTGGGTACTGGAGTGTGGCCACTGGCTGGAAAAAGGGCCTGGTGTGGAAGCACCTGCACTGGCCTCCCCTTCCATAAGGCCTGGTGGATGGAGAAGCGCTCTGTACTACAGTTGCTTCTGTAAGTGGCCTTATAACTCAGCCACCATCTTCATTTATGCCACTGTAGATTCTCCGAAAAGGGCATTTCCCTCTAAAGGAAAATCCAGGACCTTTGACCATCAGCAGTGAGATTTGTAGCTCTCAGTCAAGCAAATCCTCTGGGCTACTGTATTTTCCATCCATCTGGCTGCAGTGTCTGTATCAGCAGCCATCTGGAATTGGTACTTAGCTGCCTCTAGCTCAAACCTTGCTGTTTCCGCTAGGTCATCAGATAGGGGTGAGAGGTGATATTTGAGAAATATACAGAACTGACTGCCACAGGGACTTTCGGTACTGGGCAGCATAGGCCTGAAAGTTGGCCTGTCATATGGCTAGGTAGGCTGAACGGTACCCTTTCCTAGCCATACTATCTATTTTCCTAGAGTCCTTATCTGGTGGGTGGGATGCCAGAGGGACTCTAGCTTCATCACAGGCCACTTGTCGAATGACTCCTTGATGATCTGGATGGGAAAAAAGGAACTCTGCCCCTTCCCTCTCCAACTGATATTTGTCCATCCTCTTATCCAGAGAGGACTGAATTTGGGTTTTGCAACAATTTTAGAGCTTTTTTTTTTTTTTTTAAGATTGTGTTCACTGGGAGGAGTGCTTTGGTGGGAGTCAAACCCATCATCTCCAGATATTTTATCTCCTCCTCCACTTCTCTTGTGGAGATGTCTAGGGCATCTGCCATTTTTCTCACGAAAGTGAAGTCAGAAAAATCTTCAGATGTTCTAGGGGGTGAACCAAATTCTTGTTCCGGGGATACCTCTGGTAAGATAGGTTCCCCTTCATCTTCCTCATACTAGCTGTAATTCTCCTCTTCAATAACGGGAATTCTGCCAGGCTGTCTTGCTGGAACACAGTTGCTGAGTAGGGGGGCACCAAGCCCTGCAAAGCCTGAATGCCTTTAAAAGTCTGTACGATTTCCTGAGGACTTGGCATGATATTTGCAGATACAGAAGTCCCCTGATCAATATTTGGGGGTTCTGTATGCTTTCGCTTGCTTGCTTTTAGAGGGAACCGGGGAGCTAGCCCGTTCAGAAATCGTCTTGGTAGCTTTATCACCCGTCTCAGGGGTGGGTTATCTGCCTTTGCAAAAACATCCCCACATTGTGTACAATTTTTAAAACCAGGCTCACCGGTCTTTGGTTTTTCTGCCATTGAACTGATACAAAGAGATTTAAACACTTGCGGTCGGTTCCAGAACTGAAGAGGAACTGGAGGATCCAAACAGATAGAAAATTTGGAACCGGTACTAGCGGTTCAGCAACCGAAAACTACGGTTACAAAAACACACACTAAACTAAATTCAACCAAAAATAAAACTGGTTTTGTGTCAGAAAAACCCTAAAATACGAAAAACTAACCCAGTTCCCTCTGTTATTCCAAACAGAGAGGAACGGGGAAAAACAACTAAATATCAATAAAACTAAGTTTCCAACTTCCTCCAGTTACAGTGGTATGTGGTCTGGAGGGTAGCTTGAATGAAACTGGAGGTCGGCCTGGAGGCCACTCCAAAAGTTCTAGAGTGACCTTGCTCCATGAGCTGCAGGATCCATGCATCTGTTTTCCCTCCACCTGGACATGTGCAGGGAGATAAGCAACCCCCTACCACCATCTCCTGGAGTAATGGAGGATGGGGGTTTAGTAAAGAGTCATGCCGAAGCAGGCCCTGTGGCTGAGGCTGCATCTCCACCATAAGGGGCTTTTTCTGTGGTGGAGGTGGGGCAGACAAAGCTGCACCCATTCTGCTTGTCCAGCTGTCGGGCTCCCGACTTGGGTCTGTGGGTGGCATGACAGAAGGGCACCCTCTGCCCACTTTTTGGCTGTGTGTAGTAAACTGAGTGGACTGACTGCAGAGTCCTTCCTGAGGCCTACAGGTCAGACAAGATATCCTGCACATCTGCCCCGAAAAGTTTGTAACCTCTGAAGGGGGCATTCTAAATGGATTGCTGTACATCACTAGTGAATTCTAACACACAAAGCCAAGAATGTCTGAGGCAGATGCCAGCCATGTCTGCCCTGGCTGAGACATCCAAAATATCATAGGTAGACCTCAAGAAGTGCTTACCTACATCAGCCTCAGTCTGGAGGGCCATAAAGCAGCAGTACTACCGAATCAGGAAGTGATCTATCAAAATTCTGCTTTTTTGCTGTAAGCATGCAGCCAAAGTTGGTTTCCGTACCTGTAAATGTTTTTTCAGTCATCTTTATTTTTTTAAATATTTACAATTTATTTGTATTGTTGTAGTGCTACAACAAATATGGCGGCTGACCAATTTTCAGCTGCGCTTTTTCTACAGGCCACATCACGTCTTTTGACAACAGCAGAGGGATCCTCTGCTGACCATTCCAGATGTCCCTGCAAGTCATACATATGTGCAGTTGGCAGCATAGGGGGTTCCAGTGCACATGCTAAGTGGCAGAAATGTAAACAAAAGCAGGAATAACTGAACAAATTACTCAGTAATAGTATAATACCGGCGAGAAAGAGTACCAGGTATAACATTAGCAAGGCACAGGGAATAAACTGTGAAAAAAGCGCAACTTTTTTAATTTTTTAGTACTGCTGCTTTAAGTATCTCCTGCTTCAGAGGATCCTCAGGGAGTGCCTGGGTTGCTGGTTTGGCCTTTTTCCAGGGAGTATTCTGCAGTTTTACACTATGGGCCTGATAACTGGCTATTCTGAGGCCCAGTGTGGCAGGGAGAAGGTCCTTTGCCCCAGAGACCCAATTTTCTTGTCTCCTTGTAAGGAGGAAGAGAACCAAGTTGTAGGTCTCTTAGATCTATCATGAGCTGTATTTATCACTGCTGAATCCACCTGCGGTTGCCCTGTGAAAAAAGGCTTCCTGAGAGGGGCTGGTACAATTTGCCTGCCTTTCTAGGCATAGCAGGGATAATACTTTTACCATGCAGCCATGATGGCATCCTCTAATGCAGCCAGCAGATGAACATTCAGAGGGGGAGAATCTGGTAGTTCCAGAAATTCAACCAGGTTTCTCCTGGTAATGACTTGCTCCTCAGCATCAAACTCCATGGCTGTTTGGAGCGGTCGGAGATCAAGGAGTGTCATCAGGAGGGATCTCTGTATATACCTGGTGGAGTTCTCCTCTAGATTAAACCGTGGACATAGATCTAGATGGGCTCCTATTCCCATCTTCATCCTCCTCCTCTTGTGGGATGAGGTCATGACTGTACTCCTGATCCTCGTTGATGGGCTCTGAATAGTGCAGGGAAGGCAACAAGGATGCAACGCCCTGGAGGGAGCAGGACACGTTGACGTGGAAGGTGGCGACATGGGGGCTGGTCTGGTAGGCCCCAATGTCATCAGCCCAGAGGAGGAGCAAGGTGCAGAATGATCTCCATGAAGGAAGAAAACATGGTCAGGATGCATACAGTGGTCAGCATCACTGTAGAGCCTTGCAGTATCAATGGGGGAGGCTGGGTTCCTGGTGTCAACACAATGGCCTGGTGAGTCAATGGAGGAAGCAGGAACCCCAACGTCAATCAACTGTCACCGGCCAAAGTAGTTCCAGCAGAACGTGCTGCCAACTGCCCCCGAGAAAGCAGGGATCTAAGCAGCAGGGGTGTTAAACGGCTAGACACAGATGAGCCATTGCTGGCCATGGAAGGTCCAGCGGAACTTGCTGCCAGAGCCTACCATGTGGTAGTGAGGGTGTGGGTGGCAGGAAGTGCCACTGAAATGGACTACACTGCAGTGGCTGGTGCCCATAGCAGCAACTAGGAGCATGCCAGTGGGCTTTTCCTTGCTCCTCCCTCTCCTTGTGCTTGTCTTTCCCAGAAGATTTGTCCCAGGCCTTGGACGAATGGGAGGCTGTGGACATTGCTGGCAACAGAGGAGCTTCTCACTTGGAGCTCCCTCTCCATTCTGGCTACCTTCTGTACAAGGAGAAAGGACTGCAGGGCTTTCTGATGGTGCCACTGGGTAGCCTAGCTTAAGCCACAGCAGATCTCGCAGCTCTTGACATCTTGGGCCTCGCTGAGACAGCGGACGCAAGTGTCGTAGTTGCAGATTTTCCCACCGTACTCAATATCTGAAGAGTTTTGCGGAGTTGGTCGGCGTGCACAATGAAGAGGATCACTATTTTTTTTAAAGTGATATTGAACTACGGTGAAAAATAATAAGTTGGAAAATTTAAGATTTGGCAGTCAACTGAAGCAGTGGTGTCTCCGTAGAGTCAGATGTGCAATGGTCGATGGCAGGAATAGAACAGAGGGTGCAGGGCCACCTATGTTAATATGGAGAGGATGTCAACATAGGACGTTATCCTGGGCAGCCCCTAGAAGACTTCTAGCAAAAGTTTCCATGCAGTCCTAGTGCCTGGCTGCTACAGTTCCATAGGTGTAGCCTGATGAGATATCCTCGAATATCTCCAAAGCACCATTTAGTACTGAGCCGAGTAGGCCATATAAGTTGCCTGTCTTGGCAGCAAAGAGGCTGACGTAATCGTTTTTCCCATGCTGTCCAGTTTCCTAGAATCTCTCTGTGGAGGCTGGGAGGAATGAGGTACCTTAATATTGTCAGACAGCAGTTTTAACTACTGATTTATTGTCAGGGTGGTTATACAAGTAGTTTCTCAATTTTTTTGTCTTAGAAAGCTGAAGAGGTGGCTGACAAGACCTTGAAGGTGGTTTTCTTTAGAGACTTGTGTATAGTCAAATAGAATCTTTTTGTTGGGGCTAGACCCTTCATGTCTAAAAATTCAACCTCATCCTCTGTCTTCTGAGGTGAGACACTGAGGACATTTGCCATCTGCATCACAAATGTAAAATGAGGCATAGTCCTCTGAAGACCAATGAGGGACTCCAAGTCCTGCTCAGGGGAGCCGTCTAGCTCTATAGGATCCCCTTCCTTCTACTTGTCATAATACATTTCTGCCTCCTCCCCCACAGGTATCACCCCAGGCATCAGGGCCCAGGGTGGCTGGTATGGTTATACAGGAACCCATAACTTGGGAAGACTGGAAAAACTGCCGTGCTTTATTCACATCTTCAAATGAGGGAGAGTTATTTTTGCTCACTGGCATCTCCTTTGCCTTTTCAGCAGGAGGAGCAGTTGCATGCTTTTCTATGTGCATTTTCGTAGCAGGCACTATTTCAAATGCCTACATACTGTCCACTGGAGAATCCTTTGCCCTTTCAGCAGGAGGGGCAGTGACATGCTTTTGTTTGTTTTTAGGGCTGCAGTGGGCATAGCTCTGCAGTCCTTTTATGATAAGTGAGTAAAGGTACTCCCCATTCCTTCCAAAGATTTAAAGAACCCAGACTGACTTTCAAACACACCCTCCACAACACGCCACTGTGCACTGTACGCGCCCCCCCACACCCCTTGTACGGTCCCAATTCATGTCCCGCACTGCAGTGCAAAACAAACACCATCGCTTCTGCCCACTATATGCTGTACTGCCCCAACCCTGACCTAAGCCAAGGTGGCTCTGCTCTGCCCTCCCTCGTCTAAAGAAATAAAGGCAGGGAGTCAGTGACCACAGGCAGACTGCAGCCCAGCTCACCTGTGTTCCTGCAGTCAATGCTCCTTCCCAATTGCCAGGCTGTTGGACAGGCAACCAAGGGTGCGAGGTGGTAGCCATGCAACCGGATGGGCAGCCAAGTCCTGGGCCCCCAGATTGGAAAGGATGTGGCCACCACCCAGGCAGTATTGCCTTCGGGGGCTTGCAGAGTGTGAGAGATCAGCGGTGCCACAGGCTGATATCCGAAGAGGCCATCCGAAGTGTGGAGCCAGAGTCCCCCAAAACAGAACACCCAAACTGCTGTGTGACTGAGAAGGAGAGTCAGCAGCCAGGGAGGGTGGGAGCTAGGGAGGGATGGAGATGGGTCTGTGCAGTGTCTGCCGACTCCTCTCCCCGTCTGTCTGCTGCCTTTTGCAGAGGGAAGCAGCTCACGGAGTGACCCGACCTCAGCAGAGCCCTGCTAATATATTGCAGTTCCCTGCCAATTGGTCCCAAAACAAGGGACCTCAAAACATCTTCAGAAAAACTAGCAATACATGCCTGCTACAGGATGCATTGAACATGTTTTTATATAAATGATAGTTTTAACATTGATGTTTTATGCTTTCATTGTGCATCTCCCAGCACATGTGCACACGTTTCTCTAGTATTCATTCTCTACTTTTATTTTAGCCCTGTTTTAAGAGTTTATAAGTACAGATTATGTTGAGCATTTACAAGGGCAGCAACGGGCTTCTTTTGATTTGATAGGACATGGCATTTAGCAACTTGTAAAAAATATTATTGCATAGTTAATTTAGAAGGCTTTATGCCTGGATGCAACAGTGACTAAAAAGCCTTAAATAAATATATAGGAGTATTTAATAAAGATATGGGTCTGTGGTTTTGATTTTATTCTTTTCTATTTCTTAACATCCCTCTTCCCTGCCCCCTCCTTACCCTCCTCCATTTACATGTTATTGCATTTCTTGCATTTAACTGCCCAGCCCTACCAACCCCCATTGCAGTCCCCAGTAGCAGCTGAAAGCAGATCTCTATCTTTGCTACAAGCACATTTTACTTTCAACGCTCCCAGGTAAACTATCAAAGGGTGGGAGCCTTGAGGGCTAGTATATGAAATTAATTACCACACTAGCTGTGAAAATTGGATGTTAAGGCAAAGTAATGCAGACTAAACAAAGGTCATGTACTCACACGTAAAGCCTTTTTTGTCATTCAATAAATTAATATTACAGTTTGCAGAATTACATCAAAAAGGGCTTTGTGAGTTCAAGAATTTTATGGTTAGTCTGAATTACTTGTGTTAATTTTTATTACAGTTTTTACAATATAAAAGGGCTTTATGAGTGCGTACAGTACCATTATGGTTAGTCCGTATTATGTCATTGCCTTGCCATCCAATTATCACTAGTTTGGTAATCTGTTGCATATATTAGCCCTAGAGGCTCCTGCCCCATTTTGATACTTTCCCTGGGAGTACTGAAAAATGGAAATTACATACCTATCGTAATTATTGATCTTCTTGGACAAAGTCTCCACCACTCATTCACACTGATGGGACTACGCCGGAGGTGCTAGGACCCAGCAGGAGCCAAAAGTCTTCATGAGGGTTGGCGTCAAGGTAGGGCTGTGAGGAAGTGGCACCGTTAGCCAGACTCGCGCTACATAGACTACTTCAGCGTTGAGCCTCCAACTTACATAGAAACAGACTGACGGCAGATAAGGACCACTTGGCCCACCTAGTCTGCCCATTTCCCTACCTATTGGATAAGCTGTAGATTCTAGTTAACCAAAAGTACTTCCTGCAAACCCCCCCACTATAATTGCCTTATGTCTGTCCCATGCATGTTTGAATTCCCCCACTGTTTTAGACCCCACAACCTCTCCAGGAAGGAGATTCCATGCGTCCACCACTCTCCGTGAAAAAAAATTCTCACATTACTCCTGAGCCGTCCCCTCTCTCTTTAAATTGTGCCCCCTTGTTCTTACACGTCTCTTTTTCTGAAAGATGCTACCATCCTGGACTTTGTTGATTCCCCTCGAGGTACTTAAAAGTTTATCATGTCCCTCCCATCCCTCCTTTCATCAAGGGTATACATTTTAAGCTCTCAGTCTCTTCTTATGGTTTCTGATGTAGACCCTGCACCATTTTAGTTGCCCTCCTCAGGACTGCTTCCATCCTGTCTATGTCCTTGCATAGGTGAGGTCTCCAAAACTGCATGCAGTACTCCAGATGGGGTCTCACCAACTGTCTGTACAGAGGGATAACAACTTCCTTTTTCCACTTGTGATGCCCTTCCCTATGCATCCCAGTATCCCTCTGGCTCTCCTTACTGGACTTCTCACATTGCTTACCCACCTTTAGGTCACCTGATATGACTGCATCCAGATCCCTTTCCATTATTGTTGTTGGTACCTCCCCTGGTATTGTGTACTCTTCTGGATTTTTATTTCCCAGGTGCATTACTTTGCACTTCTTTGCATTGAATCAGTACCTCCCCCCCAATGGAGGTGCAGCATAAACTAGTCTAGGAAACTAACCTATGTTGGACATAAGATAGTCTGAATGACCAGTGTAAGAAGGGTTATCACATAAGAGTCTTCACAGCCCAGACATCGAGGTAGTGAAGACCACAGATAAGTGAGCTCACCAGTCAAGGGGCCTAGAGGGCTGAGGTGCTGGCACCTTACCTCGATCCATGCCGATGACCTGGGTTTGGGAACAAGCCTGGGGCCATCAGAGGTTGGTACGGAGGAGGGCAGAGCTGGACTGAGCTGCCGACAGGCAAGCTCTCCTCTCCAGGGAGGAAGCGCGGTGTCCTTCAGCTGATGGGCAACCCCAGTGGAAGCTGGAGGAAGCTCAGGCCAGAGGGGACCTAGGTAGTAGGCCAGAGGTGGGAAAGAAGACAGTGACCAGGGCTGTTCGGTGCATGCATGCCAACTCCTGGGGACTCAGGGAGGAAAGAAATTGAGGAAAAGACCAACCCTCAGCAGGCACCACTTCTGGGCTGGGCAGGTAAGAGCCGATGATTCTGGGGGATTTTTTTTTGGGGGGGGGGGTCAGTCGGATAGGGGCTGACCGGCAGGAGGAGAAAAACTGACATGATTAAAAAAAAAAAAAAGATTGCGCCTGGGAATAGCAGGTGGGCGTGTGAATGAGTGGTGGAGACTTCATCCAAGAAGATCAATAATTATGGTAGGTATGCAATTTCTGTATTTTCCTGGACATAAAGTCTCCACCACTCGTTCACACTAAAAAAAAAGTACAGAGTTAAAATAATCCCCCAAGATGGGCAGCAGGATAGAAGAGCTCACCTAAGACACAAGTCCATTAAGAATGTCTTGCCAAAAGACTGATGCCGTCTGGCATGGACATCCAAAGTGTAGTGCTTTAGGAAAGAGTGCACAGAGCTTCAAGTGATTGCATTGCAGATGGGCACATTGTGAATTTCCACCAGACATGCCACGACTGCTCTGGTAGAATGAGCGTAAACTCTGCCTTCCAGCTTGACCTGTGCCATGGAGATGGAGTGGCAGAGGCATGCAACTAACCATGCTGAAATACACCCGATAACAGGCTAACCCAGCCAGGCCGTGCTGAAGGAGAAACAGTTTAGATGTGCAAATTTCTTTAGTCCTAAGTAGAACCACAAGACTCTTCACATCCAGGGAATGTAGGGTATGCTCCTCCTCATTCTGGAAGTTCACGAAGTAGGTAGGAAGGACCAAGGGCTGATTCAGATGGAATTCTGAGCCAGACTTGGTAAGAAACTTGGGGTGGGTCCTGAGAACCACCTTATCTTTGTGAAATACAATATACGGAGGGTCTGTGACTAAGGCATGCATTTCCAACACACTGGGGGCAGAAGTAATGGCCACAAGGATTCTCCACCTTTCTCCTTTGAAGTACCCCCTGGGATGCTGGGAACCTTCACAAAGGAGACCCACAGGAAGGTGGCATGGGACCCCACAGGGGAAGGAAAGAACTCCTGGTAGGGGACTCAATCATTAGGGGGTAGAAATGGGGGAGGAAGGGGAGAGAGAGAAGCAAGGTGCCTGCCTGGCGCCACAGCTTGGAGGGACAGGAAGTGAATCCTCAGGATCGTGGGAGCAGCTGCACAAGAAAGGGAGATGGATATCACTGTCCACCTAGAGACAAATGACCTGGCTAGGAACGGGATCAGAGCAGTGCAAGAGGAGTTTGTAGAGTTGGAGAGGGGCCTTAGACAAGTAGCTCATACAGTAACCTTCTCGGAGGTGCTGCTCATCTATGGCAAGAGTGATGCTAGGGTACTCCTCACCAGGGAATTCAATGAATGGTTGAAAAACTGATGTGGAGCTCAGGATTTTGGCTTCATTGGGGACTGGGGAGCCACCTGGAGGGATGCAGGCCTATACTAGTGCGATGGTCTGCATCTGTCCGGGGGGAACCAGGATCCTAGTGAGAGGTTTAAATGCTTCACTGGCAAACATTTAAACTAGCCAAGGGGGGAGGCACTGAAAAGAAGCAGAGAAATACCAGCCTCCCCCCACAACACACAGTAATTAGTAAGGTAAACACCAAGGTAGAGAAGTCATAAAGGAGCAGGACAGAGATAAATTAAAAAAAAAAGGCAAAGGCATTAAGGACAGGGATGGGGCTAAAGGGGTAAGGCCATCAAGAAGTGGAGGGTGATGAGTACCAATGCCTGTAGTCTGTTTAACAAGCTCCCTGAACTAGTGGCCTTGATGGAAGAGGGTTGTCTGGATATTGTGGCAGTCACAGAAACATGGTACACAGAGAACCATGACTGGGATGTCAACATACCAGGATACACAATCTACAGGAGGGACAGGGAGGGTAAGAGAGGAGGAGGAGTAGCTCTCTATGTAAGGAAGGGATCAAAGCAACAGAACTAAAGACTAAACAGGGAGCAGATGAGGCACTCTGTCACCCTGGAGACAGGAAATGGCACCACAATCTGCATGGGGGTTGTATACAGACCCCCATCTCAGGGGGAGGGAATGGACAAGGAAATGATAAAAGGCATCCTTAGAATGGCAGAAAAAAAGGGGAGATATTGATGGAGGACCTGAATATGCCAAATGTTAATGGGAGCACCTTTGCTGCAGGCATATCCAAGAGCAGGGCCATTCTTGATGTCCTACAAGGGGCATGCCTCAGACAGCTAGTATTGGAACCCACTCGGGAGGGAGCAATCTTAGACCAGGTACTCAAATGGGGACGGAGAAAGAATCTCAGATTTAGAAGTCGGTAGCCATCTGGGAACAAGTGACCACCAAACAGTGTGGTTCATGATAAACAGCTATAGAGTCAAGCCATACAAAAGCAAGAGTATTGGACTTTAGGAGGGCTGACTTTGGGAAAATGAGAGTGCCTCAGAAAAGCACTAGCAAACAGGCAAGCAGGAGTGGTGGAGGAACAATGGGAAGTAATCAAAAACAGCCATCACAGAGGCAACAAGCCTTTGTGTGAAGCAAATCAACAAAACAACAAAGGAAAACTATATGGTTCTCAAGAGGTGGCAGGGAAGGTTAAGGAGAAAAGGATAGCATTCAGGAAATCTAAGGAAACAGAAGGAGCAGGACAGAAAATTGTATCAGTTAAAGCAGAAAGAAAAAATTACTCACCTTAGTAATGTTGTTTCTTCTAATGGAGTCTTGCTATATTATAGACATTAGCAGTTTGTTCCAGCTCTAGAACTGCCCCGGAGTGAAATGGTTGAAACCATTCCAAAATAGAATTTTGGCACGAGAGCAGCTCTGTGTCATTTCAAACTTGAACTGTCAGATCTTTACAAGCCAAACTCACTAAGGTCTGTGTGGAAGCTGTAACCTACACTAGCCAAATGGCTACCTAAATAACAACCATTGATGGTCCCAACACCCAAGACTCAAGTCAGGGGACCAGAAATACTAACACCATTCTAATAATGAAAATGGAACATAAGTATAATAAAACACACACACGCGTACACATACACACCCCCAAAGTCCCAAAGGGGACAAAATGCTAATAGGACATAAGTAGTGCCCACACTAAGTTGCCCGCACCCCACCAAGTAGAGGTTCTGAGAGGGGCAGGTTGGGAAGGTCTATAATATAGCAAGACTCCATTAGAAGAAACATTACTAAGGTGAGTAATTTATTCTTCAAACATGAAGTCTTGCTATATTATAGACATTAACAGAATACACAGCAGTACCTCAATGGAGGAGGGCAGAACCTACTTAGGAATAGGCTCTGAAGAACAGCTGTGCCAAACCGAGCATCTCCTGGCCTGGACATCCAGGAGTAATGCTTGGTAAAAGTGTGTACCGTTTCCAAGTAGCAGCCTGGCAAATCTCTAATAAAGGGATATCTCTGGCAGCAGCTAGAGGCACTTGAGCTGTACCCCTAGTAGAATGAGCCCTCAAACCAGGGGGCTCTGCCCACTTTCTGATAACAAAATTGGATACAAGAGACAATCCACCTTCTTAACATCCAGGCTGTGCAACCTCCTCTCACCCGAAGAGGAGTGATCAGTGAAAAATACTGGAAGGGAGATAGATTGATTAAGATGGAAATCTGAAACCACCTTAGGCAAAAACTTCCTATTAGTCCTAAGGACTACCTTATCCCTGTGGAAGGAAATAGTCTCCACTGACAAGGCTTGCAATTCACTTATGCGTCTGGCAGAAGTGATAGCCACTAGAAAAACAGTTTTCCAAGTTAGGTACTTAAGCTCTGCAGAAGACAGAGGTTCAAAAGGGGGTTGCATTAACTGGGCAATGCAAACATTAAGGTCCCAAGCAGGGCCGGTTCGAGGAGGATTAGTATGGAGTAATCCTTAAAAAACTTGGAAAACACAGGATGAGAGGAAAGAGGGATGACTCCTGCTGACACAAAAGCAGACAGCTGCCAAATGAACTCTCAGGGTAGCTGGTCTGAGACCCAAGGAATTAAGATGTACCATGTAATCTAACAAAATGGGCAATTCAGCAGATTCTGGGAAATATTTTCCCAGCACACCAAATGGAAAACCTTTTCCATTTAGAACTATAAGTAACCCTAGTGGAAGGCTTCTGGAAGCCTTTAGGATCTCAAGAACACCCGAGAGAGGTGTAAATCGCAAACTAACTCCTCAAGAGCCAGGCCTTGAGGTTGAGAGAGTTGAGGTCCGATACCAAACCCTTCCCTGGGCACAAGTCAACAGATTGTGATTCCTGGGGAGGCACAGGGAAGATGGACTGTCAGAGACAGGAGTGGGTACCAGGCTGCCTGGCCCAATCCGGGGCAATCAGAATCACCTTGCAAGGCTGAGATCTGATTTTGACTAGTACTTTGAATAGGAGAGGAAAGGGGAAGCAGAGAGGAACTTCCTCCCAATCCAGAAGAAGGGCATCAGGGAACCGAGCCCAGCACTGGAGGCCTGCAACAGAACAGAGGAAGTTTGTGATTGTCTGGGGCTGCAAAAAGATCTATCTGAGGGATGCCCCACCTGGCAAAAACTATCCCCAGCACTTGAGGATCCAGGGACCATTCGTGATGGCCCTGGGAAATCCTGCTGAGGGCATCCGCTAGGACATTGTCCTTCCCTGGAAGATGAACTGCTATGAGGGAAGTGTTCAGGGAATAGGCCAGAGACCACAACTTCATTGCCTCGGTGCACAAGGCCGAAGACAGAGTGCCCCCCTGTTTGTTGATGTACCACATTGTTGTGGTGTTGTCTGTTCTGACTTGTATCACCTTGTCGTGGACAGATGCAGAAAAAGCTTGAAGAGCTAAAAAGACAGCTCTGAGTTCCAGCAAATTGATGTGGAGCAGAGATTCCTGGGGGGACCAAACTCCCTGAGTGGAAAGGTCACCTATGTGGGCTCCCCAACCCAGAAGGGAAGCATCTGCAGTGAGAGTCAAGTCGTGAGAAGGGGAAATGAAGGGGACCCCCGCTCTTAAATTGCTCTGATCCTGCCACCACTGGAGAGCTAGGATCAAGGTTCGAGTCACTGGGACCAACTTGGAAAGGGGGTCTCTTCTCTGAGACCAAAAGGTTCTCAAGTGAAACAATGTCTCATCTGAAATCTGGCTCCCTGCACAACAGCTGTGGATGCAGCCATGTGCCCCAGGAGCTGCAGAAAGTGTCTTGCTGGTCGAGAGACCTGCAGAGTGAAGGAAGAGGCCAGAGCCACTAAATTCCTTACCCTTTCTGGGGGGAAGAAAGGCTCTGGCTAGCTTTGTGTCCAATTCTGCCCCTATAAAGGTGAGTACCTGGACTGGTTCCAGAACAGACTTTGTAGGTTTAGCAGAAAACCCAGGGAGGTGAGAAGCTGCTGGGTGACCTGCAGGTGAGATTTTACCTGTTCTGGGGACTGGCCTACAATGAGCCAGTTGTCTAGATAGGGAAAAACAGCAATCCTCTGCCTCCTTAAGTGGGCCACTGCTAGACACTTTGTGAATACCCTTGGAGCAGAGGTAAGGCCGAAGGGCATTGCTCTGAACTGGTAATGACCTGAGGGCAGTTCAAATCTGAGGTACTTTCGATGGGATCTTCTGATTAGGACATGGAAATACGCATCCTTGAGGTCCAGGGAGGCTAGCCAGTCCTCTGGCCTTAGGGAAGGTAAAATCATTGCCAGAGTTACCATTTTAAACTTTGGTTTCAAAAGATGCTTGTTCAGATATCCGAGATCTAAAATGGGCCGCCATTCTCCTGTCTTTTTTGGGGTAAGGAAGTATCTGGAATATAGACCCCTGCCCTGATGCAGGGGAGGAACCCTTTCTACTGCTCTGAGAGCTAACAGGGATGAGACCTCTGTTTCCAGAGCGAGGGTCTCTGAAGCACTTGCAGGTAGAAAAAGTCTGCTTCTCAACTTGGGAAACACTTTGAAGCCGAGAACCAGACCCTGGCTTACTACTTCCAGAACCCACTTGTCTGAGGTTAAAGAAGCCCAATTTTGACTGAAGTAAGCCAGCCTGCCCCCCACTGGTACAGGAGAATCGGCCCTGGGCACCCCATCAGGGTGCCTGTTTCTCAGGAGCTTTAGGCTGGGGGGTGGGAGCAGGTCTGCCCACCCCTCATCTGCCACTGCCTCTGAAGAAGCCCCTCTGAGCAAAGGCAGAGGAGGTCTGAGTCTGGTAGAAAGGCCTGTGAAAAGGCCTACCCCTACCCCTGGGGGCATGCCTTTGAGGAGTGGCATGCCGCTCCTTAGCCTGGGCACTCTTGTAAGTAGTCCTATATTCATCCATCTTCTTCATGTAATTCTCGGTCTGCTCTCCAAACAGAGAATTTCCCACCACAGGAAAATCCATAGCCTTAGTCTGGGTATCCTGTGACAAACTAGTACACCTGAGCCAGGCCAACCTACGAAAAGCTACAGATGTGGCCATGACCCTAGAGGAAACATCATTAACATCCACAGCAGCATGAAACTGAACCTTAGAGGCTTCAATGCCATCAGCAGCCACCTGTTCTAGTTCACTAGCAAGCTGGCCATGGGCCTGCTTGGCCAATTGCATAACAGTATCCCATCTAGATTTCTGATACCTAGCTACATAAGCCATATAATTTGCTTGCCTGAGTCCCAGAGAGGCTGCCATATACTGTTTTTTTGCCATGGCATCAATCTTCCTGGAATCCTTGTCAGGAGGATGTGAAGCCAAGGAATATTAGCTTTATCACAGGCAGCAGCCTGAACTACTAACATGACTGCATTGCTGAGAAAAGAATTCTGTATCAGGGCCTGACAATGTATACCTTCTGTCCATCTTTTATCTACAGGAGGCACAGAATTAGGAGCTTTTAAAATTTTAATTGTTTCCTAAAAGACTTATGTAAAGGAATAGACAATCTCCTAGACTCTGGAATATCCATCATTTCTACAAAATCAGGCTCCTCTTGCTCATCCACAGCCTCTTCTAAAGGAAGCTGGAGGGTTTCAGCAACTTTATAAAACATAAAATGAGATGGGGACTCAGACAGCATAGGGGAGATTCTAAAGGTCTGTCTGGGAGATGTCGGTTCAATGGGCACACCCAGACCTTCCCAGCCACATTCATACTGTTCATAATCCTCCTCCTCCTCCGGTTCATAAAATTCCTCAATATCATAATCCTGAACCACTGGGACGGACAAACCGACCTTTACCAGATAGTGGTGGTTCGGACGGACCGGAGACAGTGACTGGACAATTTGTATGGCTTTTGCTATCTCTGCAGCAGTTGGAGAAGGAATTTTGGACTCCAGACCTGCTGATTTTCTTGTTTTCCTTACTGGAATTGGTTCCTCAGAACCAGCTTTTCTTTGGCCCGAGGAAGTCTGGCCCTGGTCAGAGGGCACTCCCTCTGGTTCGGTTGGCACCGAACCGGGCTGGCCATCTGGGTCAGCGGACTTTTTGGCCTCTCGTTCCCTGAGCCTGCCCAATCTTTTTTCCAGGGTGGCTGCAGGGAAATTCTTACATACCTGGCAGTCTGACTGGAGGTGGTCAAACCCCAGACAATAAACACATGTGGTGTGTGGGTCAGCCTTGGCAAAGACTTCCCCACAAACATCAGTGTTGAAACCCAGTGGGCCCGGTTTTTCTTTTGGGTTTCTCAGACATAATGCCAGCCTAATCAAAAACTTGCCCTTTTAACGGCAGTGCCAGGCAAGACACCCTTATCGGTTCCTAACCGTGTCACGGGTATTGGAAAAAAACATAATAAATCTGTTTTTTTTTTTAGAACCGATAAGAACCGGGAACCGCACTCTAAAATAGTAACTTTGTTTTAAATGAGTTTTAAACCCACTGATCGGTTCAAAACCGAACCGATAACTTACAAGTTCCACACAGACAAAACCTTCATTTACTTACGGTTACCACAGATAGAGCTTGAACCGAACGGTTTTGCGGTTAAAATAAAACTATTCTCGGTTAAATCCAACCGAGAAAACACTTTTTAAACTGAGAAATGAACAGAGCAGAAGGAGAAATCTCCGGAGCGACTGTTCACTGAGGCGGAGTAAAGAATCTGACAGTTCAAGTTTGAAATGACACAGATAGAGCTGCTCTTGTGCCAAAATTCTATTTTGGAATGGTTTTAACCATTTCACTCCGGGGCAGTTCTAGAGCTGGATCAAACTGCTAATGTCTATAATATAGCAAGACTTCATGTTTGAAAAGGAAGGAAGGAAGGAGAGACTGCATTGGCCTGAGAGATTCTCTCGAAGATCTATTATGACAAGTTCTTGTGCAAACGTTCCATCTTCATAGAGGATATCTCCTATATTCAGCCATACCTTTGGAATGATTCTGAAGCAGTGCAAGTCATCCAGGGAGAATGGCAGTCTAATATATGATCAGTAAAGCAAGCTCAAATCCAGTATGTCTACAAAAACCAATCTCCAGACTAATATTCAGTGAAAGTGTTAATATTGCTCCATGTGGATGCAACATGTCAGCAGCAGGGACAGTTTTGAAACTGGCAACATAAGTGGCCATACCCCTCATGGAGTGAC
Source organism: Neoceratodus forsteri (assembly GCA_016271365.2). Classification (NCBI taxonomy): domain Eukaryota; kingdom Metazoa; phylum Chordata; order Ceratodontiformes; family Ceratodontidae; genus Neoceratodus; species Neoceratodus forsteri. The sequence continues at coordinate 340,932,746 of CM057458.1, forward strand.
CATGAACAACCAGGAAATTCCTTGCTATACTTCCTACGTCAGGACATTAGTGTGCAGTCATTTGGATAGGCATTATTTAGACAAAAGAGTGCCCTCTTTCCCAAGGGTGAACAAAACAAAAGGCAGAGTATACTTTCTGCAGCTCTTGGTGCTAATATAGTATTGTAGTATTCTATGTACATTCTAAGTATGGAGCAGTGCCTCACCCGGGTTGGTATCCTCAGGATAATATACAGGAAGGTTTGCCATTTGATTCAATGTACATTCGGATACTACCTTCGGTAGAAGGTTTGAATTCTTATGCAAAGAGACTGTGTGAAAAATCAAAGAGGCTCACAGAGTCTGAAGTTCAGACATGCATTGAGCAGAAGTCACTGCAATTAAACATTTTTCATGACAGGAAATTTAGGCCACAGCATGCAGCTGGCATAGAAGGAGCCAACGTCAATTTCTCAAGCAGTAAATTCAAGTGCCAATGTGGGACTGGATTCTAGATAGGCGGTTTCATATATGAAATCTCAAACATACAGGGAACCACTAACTGGGCAACCTATGACCATTAATAGGGGCATGGAAAGCGGAGCAGCCAAATGCATCTTAAGTGAGGAATACTGCAGGCCAGAGTCAGACAAGGAAAGCTAGTATTCCAACAGCATTCATAAGCAGCCCACAAAGTGAAACTACCATTTAAGGGAATGTCTGGTAGAAGGTTTCCTAGCTACAACCAGGACAGCAGCAACTTTAGAGGGGACACCAAAATGTGCAACAGTTACATGTTTTGGAATCATGCATGCAGATGTAGGGACTTCAGGTCCAGATAGACCAGGAACCCCTTGTTCTGTGACAGACCCAGGCAGAGGTAGAGGGACAGGAGGCTCCACCAGACACTTAAGGAGTGGAAATAATATCTGGCAAGGCGAGAATGGGGCAATGAGAGTGGCACTCCACCCACAGCTAGAGCAGGACCCTCTGTATTAAGAGGCTACAGGGGGAATTATGTATAGGAATTTCAGTTTCCAAAAGAGGGGCAATTTGTCTCGTCAAACTCTAGGCCTTGGAGCGAGCAAGAAGAAAAAATTACTCACCTTAGTAATTATGTTTCTTCTAATGGAGTCTTGCTGTATTCTAACTATTGCAGTTAGCCCCAGACTTTAAACTGCCCCGAACAAAGGGTTAACTTTCTATGCAGAGCATAGAATGCTGAGCTCGAGCTCAGTTGAGGTCTCTGTCTGGAGCCCTTTCAAATCCAACCTTCAGATTCTTACGAACAAAAACTCACTAACTATTCTATGTGGAAATTGTAACATTTTTACTAGCCAACTGGCAACAAAAAGTTGTGGATTCCCGAAGGAAGACAAGTCAGGAAACCCAAAATCAAAAACCAACCCAAATAAGAATAATAAAACAAACACCCAAACAAAAAGAAGAGGGTGTAAAAGGAGAACCCCTGAGGTGCAACACTGCACCTGTCCACCCACTTCCCAAAAACAGGTTCTGAGAGGGGAGGCAGGGAGGGAGCTCAGAATACAGCAAGACTCCATTAGAAGAAACAATTACTAAGGTGAGTAATTTTTTCTTCAAACATGAAGTCTTGCTGTACTCAGACTATTGCAGACTACCAAGCAGTACCTCCATGGAGGAGGGACAGAACCTACTTTGGGAATAGGCTCTGAAGTACTGCTGTGCCAAACCAAGCATCACTCCTAGCCTGGATATCCAGAGAGTAATGTTTGATAAAGTTAGACTGTTTTCCAGGTGGCTGCTTGACAAATTTCTAAGAGGAATATCCCTGGCAGCAGCCAGGGAAACAGCTGTACTTCTGGTGGAGTAAGCCCTTAGACCTGAGGGTGGAATTTTTCATAGTTTCTCATAGCAGAATTGTATACAAGACACAATCCACCTGTCAATAGTTCTCTTGGTGGCAGGTTTCCCCTTTCCCACTTCTCCATAAGTGAGGAACAACTGAAGGGAATCAAACCTGTGACCCTTGGTACGCTCTATATAGTAGCTAAGGGCCCTATTAACATCTAAACTGTGTAGCCTCCTCTCTCCTGAAGAAGAATGATCGAAGAAAACAGGGAGAGACAGACTGATTCAAGTGGAAATCTGAAACCACTTTGGGCAAGAACCTTCTATTGGTTCTAAGGACCACTTTATCCCTATGAAAGGAGATAAAATCAAGTTCCACTGACAGGGCTTGCAATTCACCGTTACGTCTGGCAGAGGTAATTGCTACAAAACAGTTTTCCAAGTCAAGTACTTAAGCTCTGCTGAGGATATAGGTTCAAAGGGAGGTTGCATAACTTGAGCAGTGCAAACATTTAAATCCCAGACAGGGGCAGGGTCTCTAAAGAGAGGACTGGTATGAAGCAATCCTTTAAAAAATTTACAGAACACAGGATGAGATGATAGTAAGGAAGACTTCCCCACCGACAGAAAAGCAGAGACAGCTGACAAGTGCACCGTGAGAGTAGCTGGTCTGAGGCCTAAGCCATTCAGATGGACCATATAATCCAGAACTGTAGGCAATTCAGCAGTGTTTGGGGAAACATGTTTCTTGGAACACCAAATGCTGAATCTCTTCCATTTGGAGTTATAGGTTTTTCTAGTGACGGGCTTTCGAGAGGCTTTGAGAATATCCAGAACTCGCTGAGAGATGCAAATCTGCATACTGTAACTGTTCAAGAGCCATGCCTTGAGATTGAGAGACTGAAGATTGGGGTACCAAATCCTCCCCTGAGAGGAGGTTAACAGGTTGCAATTCCTGGGAAGAGACAGGGGAAGATGGACTGCTAGGGACAACAACAGGGGGGTACCAAGGCTGTCTGGCCCACTCTGGAGCAATCGGAATCACTTTGCAAGGTTGTGACCCTATCTTGACTAAAACTTTGAACAGAAGAGGAAAGGCATATAGAAATGTCCCTTCCCAGTTCAAAAATCAGAGCATCCAGAGGGACTGAGCCCAAGACTGGGGGTCTGCAACAAAAGAGCAAGTTGGTGATTGTCTGGGGCTGCAAAGAGATCCTTGGAGTGCCCCACCTTGAAAAAAATCACCCTCAAGACCAGAGGGTCCAGGGACCATTCGTGATGGCCCTGTGAGATCCTGCTCAGTGCATCTGCTAGCACATAGCAGTTCACCTTCCAGGGAAGGACTATCAAGCAAAAGGAGGGCTAGTGAGGCTGAATAGAATGAAAAGGTGGGTGGGCAGAGGGGGACAGTGAAAAAGCAGGGATACTGAATGAATATTTCTGCTCAGTATTCACAAGAGGAGGGGGAAGTGCCTAATCCAATTAACAGAAGCACTCTTGATAGGGGGGTTGATCCCAGTCCTTTCACAGAAAAAAGGGTCCTGCAAGAACTCCTAAAACTGAAGGTGGACAAAGCAATGGGTCCTGATGGAATTCACCCCAGAATTCTAAAAGAATTAAGGAGGAACTAGTGAAACCACTGGCTACTCTTTTAATAAATCATGGGAGGATGGTGTGGTACCCAAGGACTGGAGGAAGATGGATGTGATTCCCTTCACAAAGTGGGACCAAGACAGACGCAGGAAACTACAGACCTGTCAGTCTGACCTCTGTGGTAGGGAAAGTGATGGAGTCACTTCTGAAGGAAAGAATAGTTGAGTACCTAGAGGCCAGTGGAGCACAGGACCCAAGGCATGGATTCACAGTGGAAGGTCATGTCAGACCTAATCCAATAGATTTCTTTGACTGGGTGACCAAAGTAGTAGACCAGGGAGGGGCTGTGGACATGGCCTACCTAGACTTTAGCAAGGCATTTGACACAGTCCCACACACACAAAGATTAGTCAAATTAACCAGCCTGGGAGTGGGTCCCAGGGTGGTAGCCTGTAAAACACTGGCTGCACAACAGGACACAGAAGGTAATTGTAAATGGAGTCCACTCGAAGAAAGAGAGGTTACTAGTGGGTACCACAGGGTTCAGTATTGGGTCCAGTCCTTTTAATGTCTTCATCAGTGACATTGCAGAGGGACTGAAGGAAAAGTATGCCTTTTGCAGATGACAAAGATCTGCAACAGGGTCGATTACACAAGGCGTGGAAAGGATGAAAGGGACTTGGCAAGGTTGGAGGAATGGTCAAGTATGGCAGCTAGGATTCAATGCAAAGATGCAAAATAATGCACCTGGGAAACAAGAACCAGGGAAGAATACACAATGGTGGGGCGGTAGTAACAAAAAAAAAGGAAAGGAACCTGGGGTAATCATATCAGATGACCTTAAGGTTAGCAAGCAATGTGAGAAGGCAGTAGGGAGGGCTGGGGGTATACTGGGATATATAGGGAGGCATCAGCAGCAGAAAACAGGAAGTTGTTATCCCTGTACAGACAGTTGGTGAGACCCCATCTGAGTACTGTGTCCAGTTCTGGAGACCCCATCTCCTAAGGACATAGACAGGATAGAGGTAGTCCAGAGGAGGGCAACTAAAATGGTGCAGGGTCTGCAAGAGAAGTCTTATGAGGAGAGACTAAAGGAGCTTAATATGTATACCTTTGAGGAAAGAAGGGAGAGGGGGGACATGATAGAAACTTTTAAGTACCTCAATGGAATCAACAAAGTCCAAGAGGGTAGCATCTTTCAGAAAAAGAGACTTGCAAGAACAAGGGGACACAATTTAAAGATAGGAGGGCGGTTCAGGGCAATTGAGAAAGTATTTCACAGAGAGGGTAGTGGATGCATGGAACAGCCTTCCTGAGGAGGTTGTGGGGTCTAAAACTGTGGGAGAATTCAAGAATGCATGGGACAGACAAGGCAATTCTTGGTGGGGGGTAGGAAGAAATAGGCTGTTGGTTTACTAGGATCTACGGCCTATCCTGTAGGTAGGGAAATGGGCAGACTAGATGGGCCAAGCGGTCCTTATCTGCCGTCAAAGTCTGTTTCTATCAGAAAGGTTTGCAGGGAATAAGTCAGGGACCACAACTTCATGGCTTCTGTGCACAAGACCGTAGACAGTGTGCCTCCCTGCTCGTTGATGTACCACATGGTGGTGGTGTCCGTTCTGACTTGAACCACCTTGTTCTGCACTGACAGAGAAAGCTTGCAGGGCCAGAAAAACTGCCCCGAGTTCTAGGAGACTGATATGGAGAAGGGATTCCTGAGGGGACCACAATCCCTGGACAGTGAGGGCCCCCAGATGGGCTCCCCAGCCCAGAAGGGAAGCATCCTTGGCAAGGACCACTGAATGAGACTGAGTGGCAAATGGGACCCCTAGCCTTAAATTGTCCTGATCCTGCCACCATTGAAGGGCCTGAATCAAGGTCAGAGTCACTGGAATCAGTTTGGTAAGGGAATCCTTCCTTTGGGACCAAAAGGCCCTCAGATGGAACCGAATGCCCCTCATCTGGAATCTTGCCCCTTGGACCACTGCTGTAGAAGCTGCCATGTGGCCAAGAGCTGGAGGAAATGCCTTGGTGGTAGAGACACCTAAAGGCTGAAGAAGCCAGTTCTACAAGAACTCTTGCCCTTTCCAGGGGAAGAAAGGCTCTTGCTTTGACAGTATCCAGCTCTGCCCCTATAAAGGTAAGGAGCTGCACTGGCTCGAGAACAGACTTGGGAAGGTTGAGAAGAAATCCTAGAGAAGTGAGCACTTGCTGGGTCATTTGCAGGTCTAACTTGACTTGGTCTGGAGACTGGCCCACTATGAGCCAGTCGTCCAGATATGGAAAAATGGAAATCTTTTCCCTTCTTACTTAGAAAGGCAACGACTACTGCCAGGCACTTTGAAAACCCTTGGGGCCAATTAGACCAAAGGGCATTGCTTTGAACAGATAGTGGTCTGAGAGCAACTCGAACCCAAGGTACGTGGGAGCACCTGATGGGAATCTGAAAATAGGCATCTTAGAGGTCCAGGGAGGCTAGCCAGTCCTCTGGCCTTAGAGAAGGAAGAATTATTCCGAGTTACCATCTTGACCTTTGGTTTTAAAAGGTTTGTTCAGGTATCTTAGGTCTAGGATGGGTCGCCACTCCTTTGTCTTTTTTGGGGTAAGGAAGTACCTGGAGTACAGACCTTAACCCCTGTGTAGGGTAGGAACTCTCTCTATGGCTCTTAAGACCAGAAGAGATGACACCTCTGCCTCTAGGGCAAGGGTTTCTGAGAGACCTGCAGGTGGAAAAGATCTGGCTCTCATCTTCAGAAATTTTTTAAGCAGAGAACCAGTCCCTGGCTTACTACTTCCAGGACCCACTTGTCTGAGGTAATAGACATCCAGTCCTGGACAAAGTAAGCCAGCCTGCCCCTTACTGGAATAGGAGTTGACACAGGCAGACCCATCAGGGTGTCTGCTTGGCAGGGGCTTTAGGCTGAGAAGTGGATGCAGCCCTGCTCATCCCCCTTCTGCCTCTCCCTCTGAAGAACCCCCTCTGTGAAAAGGGAGAAGAGGCCTGTGCTTGGTAAAAAGGCCTATGAAAAGGCCTGCCTCTGCCCCTAGACTGCTGCCTTTGAGTTGCCTGCCTCTCCTTGGCCCGAGAACTCCTGTAGGTGGTCGTGTACTCATCCATTTTCTTCATGTAATTCTCTGTCTGCTCCCCAAACAGAGAATTACCCACTACAGGAAAATCCATGGCCTTAGCCTGGGTATCCTGCGAGAGGCTAGTACATCTGAGCCAAGCCATTCTCCGAAGAGCCATAGACGTAGCCATGACTCTTGATGACATCACTGGAGTCCACAGCAGCATGAAACTGAACTTTAGATGCCTGAATCCTATCTGCAGCCACCACCTCCAGCTCCTTGGCTAGCTGGGGGAGGCCTGTTTAGCCAGTGCCAGTGCAGTGTCCCACCTGGACTTCTGGTACCTAGCTGTATAGGCCATATAATTTGCCTGTCTGAGTCCCAAGGAAGATGCCATGTACAGCTTTTTTGCCATGGCATCAATCTTCTTAGAGTCTTTGGGGGTGTGAAGCCAAGGGAATGCTTGCCTTATCACAGGCAGCAGCCTGCACAACCCCAACATGGCTGCATTGCTGATATAAAAATTCCAATTCTGAGCACTAGAGTGTATACCTCTTGTCCATTCTTCTGTCCACAGGAGGTATAGAATTGGGAGACTTTAGAATTTTTTGTGTCTTTCCCACACGATTTATGGAGGGGATGAGACAGTCTCCTGGACTCTGAGATGTCCATTTCTACAAAATCAGGCTCCTCCTGATCCTCTATTGCCTCTTCCATAGGAAGCTGGAGGGTCTCAGCCACCTTTCTGAAGATCTGTCTGGGGAGATGTCCGGTTCCACAGGCACATCTAGACTTTCACCATCAGCTTCAAACTTCCCTTCCTCCTCAAACTCTGGTTCATAAATTCTTCCAGAGTATAGTAATGAACAGAGAACAGACCGAACCCAGCCCCTGCCAAAGGGTGCCAGATTGGTGGAACGGGACTGTGATTCCACAATCTGAATCGCTCTAGCTATTTCTTCGGCGGTTGGAACATGGACTTTTGGATCCGAACTGGACGATTTTTCTTTGCGCTTTCTTTTAGTTAGAACCAACCCCTTGGTATCAGCTCTCCTTTTGCCCCAAGAAGCATCGCCCTGGTCAGAGGGCACTCCTGGTTCAGTCAGAACCAAACCGGGCTGGCCATCCAGGTCAGCGGACTCCTCGGCCTCCTTTTCCCTCAGTTTACCTAATCTTTTCAGGGTAGATTTGTGAAATTTTTTGCAAAATTTGGCAGTCTGAATCAAGGTGTTCAAGCCCCAGACAAACACAGGTGGTGTGGGGATCGGCCTTAAATACCTCCCCACACTCACTGCAGTGTTGAAACCCAGTGGGCCCAGTTTTTTTCTTGGGTTTCTCAGACATGGCCAACCTAACCAAACTTACCCTTTTTTGGCAACCGCCAAGCAAGACTCCCTTACCAGTTCCTAACCGTGTCACGGGTCTTGGAAAAAACTGTTTCAAAACACTTTTTTTTTTTTTTTTTTAAAGAACCGGTAACCACACACCAAAGTTCACAAGAATTAAGCAAATGATCGGTTCAGCCGAACCGATCCACACTTTTTACAAGTTCCACACAGAAAACAGTACAAAACCCATCTAGTATTCACGGTATCAGACAGACTGAACAGACTATGCGGGAAACTTTTTCCGTTAGAAACAGACAAAAAAAACTTCAACCGACTTTCAAACCGAGCTGCAAGAGAAATCTCTGGAGCGACTGTTCAGTAAGGCGGAGTAAAGAATCAGACGGTCAGCTTTCAAAGGGAAACAGACATCAACAGAGCTCGAGCTCAGCATTCTATGCTCTGCATAGAAAGATTAACCCTTTGTTCTCCGGGGCAGTTTAAAGGCTGGGGCTAACTGCACTGGTCAGAATAAAGCAAAACTTCAAGTTTGAAAAATGCAGTTTGCCTTTAACGCATTTAAAACAGACTCAAGTTGAAATCATGCAGACTGTCAAAGGGAAGGGCATTTCTATTACAGCAACAAGTTACAGTTCTGTGCTTGTGCTTACACAGTGCTTGTGCTGTTTTTTATTATTTATTTGGTCTCTGCTAATCGCAGCCATAGAACGCTAATATAGTGTGCCCTGGCTAGACCTAAGCCTATTATCACCCCCCCCACCCATTAAAATGAGGGTCTGCTCATCCATCTATGCCCTTATGAGGGAGATGGCAGAGTGGGAGGTTATGCTGCCGGATGCCTGCCTGGACTTTAAGACTCAGAACAGAGCAGTTGGCAGCCTGGGCGCTTAAGAAGCACTGTCTGACTCAGCAGTCTCTGCGATGCCAGTCAGAGTGTCAAGAATCATGCTGTGAGGGCGCTTACCCTCCTCACAGACTCAGCAGTGGCCTGCTCACATATTCCACAAAAACAGCTGGCACACAGCCTACTGCTGCTGGCCCGGTGCGGGACTGGATTGTGGAAGGGACTCTGGGAGAATGGGGTCAGGGAATATGAAGCCACGGCCCACTGACCGAGCACTGGAGGTCCTGGCCAGGACTTGAGTGTGAGTCACTCAGGGTGGATGGAGAAGGGTGGGATGGTGGGACAATGAACAAGGGGATGCTGCCAGTGTCTGGCCCAGCAGAGACTACAGTAAGTGTAGTAGAGTACACGGCAGGAGCTGCTGAGCCAGGAGGGATGGTCACTTTAGGACAGAGGAGTAGGAAATCAGAAAGACATCTCCTCATACAGAACTAAGGAGGGAGGAGTGTGTAGATCGGAGTAGGACATCAGGAGGAATCATCAGAATCTCACATTCACAATGAAAAATTGAGGTTAAGCAGTTTAGTGAGAGTCTACCCCTGAATAAAGGAAGAAGACGACTAGTGGTGCTTACACAATACGATATTTGATTATAATCCTAATCTCAACTCAGACCCTCCTCAAGGCACACACAGTCTTACTATAACCACATCTCTTCCTCAGTGCTCCACTGCTCTACTCTAATTCTATCACTCGCCTCGCTTGCTCATAGAAACAGACTGACAGCAGATGACCGCTTGGCCCACCTAGTCTGCCTATTTCCCTACCTAGAGGATAAGCCACAGATCCTATTTAACCAGCCTATTTCTTCCTACCCCCACAAAAATTGCCTTATGTCTGTCCCATGATTTCTTGAATTCTCCCACAGTTTTAGACCCCACAACATCCTCAGGAAGGCTGTTCCATGCATCCACCACTCTGAAAAAAATACTTCCTCACATTGCCCCCGAGCCGTCTCCCCTCTATCTTCAAATTGTGTCCCCTTGTTCTTGCACAGCTCTTTCTGAAAGATGCTACCCTCTTGGACTGTTGATTCCACTGAGGTACTTAGACGTTTCTATCATGTTCCCCCTCTCCCTCCTTTCCTCAAGGGTATACATATTAAGCTCCTTTAGTCTCTACTAGTACGGCTTCTCTTGCAGACCCTGCACCATTTTAGTTACCCTCTAAACTGCCTCCATCTTGTCTATATCCTTGCGGAGATGGGGTCTCCGGAACTGGACACAGTACTCCAGATGGGGTCTCACCAACTGTCTGTACAGGGGGATAACTTCCTGTTTTCTGCTGGTGATGCCTCTCCCTATGCATCCCAGTATCCCCCCAGCCCTCCCTACCGCCTTCTCACATTGCTTGCCAACTTTAAGGTCATCCGATATGACTACCCCCAGGTCCCTTTCCATTTTTGCTATTACCCCCAAAATTGTGTAATCTTCCCCATGGTTTTTGTTTCCCAGGTGCATTATTTTGCATTGAATCCAAGCTGCCATACTTTGACCATTCCTCCAACCTTGCCAAGTCCGTTCTCATCCTTTCCACGCCTCCTTGTGCATCAATCTTTTTTCAGATCTTTGTCATCTGCAAAGAGGCATACTTTTCCTTCCAGTCCCTCTGCAATGTCACTTATAAAGACATTAAAAAAGGACTGGACCCAGTACTGAACCCTGTGGTACCCCACTAGTAACCCACCCCTCTTTCTTCAAAGTGGACTCCATTTACAATTACTTTGTCCTGTTGTCCAGCCAATGTTTTACCCTGGCTACCACCCTGGGACCCACTACCAGGCTGGTTAATCTATTAATCTTTTGTGTGGGACTGTGTCAAATGCCTTGCTGAAGTCTAGGTAGGCCATGTCCACAGCCCCTCCCCAGTCTACTACTTTGGTCACCCAGTCAAAGAAATCAATTAGATTCACCAGACATGACCTTCCGCTGTGAACCCATGCTGCCTTGGGTCCTGTGCCCCACTGGCCTCTAGGTACTCAATTCTTTCCTTCAGAAGTGATTCCATCACTTTCCCTACCAGAGGTCAAACTGACAGGTCTGTAGTTTCCTGCCTCTGTCTTGGTCCCACTTTTGTGAAGGGGAATCACATTTGCCTTCCTTCAGTCCTCGGGTACCACACTATCCTCCCATGATTTGTTAAAGAGGGTAGTCAGTGATGTTACTAGTTCTCTGCTTAATTCTTTTAGAAGAATTCTGGTGTTAATTCCATCTGGTCCCATTGCTTTGTCCACCTTCAGGTTTAAGAGTTCTTTCAGAACCCTTTCTTTGTGAAAGGACTGGGAACGACCCCCCTATCCTGACTGCTTCTGTTAATTGGATTAGGCACCTCCTCTTTTGTGAATACTGAACAGAAGTATTCATTCAGTATCCCTGCTTTTTCACTGTCCCTCTGTGCCCACCCACCGTCCATTCTATTCAGCTTCACTATCCCTCCCTTTGTCTTTCTACGCTCCCCGATATACTTATAAAAGGTTTCATCTCCCTTAACAGATTTGGCAATCTTTTCCTCAGTTTGGGCCTTTGCTATTCTGACTACCCTCCCTGCTTCCTTCTGCCTTAGCTGGTACAGTTCTCTCCTGCTCCTTCTGTGTTTCCTTTTACTTCCTAAATGCTACCTTTTTCTCCCTAACCTTCACCTCCACCTCTTTTGAGAACCACAGTGGATTTTTCTTTCATTTTGATTTGTTTATTTGCTTCTCACAAAGGTTTGTTGCCTCTGTGATGGCAGTTTTGATATTTCCCCATTGTTGCTCCACCCCTCCTTCTAGCCTGTTTGCTAGTGCTTTTCTAAGGCACTCTCCCATCTTGTCAGTCAGCCCTCCTGAAGTCCAGAACCCTCACTTTTGTATGGCTTGACTCTGTAGCTGAGTTTATCGTGAACCACACTGTTTGATGGTCACTTGTTCCCAAATGGCTACCCACTTCTAGATCCGAGATCCTCTCACTGTCCCCATTTGAGAGTGAGGTCTAAGATTGCTACCTCACGAGTAGGTTCCAAAACTAGCTGTCTGAGGCATGCCACCTGAAGGGCATTGAGAATGGCCCTGCTTTTGGATGTGGCTGCAGCAAAGGTGCTCCAGTTAACATCTGGCATATTAAGGTCTCCCATCAACAGCTTCTCCCCTTTCTCTGCCATCCTAAGTATGCCTTCTATCATATCCTTGCCTATTCCCCCCTCAGAGAAAGTTACAGTGTGTGCTATTTGTCTAAGACCCTTCCCCATCTTCACAAATGCTTCTTCCACTGCTCTGATCCCTTTCTTAGCCAGGTCATTTGCCCCTAGGTGGACAATGCTCCTGTGTGCTCTCTGACTCCACCTCTCTACACTACTACAACCCACTGAGTCTCCTGCGCCCGTACCTTTTATATTGTCCACCTGGACCCCACATGATTTTTTCTTTGCCGAGACAGCGGACCATGTGATCCCCCTCCAGCTTGCTGGTGGTCCTTCTGCAGGGATGTGCCCCTGCTGGCAGGCAACAGTAACTGCATTTAAAAAACAAAAGAAATGTTTTTTTAAAGTTACAGCACAGCGAATCAGTAGGGGGCACTGGATTTAAAAACTGCCAGTGCACCCCTCAGAGGCATGTGTCCAGGGCAAGTGAACCACCCGCCCCACCCTTCCTACAGTATTGCCAAGGACTAGAATAATAAGTCATGTTTTTTCTTATGAGAAGACAAAGAAAGTGTAGGGTCCCTCCCAAGAGGTTGCAGAGTGTGAATAGCAGCAGGACCATTTTCTTTTTGTGGCTCTGCTCAGATAATCCCACCTGAGAGTATCCTTGTGGGCTAATGCAACATCAGACACTGTGCTCAGCAGTGAGACACTCCAGGCAAGGAGTAGGGGGTCTGAAATTAGAGGAGCTTTACTGCCATATTGATCATTGAATGAATGTTAAGGCTGCCACAGCACAAAGTGAGGAGAGGATGTTGAAAGAAATTTTGAAATTGAAAAAAGTACATTGAATTTAGTAATAAAAACCTAAAGGTAATACAAGACCATAGAACGGTCCCAAAGAAGGTAAACAAGACTGGGGAAACCATAACAGAGGCTGTTGGGACCAGTGCCATTTTATATTAGGTACAAAGCCTCTACTGCCCTACCCAGAATGGTTTCCATCTCCCTCCTATTCACACCCTTCCTGGTTCTTACCCTTATCCTAGTCTCCCCCTCTACACCTATTGCCACTTCTCTCTCCCCTTCCAGATACCTCCTTCATTCTGTCAATCACCCCTACAGCTCCCCTTGTAAGCAGACACCACTTTCCCCACTACCCTCCAGCATTTGTTTTCCCTTCCTAGTCACTTTGCCTGTCTTCATTTCCTTATCTCCTCCTCTTCACCCCTCCCCCAAGTATTTCCTACTCCTATTACAAAAGTAGGAAACTTCACTATTTAATCCTTGCCCTCCTCCTTTCATCGGGAAACATCCACCCAAACCCTGGCCCTATTTCTCCTACCCTGCCTCCTTACCCAAACAGGTCTCCAAACCCCACTCCAACCCTCCCTAATGGGTTGAAGCTCCTCCACCTTAACATATGCAGCCTGATACCTAAAATCTACCTCCTAGGAACTCTTATGAAGATTTCACACACCCGACATCCTAATTACTGAGACTTGGCTAAAAAAAAAAAAAAAAGCAAAAAAGCACCCGACAGTGCCATTGCTATCCATGGGTATTCCATCTCCAGACAAGATCGAGCAGGTCATGGAGAGGGAGTGGCTATGTATATTCTGTCCTCACTGCAGTTTATCTACCTCCATCCCAGCAACTTATGAAACCCTTGTCATCTGCATTACCCTTCCTTTCTCAATCCCAATCTTTGTGGCTGGCATCTATTGACACCCAAGCATTCAACCCTCAATCACGACTGAACTCTTAGCCAATATCACCTCCCTCTCAATCTGGTGAACTTTTCATAATGGGTGATGTGAATCTAAATTGGTTGTCTCCCAAGTTAAAGCTACGCAATGACATCGCTGCTCTAAACCTCACTCAACTTATACTTGAGCCCACATGCCCTAATCCCAAAACCACACCCTGCTTGACTGGGCACTCAACCCACCCGCAACGAGTCATTAAATCTGGTCTCCTCCCTGATTCCCTTAGTGACCACAACCCCATTTTCATTGGACGCAAGGTTCATCGCCCCAAACCTCCCCTTAAAAATATCATACAGCACTGGTCCTTTAAATCCCTAGACCTTACCCCAATCAGTTCTGCACTTGCTTCCCACCGACTGCCCCACTACCATTTCTGCTCCACTGCTGCAGTGGCTGTTTTAAGGATAATTTCATTGCCACCTGGAATGCCTTTGCTCCTTTCAGATGGACCAGAGTCCGTGGGCTTCACCTCCCCTGGATCACCCCTGAACTACTGGCCTGGTTCACGGAGCATGATCAGGCCTGGAGAAAACATAAATCTACTTAACATCCAAATGACTACGCCAAGTACAGAATGCTATGCAATTCATGTTCTAAAGCTACTAGACTGGATAAATCTTATTTCAACTCCTCATTCCTGACTAACACCAACTCTCCATCTAAATTCTGGAGGGTAGTTCATGCCCTATTCTCTCACCCCTCTCCCCGTCCATTTCTCAAAATAAGTAACTCCCTAGTGTCTGACCCTGGCTCCGTGGCCAATGAATTTAATGCCTACTATACCTCGTGAGCCATGCCTTCTAAATTCCCTCTCCCCATTGCCACCTAACTGCAGCCCTTTGCCTCAGGCAGTGCCTACCCTTCCCCCATTTTCCTTTTCTATCATCTCCTGACGAAGCTCTTAATGCTCCATCCTTCAACCCCTCTAAAGGCTCACCAGATTAACTCGATCCTAAACTTCTCTACCTTTCTGCTCCTGCAATTACTTATCCCATCTCCATAATCCTTAACCTGTCCTTTATTTCTGCCCAAGTACCCTCATCCTGGAGGCACGCTGTTATCCTTCCTCTCCCCAAGGGTGGTGGCATCCACTCCTGACAACTATCACCCCATTTCCCTCCTTCCTACCCTTGCCAAACTTTAAGACCATTTAGTTCTCTCTCAACTATCACCCTTCCTCTCAGATTCCTCCTTCACCCCCTTCCAATCTTATTTTCCAAAGAACCACAGCCACCTCCCTCCTCAGGCTTACTGACTCCATCCTTTCAGGGATGGATGACGGCCTGATCACCACAGCCATCGTCAACCTAGACAAAGCATTCAACAGTTTCCCCATTCTCCTGCTTCTTGATTCACTCTTCTCAGCTGGCCTTGTACCATCAGCCACCAACTGGTTTAAATCCTACCTCACTGGCAGGACCTAGTCAGTGACGATCCTTGATTCCATCTCCCCTCCACACCCCATCAACACTGGTGTCCCCTCAGGGCTCAGTGCTTGGTCCCCTACTCCTCCATTTTCCTTAATGATCTTCCCACAGCCTGCTCATCCTCTTCTATTCACACATATGCTGACGATACTATTTTGTACAGTTCAGGCAAATACACTGCTGCTGTGCAAACCAGTTACAGCAGGACTTCAACCAAGTTCAGCTCTGGTTTACTTCTCACCAGCTTTTTCTAAATGCCAAAGAGAGTCTCAATGACCTTTGGCACCAGGCAGATACTCTAGGCTCCTGGCCCTACCCACCTTCCATACCCTTGATGGGACCATCTTGGAGAACCTCATTTAGGTGTCGGAGTTTGGCTGGACAAGCACCTCAACTTCTCTGTGCATATTGAGGCTATCCTGAAGAACTGCACCCCAAGCTTGGTGCTCTGTACAGGAATCTTAGTTGCATCCCACTGACTGTGGCGCAAAATTGTCCAGAAGATTATACTCCCCTTCTTTGGCTACTGTGACTTAGTTTATGGTGCTGTTCCCAAATCTTCCCTGACTAAGTTGGACACCAACTCCTTCTGCCACTTTGCTATCTACTCCCCTTCCCACTCCCACCACTGTGAACTAACGCGCTCCAATCTTCCTTCCACTATCTCAGACTCATCTCTCTCTGCGCCAAACTAACCTCCAAATTCTTGTTCGGGGGTGTCCCCCATCTCATCCTCTCCCTCTCTCTCCACCTCCCCCCACCCACTCAGATCAAATGACACCCGCACCTTAACGGTCCCTCGCCGCTCCACCCTCATCGGTCAGACTGGTTTAGACCATTTCCCCAAATTCTGGAATTCCTTCCCCCCCCGAAATATGACACTCCTCCAACTACTCCCTTACCTCTGCCCTACACAATTACCTTTCCCTCAGCTGTTCCTGCTTTAACCCACCTTAATACCATCCCCAGTTTCTGTCTTCCTACCATGACACCCCCCCCCCCGGCAGAGCTCTCAACATCCTGAAGGGGAAATTAGGAAATGGCTACTCATTCTCATATTCATTTCTTGCCTCTCTTCTCCACCTGCCCTTCTGTATCAGTGTGCATAGCCTAACCCCATCCTTTTTACTCCAACAGCTCTTGTGTACTACCTTGAGCCTGCTCCTGGTAGACATGCACTATAAATGGTTCTATCGCATTATTACTGTTTAGTACATTCATACTTTCTTTTGTATGATTTTGGACATGTTAAAAATTGATGACTGGTAATTATATTACAATACATTGGATTAAGCAGTTATTTCCCTTAACCAGCTGGTTGTTACGAGATTCACACGCTGTGATTGTCTTAGTGATGCCGTGAGCATTCTTAGAGTGTATACATAAGCCCGGAGACAGCAAGTGAAAAATGGCATCAGAATTTGAAATAAAATCAGCTCTTACTTGCCAAGCACTGCACATCTGTTCCAGGACTCCTTGGTTCACAGATTAGTTAAAGTGTTCCTCCTCTCGGCCAGTAAAATATGTAAAAGTAATGAAAAATCAAAGTGTAAAAGTGTTTAGCCATGGTTGTTTACTGAAAGGCAAATCAGTAATTTGAATATGGTCCCTTTCTTTCCACAGGAGCCCCTGAACATATGGGCACGTTACCTAGATGACCAACTGACTAAGAACCAAGAAGACCGTGCAGTGTTTAACATTTCAATGACTAAGATCAATTTTTTTAGTAGACAGTTGTAGCTGTTTAACCGTTTTCTTCTCTATACTCAATTTTCTATTCCCATAAATGTTTTCCTGACCATGCTGAATCCCCGTTCTTTACTTGCTGTTGTGGACTCGTAGAGAAGGTCAGACATGTTCTTTTACCAGTTGTTTGGGTTTTTATTTCATGTTCTACCAATTAAAAAACCCTGCCGTTTAAAAAAATCCCTCGTCTGTCCCTCTGAAGTTTAGTAATGCCCTTTGAGTTTGTTTTAAGGCTTCCTGGTATAATTTGTCTCGTCTTTTACAGTGGAGCTTTGCATTTGCATTGTACATAATCTCCACTGCACAAAAAATTGATGCCAAGCAATTATATAAAATAAATCATGAGGTGGTGGTTTTAACTGAGCACAAACCCTCATCGAATGATGCTTGAATAAACCCCTCGAGCTGCGCTCTCGGGGTTTATGTAGCATCACTAGACTCTGGTGTGTGTTCAGTTCTCATATCAGCCACCTCCTCCATACATTCTCCATTTACCCAATGTTCCACTACTGTTTATTGTGCAATACCTTGTGATCCAACTGTTGCACAATCTTACAATGTTGTATTGTTTGTACTACCCACATACTATTGTAACTGATCATCCTTCACAACCCTATGTAACCCCTCCCCCAGGTGAGACGAGCAACTTGTTCAGTGTGCCCCTCCTGGTGAAACATTTCAATAAATAAATTCTGTGATCTCATGCATGACACTACTGTACTTCTGTGCCATGCACCAGCATCGGCCACAAACATTCACAGCACCTCTGGCTCCAAGATCAAAAGGCAGGGCTCTACAGTGGAGACTGACATAGAAACATCAGCTATGTCAACTTAAGCATCTTTTCTATGTCCTAAGTTTGACTGCTGTCCCACATTTGTTGATTACTATCCCAGAAGTTCAGTGACATTTGGGCAAAGGGATAAGATTTTCAGTTTGTCGATTTTGCTGCAAGAAATTAAAATTAAAATAAAAAAAAAAACACTCCCCCAAAAACCCAGACCACACCTCTAAGAAGAGAGCCAAAGAAAGTTTTGTACCATTGCCAAATTTTCGGTCCTGCCACAAACTTCATGCCTCTTCAAATACAGCATTAGGAACTGATTAGTTGTTGGTACAGCCAAATCAAAAGTCAACACTTTTAACAGCAGATGCTCCATTCTCAACAGCTGTTTCTTTGTATATGCATCATCAGTGATGTAAACAAATTCATCAATTTCTGGAGGATAGATCTCTTCATATTTCCTGAAACAAATAAGGCATTGGTCAAATCCCACACTGAATGCCAGACAGAATCTAGCTTAGCCCTTTAATTATAAAGTAACAATCACCTGTCTGACCAGGATTCCCACTTATGCGAGGTAAGCAAATCACTAAACTCCCCCATTATGAGGAAAGGCAGCTGGACTGCCTAGAAGAAACCATTACAAGTATGAGCTGCATTTAGAGCTGTAAGTGAACTACTACTGCCTAGGATAGAAACAACAGGATCTTGCTTTCACCCTTGGAGTGGACTGGAGCACTGGGAGAAATGATTTCTTCTAAGAGGTCCAAGAGATGCATACAAGCCTGCATCATTTCGTGCCTTATATATTACCCTGGAGATGGAATTTGGAATTGGAACCAATTTCAAGCTCTGCACCGTGGTCATGCTCCCCCTAGTGTTGCAATGTCAGATTTGTAAGAGCAAAGGGAGCAGTGACCACCCATCTAAAACAGAGGATATATGTATGGGCATCAATGAACAACCACCCTATTGTTTCGAGCGGTTGCCGTGACAACTTGGATAAACCTTGAGTGCAGCTCAAAAGGTTTTCATATGTTGTCATGGCAACCAGGAGACGTGAATAGAGTTGTTGATCGATGCCCATACATTGTCTTGTATAGTGTATAGGCACTGGTCCTTTAAATTGAAACAAAAAAGTACAGGTTCCTTACTTTTAAAAAACTGCACTGCCGCTCTCTCTGGGTCCAGCTGTAACAGTCGCAGCCTGTTCAGTAAGGCCGGCGGTTTGCAGAATGCGCATGCACAGAGCATTTCTTGTACCATCGATGTGACACCCATGATGTTACAACATCGTGACGTCACATCAAGGGTATAACAAGGAAATTATAGATTTTTATGGTTTACAATGTTCGACCATACAGTACCATTTTTTTTTTTTTTTTTTTTTTAAAGCAGCAGTGCCAGATAAAATTTTTTTAAAAATCATCTTTTGCAACAGTTCCCCGTGTTCTGTTGAGCATTTACCTGGTAATGTTTTTCACTGTACCATCATCCTGTAATTGGCCCCTTTTTGTTTACATTTTTCCCCACCCACCTTGTTAGACTGGAACCCTGTGCTGCCAACTGCACATGACTTTCAGTACTACATAGGGACAGGGGGAAACGAGCAGCACAGGGTCCCACAAAAGTAAACAAAGGCATGATGCAACATGAGGGGGAACTCTGCTGCAAATTAGGCACCAGCCATGTTGTGGCTCCAAAACAATGGAAATACATTTTAAATGTCTAATAAATTAAAGATCGCTAGAAAAAAATATTTACAGATCTGGATGAGCTGCATGTTTCCAGCCAAAAAGCAGGATTTTTATAGTTGTTCCTTGATTATCCAGTACTGCTTCTCTAAGGGACACCGTCAGCACCTTCTGCATCATATTTCTAGTTGAAAACCCATATTTTATAGGTTGCTCAATTCTCTAAAATTCATGGACGTTGCTGGTTATTCATCTGCTTCCTTTCTTAGTAAAACTGAAATGAATGCTAATGTGTTCATATCCCCATCATTTTGTTTCAGATCCTTGATCAGACTATATACTTCATGAACATTAGGAACACTACAACAGTGCAGACACTCATTATGTAATAGACTTCACCCACTGCATTATGACTGGCTAGACAGTCAAGTCCAGGAAAGTTGATCAAGGAACGTAAACATGTTTATATGTTAACACCAGTACAGTGGGTAGTATGTTTCCCCTTTTAAATGAAACAAGCATTTGTCAATGCTGAATGTTTGCTTGCTAATATTAGCATTGGATGTGCAGGAGTCAGATACAGAATAGAAATGGCAGTGAAGTATGAACTCATGTTAACCCCTACTCCACCCTGCAAAGATGGACAGGCATTGGGGTGTGCCTTTGGGTCGTTGCCCATAATGCTCACGGCATTTCACCTTACCCTATCCTGCAGACACAGACAAGTGCCGAGGTGTGCCTTGGGGTGTTCTGCTTTACAGTCACCCCATTTCATAAGGACATATGCTGAAATGGGTGCAGCACAGGAGAATGGGGTGAACTCTGGGGCCGAAGAGTTGAAGGCACACCTCAATGCCCATCACCGGCTTCAGAGTGGGGGTGGAATGGCAGGAGCATTACAGCTGGCAATTTAAAGGCACACCCCTGATGCCCGTCAGTCTGTACAGGGTGGGACTTTATAGTTAGAAACCCTAACGCCCTGGGCGTTTGTTAGTATTTGCACTACATATTTTCAACATTGCCTTTTTGTGACCCCCACCTTATGAAAGCATTTGGTACCTCTGCTCATGAACGGTGGCACTGTGATTGTTAATCTGTCCCCAACATAGATTTCACAGTGACCACGCCATTCTGCACCAGATGTGCGAACACAGTTCAGGCAGGATGTGAAAAATGACAGCTGTATCATTCATAAGGAGGTGTGACGAGATGGCAGTGTTGAAAATCTGGACTGAAAATATTGAAAATGCTCGAATTTATAAGTGTGCATGGAAACTGCCCAACGCATGCTCGTAACATTCATTTAGTGGAATTTTACCAAATTTGCACCACCTCATGAACAGTACCTTTCGTTAAATTGATCCTGAAAAGTGATTCTGTGCAATGACCACGAAATCACCTTCCAGGACTGAATAACCAGATGACAGTCACTGAATTCAGGAGATGTGGTCCCAAAACCTCCATGTTGAAAGTCTGGTGCCAAAATTTCCAAAAATAGCGGAGACAAACATAAGTTGGAAAACCCTCATTTATGCCACTATACAGCTTACCGGCATTTCTTCAGTTTGCGGTCGGCTTTGAAGAGTGCAGACATGTTCCCGGTCCACCAAAGATAGTAGCACCGAGTTTAAGAAGCAAGTATGGGGTGAGGGTGTGTGTGGGGAAGTGGGGTGCGCAGAGGGTGGGTGTGGGTTGGGAGGGTGCTACAGACATCAAGGGACAGTTTTCTTGTTTCAGGTTTTGAGAAAAAACCCACTGCAGACCATTTTTCCTTTTTCACACACTGTGGTGGGCTCCCAGTGTGGCACAATGGTAGCAGGAAAATGTCTGCACAATGGAAGTGTTAAACATGCCAACAGGGGATTGAGCACCCCATCGACAAGCATGTCTGGGGGATGATGCAGAGGGAGATTGTGTGCTGAGGAGAGTGCCCAAACACAGGAATGGAGCACATATGCTGACAGGGGATTGGGCACCCCATCGACAATGAACTGGGGAGGGGGCATGCCTACAGGGGGATTGGCCACCCCCAAAGTCTGCTTGCTGGGGACTGCAAGAGGTGGACGCCGATAGCCACCATGTTTATTGAAATGGGACACCAGACAAGGCAAACTGATTCGCCACTGGAATCTGACTGCCCCAGCAGCAAAAACACCCGATTGTTAATGACAGTGCACTCCCTGATTACAGCGGCGAGTTTTTCAAGTTGGTGCCATCTGTTTCCCCATGGTGTCAGACTAGCGGCCCCCAGCTGTATGGTCCATCCTCGCCTTTTTTTTCCGCTTCATAAATTGGCCTTTAATTGCTCCCTGCCCTGCGATCTAAATTGGGCACCAACTTCTCTCCGCCCTACCGATTATTGTTCCAGCCCCCACCCCTACTGATTATTGTCCCAGGACCCCCATCCTAGCCCTGTAACATAACTCATTTTCCTTCTCCCCTTTAGGCTGCACCCTTGACCGGGTGCCGAAGCTCCCAACAGCTGGGACTAGATTTCAAGCCCACCGGCTGCTTCCACTGGCTTCCCCAACCCCGAGGACATCCTGCAAGGTACAGCTTTCACAACTGACCGGGATCGAAACCCCAGCCTGCTATTGGACACTTGTCCCAGCGCTTGGCCACTACTGGCTGGGTGGGAGGCTGTTAGCGTGCAGATTTGCTCACAGTACTTTGAGGAAAGCCAGGGTCTTTACCCGCCAGCTCGATTCAGCTGCCTCCAACATGCTCTGGCGCCACGGCTGGCTCAAACCAGAAGCGCTTAGGTGCCATCTGTAGCTCTGCCTGGGGAAAACTCCCCCCACTCTCCCCTGCCTTAATACACCATATCCCCACCCTTTCTAGTGGAGATGCACAGCATTGGCAGAGTTCCTAGCTCTCCTGTTAAAGGCACATTAGACCCTCCTCATTAGGTGGACTCCCAGCTGAACATAGTACACTAGCTATAATAGTAATCTCCTGTGCCACTTCCCAAGGTACCTACCTGGAAGATTCAATTGTAACAAATGTATTTCCTGGCCATTTTGCTTGTACCCAGTAGCTAGACATCATGGCTGCACCTGTTCTAATTAGTTGCCTATTTGGCATGCTACTTCCAGTGATTAATCCTACACTAGTCTCTCCCCCCCCCTTCACACCACATATGGTACACAAATAGACTCGTCCCATGGATGAGCTGGACCCCCCCCTTCTAAATCTTACCCACCTCTCACTATTCTCCATACAACCTATGTTGGACAGTGGCACCTACACTAAGGATGACCAGTATATGGTCACTTCAGTTATGCCAGCCTTAAGTCGCAAGTCAACTTTCGCTCTCAAGGCTGGAGTACTCTTCCTTGCCTTTCTGGGTCCCTCAGGACTCAGTCTTCATTACTCCCTACCTCCTCTGGCCAAAAAATCAAAAGAGGCTGGACCTATTCATTTAGGTTTCTGCTAAATGCCATCAAAAAGCTCCTACTCTGCTCAGGAAATGTAGAGCAAAATCCGGGACCCCCTGCCCCATCCAGTCTCCTTCCCAGCTTGCCCAACTACAGGGAATGAGCTTCCTTCACAAACACCTGTAGTCTAAAGAAACTTAATACTTTCCAATCTTGGATCACTCATGCAAAACCAGATGCACCCAATTTCGAAATTAATGTCCCGTTTTACAATGTGTTTAGAGCTGACAGACATGGCTGGGGAAGGGGAGTAGCTATAGACATGTGTAACCCCTTGTTACCCGGGGTTACTAGAATCCCAGTAAGACCTAGTGGTAGGCAGGGAAGGCAGCTTGTGAAACTCCAGTTAAATGGGTTTCACACTGTCTCACACTGTTCAGTCTCAGCTGAGACTGAGGGATGACATCACCAATAGAACTTTGGCAGCTGCATAAGCCACATTGGAATCTGCAGCAGAAGGAGTTAGATAGAACGTTGGGAGTTTTCAAAGGGTAGAGTGCAGTTTCCAGTTTGCCTTCAAGTAAGAAGGAGTCAGTGTCCAGTTTGTCTTCAGTAAGTGAAGGTGTGCTCAAGTGGTGGAGACCGCTGTTCTGGTCTCAGTGCCCCTCTCTGGGGAGAGAAGAGAATGTAAAGATCCCTAGCAGATTCCTGGGGCCATCCCCTTAATTCTGCCAAGTGGAAGAAAAGCTGCCCGTTTAGTTCAGCATTTATTTTGAAAGATGGAAGATTTGTGAGTCGCCTGTGGGGCACCTGCAACTAAAGGGTGAGTGTCTGCTCTGACTAAGAGGGCAAAATGTTTTCTTCACCCTGGGACACATGTGAAAATCTAGGGATTGAGCTACATTTTGGGAAGCCTAGAGAAATGGGCCAAACAAGTAAAGTAGTGTCAAATGCTAGAGTGTTGTGTGGTTCAAGTAATATGTAGGGGAGATGCACCAGATCATCTACCCTCTAATCTACATTTAGAAGTTCAGCAAAGGAATGGTTCAGTTTTCCCAGGGAAATGGCCCGGGTAAGGGCTGTGGGAGCTGGAGGTGGGCGGACCCCCCATCTTTAGTGACCAGGTCCACCTCTATGGATTTCTGCTGTGGTTGCTACTTTGCCTCATGCACTTGGCCAGTGATGGGGCAAGTACCCAGACGTGGGGTTGCAAGGGAAAATTCTCTCTAGGAGTCGCAGACTCTAGGTGGTGTGGGGAGCCACGACAGGATAATTAGTTCATTCTTCCAATGGACCGTGGATCAAGTGGCCAGCGGGGGAGCCAGGCCCATGGGAAAAACTCGAGTGCGTACAAGTCTGACTGTGTACCCAAAGCTGCGTGCAAGTCCCAGGCTGTGTGCCTGGTAGGTTCAGAGCCTGAGGGCTGAAAATGGTGATAGTGTTCTGTAGTCTCTAATCTGTATTACCAGGAAATGTAGCCCCATGGGGGTCCGTCTATGCTTTGTTCAGTTAGTATGTGAATAAAAGCCACACTGAAGAATCCCATTCCTGGTTCTGGACATTACAGTTATTGCTTCCTGTGTTTGGATTTACTTGGGTGCCCCTGTGCAGAGTAGTCAAACCTAGGTTCCCCTGTGCTGAGTAACCTCATCTTCCCCGAACCCAGTCCCCACCAGGTAATGCTGTCAGCTTCAACAGCATGCCACCTGTCGTTTTGGCAAAAAGGCAGGGGAGAGGGGTTACACATGCATAAGTTCTCTGCCACGATCTTGGATTCCACCACAGTGCCGGTGGAATTTGAATGCCTCACTATCAAGTTACAACTCACCCTCTGACTCGTTACTACTTACTCATCAGCCATTACAGACCTCCCTCAGCAGGACTAATTGCTTAATCACCTGCATCATCTGCTAGACCAATCCTCCTCAGATCATAATGGGTGACCTCAATCTCATTTGGTTCACGAAATGCTCCGAACCCCTAAAGAATTCTGTGACTCCCTCGGGTTTACTCTAATTATGGAAGCCACCCGTCCCAATGTGAAGCACCCAGAGTACAGTAGCTTACTCTATGTGATCCTTGTAAGCAAACCACATCTCTTCACACATTCAGGTGTGCTGCTCAATGACCAGAGTGATCACTGCTCAGCTTGCGTAAGATCAGTCCCAAAACCCACATCTTCGTCTTGGTATATCTTCATGAAGTTACCGCAACTTAGATCAGGCATTCTTGCTGGCAAGAATTCTATCTAGCCCCAACTGTGTTCAAAGCTTATGAAGCGTTAAACAGCATACTCCTAAACGTCATAGATAGTCATGCCCAGCTGATCAAACTTTGTACTAAGAAAAGGTCCTGTCCATGGTTTTCTCCAGACCTTCAAACCTCCTTACTAAAAAAAAAAAAAAACATCGGGATGCGCTCAGGAAGAAAGCCTGCAGAACTAAATCTCCAACCGGCTGGGTCTGCCTTTAGGGCAGCTAGGAACATATGTACCAAACTTAGAGCTGCTAAAACCTCCTACTTTTGTGACAAACTAGACTTCTTCCAATTGTTCTGCAAAACTCTGGCAAACTCTAAAAGACATGGAGGGACACAAATCCTCCAACTCATCCCTTTCCAAAATGAAATCAAGAGACATGATTACTAGTGACAAGCTATACTTGAACTCCTTAACAAGCACTTTGCCACAGCCGGGCTTGCCTTTGACTTCACCTGCCAGCATATGAGATCAGCTCAGTGATCAGGCCCCTGCCAATGCTGGCTCCACTCCCTACCCCACTTCATCCTTCTCTGTCAACCTAAAGGAAATGGAGAACCTCCTACTGCAGTTGGATCCCAAGAAAAGCACTGGTGCCAACTTTATCAACCCATACTTCCTTAAATTAGGCTACCATATACTACCTGTTCCCATAATGCATCTCTAACATGTCTACCTCAAGATGCCCTCCTCGACATTTGGGAAACTGCGCACGTCATACCACTCCTCAAGTCCGGTGACCCGAATGACCTAAACTACAGGCCCACTTCCTACCCTTTCCAAGCTCCTTGGAAAAAATAATAAACAGCTATGGAACTCTACTCCACAAATCTTTCGCCGATTCAGTCTGGCTTCTCACCACGTCACAGCACTATTACTGCTCTAGCCAAAGTCTCCAATGATTGGTTTAATGCCCTGGATGGTAGAAAAAGAAAGAATTACTCACCTTAGTAATGTTTCTTCTAATGGAGTCTTGCTGTATTCTGACATATTGCAGTGATTCCCAACTTTTGAACTGCCCCGGAGAACAAAGTTAACTTTCTATGCAGAGCATAGAATGCTGAGCTCGAGCTCGGTTGAAGTCTATGTCTGGAGTGTTTCAAACTCAAACAGTCAGATTCTTATGAGCCCAACTAACTAAAAATTCTGTGTGGAAATTGTAAAAATTCCTACTAGCCAACTGGCAGAAAAGATTTTGGATCCCAAGGAAGACTCAAGTCAGGAAACCCAAAAACCAATCTAATACAAACAGTAATAAATCAGCACCCAAACAAAAAGGAGAGGGTGAAAACAAAAAAACACCCTCGGGGTGCAACACTGCACCTGCTCACCCACTTCCCAAAAACAGGTTCTGAGAGGGGAGGCAGGTCAGAATACAGCAAGACTCCATTAGAACAAACAATTACTAAGGTGAGAATTTTTTTCTTCAAACATGAAGTCTTGCTGTATTCTGACATATTGCAGACTACCAAGCAGTACCTCCATGGACGAGGGACAGAACCCACTTTGGGAATAGGCTCTGAAGTACTGCTATGCCAAACCGAGCATCAGTCCTAGCCTGGATATCCAGAGAGTAATGCTTGGTAAAGGTATGGACTGTTTTCCAGGTGGCTGCTTGACAAATTTCTAAGGGAGGGATATCACTGGCAGCAGCCAGGAAAGCAGCTGTACCTCTTGTGGAATGAGCCCTCAGGCCTGAGGGTGAAGTTTTTCCCAGTTTTTCATAGCAGAATTGTATACAAGACACAATCCACCTGGCAATAGATATCTTGGTGGCAGGTTTGCCTTTTCCCACTTCCCCATAAGTGAGGAACTGGAAGGAGTCAAACCAGTGACCCTTGGTATGCTCTATGTAGTAACTAAGGGCTCTTAACATCTAAACTGTGTAGCCTCCTCTCTCCTGAGGAAGAATGATCAGTGAAGACAGGAAGAGAGACTGGTTTAAATGGAAGTCTGAAACCACTTTGGGCAAGAACCTTCTATTGGTTCTAAGGGCCACTTTATCCCTGTGAAATGAGAAAATCCGGTTCTACTGACAGGGCTTGCAATTCACTGATATGCCTGGCAGAGGTAATGGCTACCAAAAACACAGTTTTCCAAGTCAAGTACTTAAGCTCTGCTGAAGACATAGGCTCAAAAGGGGGTTGCATAAGTTGAGCAATGCAAACATTCAAATCCCAGGCAGGGGCAGGGTCTCTAAAAGGAGGATTGGTGTGAAGCAATCCTTTAAAAAATTTACAGAAGACAGGATGAAAAGATAGTGAGAAAGACTTCCCCACAGACAAAAACGCAGAAACAGCTGACAAGTGTACCTTGAGAGTAGCTGGTCTGAGGCCTAGGCCATTAAGATGGACCATATAGTCCAGAACCATAGACAATCCAGCAGTGTCTGGAGAAATATGCTTAGAACACCAAATGCTGAATCTCTTCCATTTGAAGTTGTAAGTCTTTCTGGTGGAGGGCTTTCGAGAAGCCTTGAGGATATCTAGAACCCCTTGGGAAAGATGCAGATCTGCAAACTAACCCTTCAAGAGCCATGCCTTGAGATTGAGAGACTGAAGATTGGGGTACCAAATCCCCCGAGAGGATGTTAACAGGTTGTAATTCCTGGGAAGAGACAGGGGAAGATGGACTGCTAGGGACAGCAACAGGGGGTACCTGGGTTGTCTGGCCCAATATGGAGCAATCAGAATCATCTTGCAAGGTTGGGACCTTATTCTGACAAACTTTGAACAGGAGTGGGAAGGGGGAGGCATACAGAAACTTCCCTTCCCAATTCAGAATCAGGGCATCCAGGGGGACTGAGCCAAAGACTGGAGGTCTGCAACAAAAGAGGGAGTTGGTGATTGTCTGGGGCTACAAAAAGATCCATCTCTGGAGTGCCCCACCTTGAAAAAAATCACTTTCAACACCAGAGGGTCCAGGGTCAATTCGTGATGGCCCTGAGAGATCCTGCTCAGTGCATCTGCTAGCACATTGTCCTTCCCTGGAAGGTGAACTGCTACCAGAGAGGTTTGCAGGGAATAAAGCCAGGGACCACAACTTCATGGCTTCTGTGCACAAGGCCGTGACCGAGTGCCTCCCTGCTTGTTGATGTACCACATGGTGGTGGTGTCCATCCTGACCTGAACCACCTTGTTCTGTACCGACAGAGAAAGCTTTTAGGGCCAAAAAAACTGCCCTGAGCTCTAGGAGATTGATATGGAGAAGGGATTCTTAGGGGGACCACAGTCCCTGGGTAGTGAGGGAACCCAGATGGTCTCCCCAGCCCAGAAGAGAAGCATCCGTGGTAAGGACCACTGAACAAGGCTGAGTAGCAAAAGGAACACCTTGTCTTAAATTGTCCTGATCCTGCCACCATTGGAGGGCTTGGATTAAGGTCAGAGTCACCAAGATCAGTTTGATAAGGGAATCCTTCCTCTGAGACCAAAAAGCTCTCAAGTGGAACGGAATATCCCTCATCTGGAACCTTGGACCACTGCTGTTGAAGCTGCCATGTGGCCCAAGAGCTGGAGGAAATACCTTGCTGGTCGAGATACCCGAAGGCTGAAAGAGGCGGCTAGTTCCATAAGAACCCTTGCCCTTTCTAGAGGAAAAGAGGCTCTTGCTCCTCTGACTGTCCA
Source organism: Neoceratodus forsteri (assembly GCA_016271365.2). Classification (NCBI taxonomy): domain Eukaryota; kingdom Metazoa; phylum Chordata; order Ceratodontiformes; family Ceratodontidae; genus Neoceratodus; species Neoceratodus forsteri. The sequence continues at coordinate 340,961,261 of CM057458.1, forward strand.
GTTCTACCCCTATAAACGTAAGAAGCTAGACTGGTTCGAGAACCAACTTGGGAAGGTTGAGAAGAAATTAGAGAAGTGACCACTTGCAGGTGAGACTACTTGGTCTGGAGACTGACCCATTATTAGCCAATCGTCCAGATATAGAAAAATGGAAATCTTTTGCCTTCTTAGAAAGGCAACTACTACTGCCAGGCACTTTGTGAAAACCTATGGGGCTGAGGTTAGGCCAAAGGGCATTGCTCTGAACTGATAGTGGCCTGAGGGCAACTCGAACCTGAGGTACTTTCTGTGGGAGCACCTGATGGGAATGTGAAAGTAGGCATCTTTGAGGTCCAGGGAGGCTAGCCAGTCCCCTGGCCTTAGAGAGGGAAGGATTATTCCCAGAGTTACCATCTTGAACTTTGGTTTTAAAAGATGTTTGTTTAGATATCTTAGGTCTAGGATGGGTCGCCACTCCCCTGTCTTTTTTGCGGTCAGGAAGTACCTGGAGTACAGTCCTTTGCCACAGTGTAGGGTAGGTACTCTTTATGGCTCTTAAGGCTAGAAGAGAAGAAACCGAGAGATTTGCAGGTGGAAAAGATCTGGCTCTCATCTTTGGAAATTTTCTGAAGCTGAGAACCAGTCACTGGCTTACTACTTCCAGGACCCACTTGTCTGATGCAATAGGCATCCAGTCCTGGACAAAGTAAGCCAGCCTGCCCCCTACTGGAATAGGAGAGTCGACCCGGGCAGGCCCATCAGGGTGTCTGCTTGGCAGGGGCTTTTGGCTGAGGAGTGGATGTAGCCCTGCTCATCCCCCTTCTGCCTCTCCCTCTGAAGAACCCCCTCTGAGAAAAGGAAGAAGAGGCCTGTGCTTGGTAAAAAGGCCTTTGAAAAGGCCTGCCCCTAGACTGCTGCCTTTGAGAACTTGTCTGCCTCTCCTTGACCTGAGCACTCCTGTAAGTGGTCCTGTACTCATCCATTTTCTTCATGTAATTTTCTGTCTGCTCCCCAAACAGAATTACCCACTACAGGAAAATCCATGGCCTTAGCCTGGGTGTCCTGCGAGAGGCTAGTGCATCTGAGCCAAGCCATCCTCCAAAGAGCCACAGATGTAGCCGTGACTCTTCACACATCATTAGAGTCCACAGCAGCATGAAACTGAACCTTAGATGCCTCAATCCCATCTGCAGCCACTGCCTCCATCTCCTTGGCTAGCTGGGGTGGATGCCTGTTGTGCCAGTACAGTGTCCTACCTGGACTTCTGGTACCTGGGCTGTATAGGCCATGTAATTCGCCTGCCCAAGTCCCAAGGAAGATGCCATGTACTGTTTCTTTGCCATGGCATCAATCTTTCTGGAGTTCTTGTCTGGGGGTGTGAAGCCAAGGGAATATTTGCCTTGTCACAGGCAGTAGCCTGCACTACCCCAACATGACTGCATTGTTGATATAAGAACTCTGAGCCTGAAAATGTATATCTCTTGTCCATTCTTCTATCCACATGAGGTATAGTGTTAGAAGTATTTAGGACTTTTTGTGTCGGTTTCCCAAAAGATTTGTGGAGGGGAATAGACAGTCTCCTGGACTCTGGGATCTCCATCATTTCTACATAATCAGGCTTCTCTTGATCTTCCATAGCCTCCTCTATAGGAAGCTGGAGGGTTTCAGCCACCTTTCTGTAGAACAAAGCGAGAAGGGGACTCAAAGCCTAGTAGGGGAACACCTGAAGGTCTGTTTGGGGAGATGTCCGGTTCCACAGGCACATCCAGACCCTCACTTTCACCATCATCCTCAAATTCTGGTTTATAAAAATCTTCTAGGGTATAATCTTGAACTGGGGGAACCAACCAAACCGAACCCCTGCCAGAAGGAGCTGGATCAGTAGGAACCGGACAGAGCGATTCCACAATCTTAATCACTCTGGCCATCTCTTCGGTGCTCGGAACATGAACCTCTGGATCCGAACCAGCCAATTGGTCTTTGCATTTTCTTTTTGTCAGAACTGATCCCATGGAATCTGCTCTCCTTTTGCCCGAAGTATCACCCTGGTCAGAGGGCACTCCTGGTTCGGTCAGAACCGAACCAGGCTGGCCATCCGGGTCAGCGGACTTCTCGGCCTCCTTTTCCCCTAGTCTACCTAATCTCTTCTCAAGGGTAAATTTGGGAAAGTTTTTACATATGGCAGTCTGAATCGAGGTGGTCAAACCCAGACAAACACAGGTGGTGTGGGGATCAGCCTTAGCAAAGACCTCCCTACACTCACTGCAGTGTTGAAACCAAGTGGGCCTGTTTTTTTCTTGGGTTTCTCAGACATGGCCAACCTAACCAACTTACCCTTTTTATGGCAACCGCCAGGCAAGACTCTCTTATCGGTTCCTAACCGTGTCACGGGTATTGGAAAAAAGCGTGCTAAAACTTTTTTTTTTTTTGTTAAGAACCGATAAGAACCAGTAACCACACACTAAGTAAAAACACAACACACAGATTTCGCTATCAAATGGCTGGTTCAGCCGAACTGAGCCGCACGTTTACAAGTTCCACACAGAAAAACAGAACAATTCCTATCTAGTACTCACTGCACCACAGACAGAACGAACCAACTATGCGGATAACTTTCAGTTTAAAAACTGACGAAAACTGAAACTTTAACAGACTTTCGAACCGAGCTGAAGGAGAAATATCCTGAGCAACTGTTCAGTGAGGCAGAGTAAAGAATCTGACGGTTTAAGTTTGAAACACTCCAGAGACTTCAACCAAGCTCAAGCTCAGCATTCTATGCCCTGCATAGAAAGTTAACTGTTCTCTGGGGCAGTTCAAAGATTGGGAATCACTGCAATATGTCAGAATACAGTAAGACTTCATGTTGTTTGAACATGTATGTGTCTTGTTTCTTGACCTGAGCAAGGCCTTCGATACAGTGGATCAGACTTCTGCTAGACTCCCAACAAAACTGGCCTGGACCTGGCAGCTCTGAAATGGTTCGATAGCTATCTCATTGGTCACCAGCAGCAGATCAACACTGACAATGACTTCTCCCAATTGAAGACTCTCCAGAGAGGTGTCCCGCAGGGCTCCATACTGGGCCCACTGTTTGCCATTTATATTAATATTAACACGAATAAATTTAGCAAGTATCCATCTGTTTGCAGATAACGTCATCTATATTGACAGACCTACCCCCGACTTGGCTTGCAAGGACCTCCAACTCGACAGGCTACCAATGAACCTCCACCTAAAATTACTACTGAATGCAAAAAAAAAAAAAAAAGCAATCTTCTCCCCTGCTGTCAGAGCAGCTCATACTCGAACACTAAACACCCTTCCTAAAATTTCTACCCTCTTCAGTGAACCACTAGAACTTGACATTTAAATATTTGGGTGTATGGGTTGACCACAAGTTGTCCTTCATAGACAACACAGAAGACATTGCTAAAAAAGTAGCAATCTTCTTTAGGATCAAGTGCCCACTCACTAAGGAAGCCAAAACCAGACTTGTACAAGCTACCTTCTTACTTCTTGACTATGCAGACATTCTTTATGGACAAGATGCTAGCTATGCACTTTCTTAGTTAGACGTACTATATAATCGTGCCCTTAGATTCATCACCAATGCTCCATTCTCTATGCACCACTGCTCCCTTTACTCCCTCATAGGATGGACCTCCCTTAATCTTAGGCAGCAAAAAAAAAACAAAAAAAAAACAACACATGCAGACATTTGGCCCTTCAAGGCTATTACTAAAAAGCTACCTCCACATATCTCAGACTGCTTGCCCATCTGTGCTCCTGGAAGCTACGCCCTGAGGAGGTCATCTTTCATAACACTCACTATTTCCAAAATCAGAACTAGATTTGGCAGCTCATCCATAGGCTATGCACTTCCCTCTCTACAGAACAAATTTCAAAAAACTCAAACTGGCCATCCCGGTAAAATTGACTACTTTTAAAACCATGCTTAATCAGTCCCTTACAGAGACCTGCAAGTGTAATCATTAATAGTGAGATTGTTTGGGATGTTCTGTAAGGCCGTACCTACGTACTTCGCTGTCTTGCACTACTCCCCACCTTTTGTCCCATACTTCCGTGATCTCCCCAACACCTCTCCCCTCAATACTCAAGAAACCTATTCCATTCCTTCTCCCTCTTTACGTGATCTGCACCTTCCCTCCCTTACTGTGTTCTCAGGCCTATCTGCTCCTCTCCGCACCAATGTTGCACACTTGCTCCCTTGACATATCTTCTGCTGGCAAAGTTGTACCCTGGACATGCAACCCAAACGGTCTTGTTTCTTCTCCTGCAATGGTCGAAGTGGCCAATGCTTTATTACTCATTATGCTGTATTCTATGCTTTATTTTATTTTAGTATGGTTAATTCTGCTCAGCCCAGGTCCACTTTGGAAATGAGTTTTAATGTAGAAAAATATAGATTGATGCACGCTACAATATTGCTGTCATGGACAGTGTGCTCCTCTATTGGTGCTACAGAGACCAGCCCCAAAATGGACAGCTGACATTCGCCACCACACTGCTGCACCTCCAAAACTCACTACAACAAGCTGATGCAATATGTTTCTTGTGCATGTGTGCAAGCAAACATAAAAAGGAATCCGAATCAAGCTACCATCAGCAAATTCTACAGAAGGTGAGCAGTTTTCCAAATTGACAGTCTGAGCTCTAAGAGGGGCCTGACAGAGTTCATTTAACATACTCCAATACATTTAACAGTACCACCCCCCATTTAAATACTTTCTTTTTTTTTTTTAACCAACAGGTTACTTGCATATCCCCAAATTACCAAGGTTCCAGAAGGGGAGGGATTTCATGAATCTCAGATTCCTTAGAAGCATTACTATGGTCTGTAATTTTCTAACATCAGTCTAACTGTGATGTCCTGCAACTACAGCTTGACAAGCAGTAATGAGAGGCTGGGTCTAGAATCAGTTTAAGAAAAAAGTTCTGCAGGACCACGGTTCCAAGCCTTGCATCCCTTCTGGGCTCTATGTCCAGGCAATAATGCATTGCAATTTGTACACTGTAGAACAGGTAACTTTTATAAATACCCTAAAGTGGGATACCCCTTCTTGCTGCCACTGTGGCTCAGGTAGGAATACAGAAACAGAATTTGTTAGCAGAAAAGGACCAGTAGGCCAATCAAGTCTGCCCTATTTTCCCTGCTTATTATTACACCCTGGACCCCATTTGGTCACAGGTATCCCTGCTTCCCTCCATTTCCTTTACCCATTATGCCCCTGTGCCTATCCCACACATGCGTGAAGCTCCCACTGTCTTCTCCCTCACCACCTCTGGCAGACTGTTCTAGCCATCCACCATCCTTCTCCTTTAGAGGCATTTCCTCACATCCCTCTTAATTCTCCCCCAGCTTCACAGCATGCCCCATGTTCTGGTGCTCTTCCTCTGGAAAAAGATGACCTCCTGGCACTTGTTCACCCCTGTGAGGTGTTTGTAGTCAGTCATGTCCTCTCTCATTCTCCTCCAGAGAGAGGACATGTTGATCTCCCATACCCTCGTATGGTTTCTCGTGCAACCCTAGGTTTCTGGTAGCACACCTCTGGACCACTTCCACCCTTTTGATATCCTTGCACAGGTGTGGCCTTCAGAACTGGATGCAGTACTCTAGGTGTGGTCTCATTAGTGAGCAATGCACTGGCACCACCTCCCTTCACCTGCTAGAGATCCCCCTCTATGCACCCCAGCATCTAGCTAGGCTTGCCTACTGCGCTATCGCACTGCCTTGCCACCTCAAGATCAGACACGATTACCTCAAGGTCCCTCTCTTGCCCTAGTCTTCTACAGCTCCTGGGTATCCCTGACCCAGGTGTATGACTGGGCACTTTGACAGATTCAGCTGCCACACCCTAGATCACCAATTTCCCCAGATATTTCTGCATTCTTCCATCCTCTTCCTGGGTGTACATCCGGTTGCAGATTTCTAATCTGCAAAGAGACACTTTCCCCTCCAGTTCCTCAGCTTAAGCCACTTAAGACACTGAAGAGTGCAGGACCCAGTACCGATCCCTGTGGTACTTCACTGAGCACTCTCCCATCCAGTGAGTGACTGGCTGAAATAGGAGGCAGAGGGTAGTAAATAGTTTTATACCCAGCTTATCACTGTCTCCCCAATCCCCAGGCTGCCAAGTTTCTTAATTATCCTCTTGCGCACTTAAGGCCTTCAGGTGGCTGCACTTAATTCTTCAAGTAGTGCTTACCAGCTTTTTCATACCAGAACTTAATACAAGAAACAGATGGTCTTTGCTGCTGGTTGCCTTTGTCTACCTCACAAGTGGCTAGCTGTGTGCTGTCAATTGTGTTGCCTTTTGTTCCATCTAGGCAGTAGCTTAGTACCCTGTTCACATCCAGGGATACAGAGCTGTTCACCTATGCATGGGTGGTTTGAAGAAAGCATAGTTAAACTAGCTGGTTCAAAAATCAGATTACAATTTTTCAAGGCATTCTTAGCATTATTACTTGTCCATTAAGTTAATGTAGCTAGTATCTGTATTCTCTGCAGAGGGCTTGCTGTTCAGACCCTCCAGATACAAGTCACTGCCATTAGGAGCACTGTTTGACAAGTTACATATCCAAGGTCTGCTGAGGCACAAGGTCATTAGTTCAAAAGTATGCTCCACCAATTATGTTTAAATCTAATAGGGGAACAACCTCCTAGATGCAGGTGATGCAGGTCCTTAAAGTCTTCTGAACACTGGCTGCAATGCAAGTGACTTTTCCTGCCGATTTATAAGGAGAGACCATTGGCAACTGCACCTTCGGGTAAAGGGCATGAGCTTGACTGTATATGTACCAGGTAATCCAGAAGAGACGCTACCAGACACTATTCAGTAAGGAAGATTGTACCAAGGGATGGAGAAGCATTCTAGGGAGTGTCCTCACTGAATAACCTTCAGTACTCTAGCATCTGTTATCTCGTTCCACTTCACAAGGAAGTGGGAAATGAGACTTACTAGGACCCATTTGTTGCATGGGCTGGGGAATGTGGCTGTTCCAGAGTAAGGAAGCCGCCACTTCTAGGTACTTGGGAGACCCTCAGCATGGACTACAGGCTTAACAGCATGACCCTGAACTGGTGCAACACCCCTCAGCCCTGCAACAGAGGCATCATTGGTGGGATGGGCAGACTAAGGTGGAAAATTTGTCCTGAGGTCTAGGGAGAAAACCACTACTCCAATCCAGGAACAATATGATCTAGGTCAGAGTGACCATATGGAACTTCCATTTTGCAACAATTTGTTCAGGTCCTGCAAATCAAGTATGGGATACCAGCTCCTTCATCCATTCTGAGAGTACACCTCACTGTAGCCAAGGTGTCTGGAACTTGCTGTATGGACACACACACACACACACACACACACACACACACACACTCTGAGGTGAGCAGATCTCACTCCACAGCACAAACAGCAGACATTGGACTCCCAAGGAGCCCAGGGTCAGTATGAAAAAAATTATGGTAGTAATGTTTCTTGTTCAAGGATTCACCAGTAATTTCTACTAACAGCATTCCAGTTACGGGATTGAGTTGCCCCGGTGATGGAATTTATGCCCAAAAATGGAATTTAGAATTACAGTGGATTCCACTTAAGTGGCAATTCATTTAAATGCAATTTCCTGATAAGTGCATGTGTTTCCAAGTTCACCAATTTGTTTTGTTACACTGTAGAACCCTATGTTAAAAATTCCATTTTAAAGCACAATGGTTAAGAGCAAATTTCAGCCAAATGCACATTTTCACACTAGAAGTATGCCTTTAAACCTGTTAATTGGGTTCCTGATAAGTGCACAAGGTGCCAACAGGTATACTTGTTACCTGTACTTAACTGACAGTTACCAGCTCACCAGAAGGGAGATAGAGACAAAGGGACAGAAAGTTACACATCCCCTGCCCAATACCCAGCCTGCAGACTGGAAAAGGAAACTACATACTGGCTCAAGAAATTAAATTGCAAAAATAGCCCTCATTTTAGACCATTGTAGTGGACATCCCAACGTAACCATGACTAACAAATCCAATTTTATCCTCCAAACACAATCTGTAGTGAAGTATGGGGTGTAAAGACAAAGGAACAAGAGGACTGATTCCAGCACCAGGCAATAGAGAAAAAAAAAAAAACAGCAGCTTTGTCAGAGCCGGTGAGAAATGGCATTTCTCTACCCTATTAGAGTTTGAGCACTATATACATAAACTCGTGGTAGACAACGCTAGGCAAAGCAAAATTACTATTTCCAGCTACAGTTATCTCCAGTATGACATACTGCTTTTAAAATACAGACAAATATAATGTATGAACAGTCTTTGCGTCTTTTTACTCAGGGCTCCCCATACTTTCAATGTCAGTCTGGATTAATGCTATTTCCATTTAAATGCACATTTTGCCTTGACAAAACTGTTATATTCTTAAGCAGAATTCACTGTAGAATCATGTCCAAACTCTGCACTATAGTCACCCTCCTGCTAACAGCCTTTCTTCAGATTTCTTTCTAAAGAAAGGGGAGCTGTGACCAGTAAAACTAGCTACATGGCTACCAAACATTTTTCAAAACATTTTTATAAGTTTGAAAATTGTAAACAGTTAAAAGCAGACTTATGATAAAACCACTTATTCAGAACTGTAATAAGTAAAGCTCAAGCCAATTAAAAAAGTTCCATACTTGCCGTAACAGTAGATCTTAGAATCCCTTTCATCAGGCCACACCTATGGAACTATAACTGCCACGAACTAGAACCACACAGAAATGTTTTCCTATCTGTCTCCTAGGGGCTGCCCATGATAACAGCTGCTGTACATAAATGTGGGCAGCCCCTCTCCCTCAGTTCCCTGCTGAATATCATACTCCAAGGACCTCCCCTTGGGGAACAAGGGAGAGCTGAAGTTCCAGCCATCAGACAAGGCTGGAAACAGCAGGTAGTCAGGCGCACACACACACACACACACACACACAAAGAAAAAATTATTCTCCTTAGTAATTCTGTTTCTTCTAATGGAGTCTTGCTGTATTCTGACATTATGCAGTTAGCCCCAGCATTTGAACAGCTCTGGAGAGGAAAGAGTTAACTATGCCAGAGCATAGAACGTTGAGCTTGAGCACGGATCAAACCTCTGTCTGCTGCACTTTGAAGTGTAACAGTCAGATTCTTACGAAATAACACCAACTACACCCACTATGTGGAAATTTTAAAGTTACTAGCCAAAAGGCAACCAAATATTTTGGAGCCCCAAAAGACAAGTCAAGAAATCCAAATCAAAAAACTAGGTAGTGAATATAATTATCAAAAACATACAACATAACCCACTCCCCCTCTAAGAGGGGAGTGCACCAAGTACACCCCTGAGATGCAACACTGGGCCTGCTGGCCCACTTCCCCAAAACCAGGTTCTGAGAGGAGAGCCAGGGAGGGAGGTCAGAGTACAGCAAGACTCCATTAGAAGAAACAATTACTAAGGTGAGTAACTTTTTTCTTCAAATGTGAAGTCTTGCTGTATTCTGACATTATGCAGACTACCAAGCAGTACTTCCCTGGAGAAGGGTACCAAACTTATTTTGGGAATAGGCTCTGCAGTACTGATGTACCAAACCTAACATCACTCCTAGCCTGGATATCCAGAGAGTAATGCTTGGTGAATGTATGGACTGTTTTCCAGGTGGCTGCTTTGCATCTCTCTAGTAAGGGTAGATCTCTGGCAGCAGCCAGAGAAGCAGCTGTACCTCTAGTCAAATGAGCCCTCAGTTCTGAGGGGGGGTACTTTGCCTAGCTTTTCATAGAATTGTATACAAGAGACAATCCACCTGGCAATAGTTCTTAGTAGCAGGATTACCCTTCCCCACTTCATAAGTGAGGAACAACTGGAGGGAGTCAGATCTAAGTGCCTTAGTACGCTCAATGTAGTAGTTAAGAGCCCTCTTAACATCCGAACAGTGAAATCTCTCTCCTGAAGAATGATCAGTGAAGAACACAGGAAAAGGCAGATTGGTTCAGATGAAAATCTGAAGCCACTTTGGGTAAGAACCTCCTGTTGGTTCCAAGGACTACCTTCTCTCTATAGAATGAGATAAAATCAGGCTCCACTGACTGAGCTTGTAATTCACAGATACACCTGGCAGAGGTAATAGCTACCTGGAACACAGTTTTCCAAGTCAAGTACTTAAGTTCTGCTGAGGCCAAAGTCTCAAAAGGGGATTGCATAAGCTGAGCAATGCAAACATTAAGATCCCAAGCAGGGGTAGGATCCCTAAAGGGAGGATTGGTATGGAGCAAGCCTTTTGAAGAATTTACAGAAAACAGGGTGAGATGCCAGTGAGGAGGGCTTTCCCACTGACAGAAATGCACAAAACAGCTGACAAGTGTACTTTGAGGGTAGCTGGTCTGAGACCTAAGCCATTAAGATGAGCCATGTAATCCAGAACTTTAGACAAGTCAGTATCTGGGGATATGTGCTCATCAGAACACCAAATGCTGAATCTTTTCCATTTGGAGATGTAAGTTTTTCTGGTGGCAGGTTTTCGAGAGGCTTTGAGAATGTCCAGAACTCCTTGAGACAAATGCAAATTTGCATATTCTAGCTCTTCAAGAGCCATGCCTCGAGATTGAGAGACTAAGGTTGGGGTATCAAATCCTCCCCTGAGAAGAGGTTAACAGGTTGCGATTCCTGGGAAGAGATAGGGGAAGATGGACTGCTAGGGACAGCAACAGGGGATACCAAGGCTGCCTGGTCCAGTCTGGAGCAATCAAGATCACTTTGCAAGATTGTGACCTTATCTTGACAAGAACTTTGAATAGTAGAGGAAAGGGGGGAAAAAGGCATACAGAAATTTCCCCTCCCAATCCAGAAGTACAGCATCCAGGGGGACTGAGCCCAAGACTGGGGGTCTGCAACAGAAGACAGGAAGTTGGTGATTGTCTGGGGCTGCAAAGAGATCTCTGGAGTGCCCCACCTTGAAAAGATTACTTAACACTAGGGGATCCAGGGACCATTCATGATGGCCCTGAGAAATCCTGCTCAATGCATCTGCTAGCACATTGTCCTTCCCTGGAAGGTGGACTGCTACCAGAGACGTCTGCAGAGAATAAGCCAGGGGCCATAATTTCATGGCTTCCATGCACAAGGCTGTCGACAGAGTGCCTCCCTGCTTGTTAATGTACCACATGGTGGTGGTGTCTGTCCTGACCTGAACCATCTTGTTCTTTATGAAGTCAGAGAAGGCTTGTAGAGCCAGGTACACTGCCTTAAGCTCCAGAAGATTGACGTGGAGAAGATACTCCTGAGGGGACCACACTCCCTGTGCTGTGAGGACTGCCAAGTGAGCTCCCAACCCCGAGAAAAGCATCTGTGGTTAGAACCACAGAATGAGACAGTGATGAATGGGACCCCTTGCCCGAGGTAGTCCTGATTGAACCACCATTGGAGAGCCTGGATCAGAGTCTGAGTCACTGGAATTAATTTGGTTAGAGGATCTCTTCCCCCCAAAAGACCAAAAAGCCCTCAAATGGATCTGGATGTCCGTCATCTGAAATCTGGCCCCTTTAACCACTGCAGTGGAAGCTGCCATGTGGCCCAGGAGTTTAAGAAAATGCCTTGCTGGTCGAGAACACTAGAAGGAGAAAAGAAGCCAGGTCTATAAGGGCCTTTACCCTTGCCAGAGGAAGAAAGACTCTTGCTTTGACAGTATCCAACTCTACCTCTATGAAGGTCAAGAGTTGCACTGGTTCGAGAACTGCTTTTGGAAGATTGAGGAGGAATCCTAGGGAAGTGAGCACTTGCAGGTTTAACTTGACTTGGTCTGGAGACTGACCCACAATGAGCCAGTCATCCAGGTATGGGAATATGGAAATGGTTTGTCTTCTTAGAAAGGCCACTATTAACATACTAACATACTATTTGCCAGCAGATTAGGCCTTATGGTCCATCGAGTCTGCTCGAACTTTAGATCCTTAGTTGGGTGCCGAGACCCTCCCATCCCTTGTGCTCCAGAAACCCGTATCATCCATCCCCACCCCCCTGGGACAGGCCATCATCTGATACATCCACTTTCTGTGGCTGTCCCATCCTCTCTTGAAGCCCTCCACTGTGGATCTCTGAACTAGCTCACCAGGCAGTGCATTCCAAGGGTCCACCACCCTCTCAGTGAAAAACCTCCTCTTTCCCCCCATCACCCTTCCACCTTCAAACCATGCCCTCTGGTGCAGGGTCGGACTGGCCTGGCCGGATACCCAGAAATTTCGGGTGGGCCCCTGCCGTATGCATTGGATATAGCAATGCAGAGTGATGGAGGCAGCTGTCAGAACAGAAACTGTTCAGAGCCAGGCCTTCATGTACGCCAGAGAGTGAGACTGGAACTGTCAGTAAACAGTGCAGGACAAGGAGACCGAGATCAAAAGAAACGTCCGTACAGCAAGTAAGTGTGACAGTGCCCTCTGCTTTTGATCTTCTTCACGCTAAATGACTTAGCGTAATTAAACACAATTTAGGAGTAGCCCAGAGCAGAGAAAAAACAAAGGAAGGATTAAGACATGAACTCAGACACTGACAAACCCTGGCGCCTTCCCTGCATGACTTTTGCCCAGTTGCCGCTCAGCTAATTGTAATTGGTCAACTGGTGTGAGGGGGAGTGGTAAGCACTGGTGGCAGGGCGGGCTCTTGCCTCTTCAAAATACCAGGTTTACCTGTGTCTGATTCCTGGGTCCGATTCTATTTGTTGAAATCCTTCTTTCGTTTCGGCACAAGGGCGCACGCCACGGCGCAACATGCGGCTCACACACCGGGTCTCTCGAGTGAGTTTTTCTAACTAAATGGAAAAAATGTTCGCTGTCACTTTCCCTCTCTCTGCTGCCAGTGATGGGCCATTGCCCGGACCATTTCAATTTTACAGGTACTCTGCAATGCATATAAAATTTGAGACTGGAGGGACAGGGACTTGGAAGGGGTGAGTCAGAGTTGTGTTGGCCGACGGCCAATTGGTAGGCAAAAGGGTGGAGGCGTGCCTTACATATAGTGAACTGTTGAGCTGTTGGGGATGGATTGTATTTGTACCTACTGATTGTGCATGGAAAACAGCAGCAGATGGTTTCTGGCGGAATCGGAGCTGCAGCAGCAGGCGCTTGGACTGAGTCACGCACAGGCTCCTTTCCTGCAGGTCAAAACCAAAGCAGGCTGCGGGATCGATTGGCCTTGGCTGTAGTCACAGCCGCTTATATCAGGTTAGAGGTGAGGCTCAAGGCTGTGGTTGAGCTTTGTGCTGGTGGATGGTGGTCATGACTGGGGGATGGGTGGAGTGGATGCCATAGAATATGTGCTGGGGGATTCCGTTTGGTGTAAGAGGCTGCTGCTGGTAGTGCAACTAGGTAGAAGGTTTTAAAACATATATAGGGGCTTGAAACTATCAACCATTGTGAGGTGGGGATGAGCAGAGTCTGGTGCTGGGTTTGGAGATAGTCTGCTGTTGGTGGGGAATCTGTCTGAGTCTGCTTGGGGTGAGAGGGGAACTGAGACTGCAGTGTGATTGTGTAGGTGGGGGCTTGAGACTTTCACTGCTGTTGGGGTAGAACCAAAGTCTGGTTCTGGATTGGGGATCATCTGCTGACTGCTTTTGACAAGGAATGTCTGGTTTGGTGGTGATAGTGGGCTGAAACTGTCTGCTGTGTATGTTGGGGGGGGTATTGAGAGACTGTCCATTGCTGGGGGTGTTGAACCAGAGTCTGGTTCTGGCGGTTTGGGATTGTCAGCGTCTGCTGTTGGTGGGGAATCTGTCTGGTATGGGTGTGTGTGTGTGTGTGTGTGTGTGTGTGTGTGTGTGTGTGTGCATGTGCTTGAGCTTGTGACTGTCCACCGCTTGGGGCAGAATCAGAGTCTGGTACTGGGGCTGGGATCATCTGCTGCTGGCGGGGAATCTTTGTCTGTGTGTATGGGGGGCTTGAGACTGTCCTCCACTGTGCAGCATTGAACCAGAGTCTGGTGCTTGGTTGGGGATCAACATCTGCTGCTGTGGGAAGTGAGAGGGAACCAAGACTGCAGTGTGTATTTTGTTTGAAGGGGGGTTGAACTGAAATCTGGTGATGGGGTTGGGATCATCTGCATCTGCTGTTGTCAGGGAATATTTGTCTCATTTAGTGGTGTGAGGAGTCTGAGACTGTCTGCAGTGTGTGTGTGTGTGTGTGTGTGTGTGTGTGTGTGTGTGTGTGTGTGTGTGTGTGTCGGGGGGCATTGAACCAGAGTCTGGTGCTGGGGTTGGGCATTATCTGCTGCTGGTGGGAATCTTTGTCTTGTTTGGTGGTGTGAGGGGTCTGAGACTGTCTGGGGCGGGGATCATCTACAAAGAAAATCTGCGTGGTTGCTCACCTGCTCTGGGGAGGGAGGGCATCAGGACCCACTGCAATACACCACCTGGGGTGGCAGGGATATCAATGGTATGCATTTCTTTACTGTCTTACTTTCTATTTATTTTAACATCACCAGTTGAGATAAACCTTACATTATTACTTGAAGGAATTGTCCACCTAACATCAGGCCCCATCTTAGTGTGAGGCAGGGCCCAGTTAGCATTTTCGAAACAGTTTTTTTAACTTGCACTGAGATTAGTTATTTTGATTTTATCTGGTTGATCCTGTTGCCACTTTGAAAGCAGTGAATTGCTAATCTATACTTGAGCTTGACATAGAACTGAGACATCTACAGTACAAACTGGAGCCATTAATAGCTCCAAATATACAGGACCCCATGCACTCTCCCGCAGCTGCTCCCTGGCTCATATGCCATTCTCGGGACAGCTGCAGGAGGTTGTGATGTGCTGCTAGGAGGTGCTTGCTGTCAAAATGCTGGTGTGGGGGATGGCAGGATCAACCAGATACAATATAAATAACTAAACTATGTGTAAGTTAAAAATTAGATTGTTTGCAAAATGCTAATCAGGCCCTAAATCATACTGAGGTGGAGCCCGATTTCATGGACATTTCCTTTAAGTCTTTATAACTGGTGCAGGAATAGTTTTCTTCCAAATAGGATACATGCTGTTACTTTATGGTTGAATATACAGGATACAGTTTGTATGCTAGGGCATACCATTGATGGTAAAACTGTGCAACAGTTTGTATATGAGGGTATAATGCGACAGGTACCAGGGCCCCTGTGACCCCACTTCCAGGTGGGCCCTTTGCTTCTCAGTCCGACCCTGCTCTGGTGATACCTCCCTGCTTTAGTCTAAAGATCCCCTCCATGTTTACCCTATTTATTCCCTTGAGGTACTTGAAGACCTCAATCATGTCCCCCCCCCCCCCCGTCTCTCCTCTCCTCCAATGAAAACAGGCAGAGCTCCTAAGTCTGTCTCATCACCAAATCCTCTAGCCCTCGGGATATCATCTTTTGTTGCCTCCTCTGCACCTCTCCAGGAGCTGTATGTCCTCTTCAAGTGTGGTCTCCAGTACTGTACACAGTACTCAAGGTGTGGTCTAACCAGTCCACTGTACAGCTGCAGAATCACTTCCTTGCTCCTAGAGGTGATCCCTCACGATGCATCCCAACATCCTGTTTGCCTTGCCAGCCGCCTCCTGCACTGCTCAGAGTTATTCATACATGCATCCACCATGACCCCTAGGTCTTTTCCCTATTGAGGCCTCCAGCTCCTCCCTCCCAGGGTGTACCTGTTTGGGTTTCCCATCAAGATGCAACACCTGCACTTGGTGATATTGAAATTTATTTCCATGTGAGCCCAGCTTTCCAGGGTGTCCAGGTCCCTTGCAGGCCAACCTCCCTCTTCTCCCTCAACTACTGCTCCCATCTTGGAGTCATCCGCAAGAGACTCATTTCACACCTTATACCCTCCTGATGTCCGATATGTATGCATTAAACAGGATTGGACCCAGGACCGAGCCCTGTGGTACCCCACTACCAACCTCTCTAGGGTTCGAGAGCTCCCCACAGACCACTACTCAGTGCGTCCAGCTAGCCAGTTTTCAATCCATCTGACCATCAAAGGGCCTACTCCTAACCCCATCAGTTTCTCCACCAGACCATTGTGGGGGACAGAGTCAAACACCTTGCTGAAGTCCAAGAATAATATATCCACAGGCTTACCCCTGTCCAGTTCTGATGTTACCCATTCATAGGACTCCACAAGGTTGGTTTGACATGATCTACCTGGCACAAACCCATGTTACCGACTATCCAGACCTCCCACCTCCTCCAAGTACACCCCCAATCGTTCCTTTAGTATACTCTCCATTAATTTTCCCACCACCGAGGTCAAACTGATGGGTCTATATTTACCTGGTACTTCCCTCAACCCCCCTTTATGGATTGGTACCATATGTGCCTCTCGCCAATCCCTAGGTACCCTCCCTGTCTCAAGTGACCTGCTGAAAAGCTCCGCCAGGGGTGCAGCCAGTATGTCCACCAATTCCCATAGTACTCTCTGATGAATGCCATCCGGCCCCAGAGATTTGTCTTTAGGGCCTTGAGGGCTAACCACACCCTTTTGGCGGAGATATCATCCGTCCCCTCCACCTTACTGGCCTTTTTATCCTTACCCAGATGTGACACCCCTGGGGTACCTCTCTCCCCCTCTTGCTCCATTTCTGTTGCTCCCCTGATCCCACTTACTGATGTTTCTATTCCCTTCGTGCCTTGCTTTGTAGATATCCCATCCCCCTCCCTAGTGAACACAGAGGCAAAGTACTCGTTAAATACCTCTGCCTAGTCTCGCCTCTTCCACCCACCCTCCTTCTGATCTCAATCTGCTGAGATGGCCTTAGTTTTTCTCCGCTCCCCAATGTACTGGAAGAACCCTTTTCCCTCCATGTATCCCTGTGCCAGCCGCTTATCTTTACTGGACTTTGCTCCCCTCACCATATGGGTGACTTTTCTAGATGCAAGCTGGTACATTTCCTTATCCCTATCCCCTCTTGTTGTTTTATATTTTTTGTAGGCCGCCTTCTTTCTCTGACTGCTACCTGTACCTCACTGGACCACCAGCATGGTTTATGTGACCTTGCTCCCTTACGTTTCAACTTAGCGCAGATCCAGACTGCCTCATGAAGTCCCCGTTTTATGACCTCCCATCTCCTTTCCACACTTGTCATTGAGGTAATCCCCATCAAGTGATCCTTGAGAATATTTCCCATGCCCATAAAGTCTGCCCCCCTGAAGTCCACTGCCAGTGTCCTAGATCTCACCCCCCTTCCCCCCATGCTTATTTGAAACCAGACAGTATTGTGGTCACTCCCAGTCAGGGGGTCTTGTACAACCATGTCCCTTACCAGATCCCCATCTGCCAGAACCACATCCAGGACATGTCCTCCCTTGTGGCTCCATCACATGCTGTGTTAAGAACACATCCTGAAGCCATCCAGCAGCCTCTGCTCCTTGGCCACCTTAGAGGACATGGTTCCCCAGTTTGTACCTGGCATATAAGGTCCCCATCAACACCACTCCTTCCCTTTGGTCCACACTGGGCAATGATGTTGTCCAGCAAACCATCCTCTAGAACATCACTCATCCCGGGGGGCCTATATGCTACACCCAGCTTGACCTTATCTCCTGCTGAGAATCGTAAGGTGACCCATAAGGCCTCACGTTTCCCTTTGCCTCTTCTACCCTAGCAATTTCTATGTCATCTCTAATGAACATAGCCACCCCACCCCCTCTGCCCTCCTTTCTATCCTTCCTGAGCATAGTGTACCCCTGTACGTTTAGGTCCCAGTCATGGTTTTTGTTGGCTGCTCGCGACGATCGCCACATCCCCCCCGTTGAACAGCATGGTCTGGAACTCTGGCAATTTGTTTCCCAAACTCCTGGCATTTACTAACACCAACCCCACCCCTTATCCCTGATCCTCTTTGTCAAACCCCACCCAGATTCCTTATACTTCCATCCTCCCTCTGCTCCTCCTGAAACCTCCATCCCAATCTGTTTCCTCCTCGGGCGTGAAGGCTACTCCTTCATCTGGAGGAGAGGCTTCTGGTCAGCCCCTCCCTTATCCCTTCCCCTCAAGTTTAAACCCCACCTTTCTTGTATGTAGTCAGCCATCCCCTGTTTAAGGACTTCCTTCCCTAATGGGGCAAGATGAAACCTGTCCTTGGCATAGTCCCTTATCCTCCCAAACTCCATTCCAGTTCCCAACACCCCAACCCACTCTCTTCACCCCACTTCCTGAGCCAGTCATTAACCTCTGTGAGCTTCATTTTTCTCCACTGAGGCCTTTGGTACTGGCAATATCTCGAAAAGGAAATGTTGCATCCATTATCCCGACAGACTCTGGCAAGTTCTTGGAACCTTGCTTGGATTTCCAAATGCTATTTCCCTCTAGATCATTAGTTCCCAAATGCACCAGAAATCGGTTTCTCCACAATCCTCAACCATTTCATACACCATGAACTTTGCTCTGTGCACTGTCAGCCCAGAGATACTCACTACCTTCACCTGGCTATGGCATCCACCCCCTGTCCCTCCCACTGGATACCCCTAATCATAGAGTCTCCCAATAACAGAACCTTAACACCGCCATCATCCTTATGGTTACCTCCACTATGCCCTCTCAGCCCCCTTCCCCCCCTTTTATGATCTCAATTTCGTGGGAGTCTTCCTGCCTTATTAGAGACCCCCTTGTCACCCTCCCCTTTCTGCCTCCCTTGCTATTTTGCCCACTTAAACTCCCTCTGAATAGGTGTCCCCTTTAACCCTCTCTTATCCGAACCATTTATCCTGGCCCTGATGGTTTCTCCTTCCCCCACACCGCCATCCTCCCCCCTTGTAATAGTACCCCTGCCTCCAGAGGCTCTGTGGGTCCCATCCTTGGTACTGACCCCCCTGCTGAAGGGGGGCTCCTCTCCCACCTCCTTGTCTCCCAGTTTCTCTCCAATCATGCTTTCCTCTCTCATGTCTGGAATATGTTGCATCTCCCCCATTTGCTTAACATATATGTTTCCCCTTCTCCCTCTGGGACTATTTCTATCCTTTCCATAGCCGGTCTGTGATGCCCTATGGGTATCTGACCCCCTCCCCCCCGGCTCTGTATAAGTTTCCTCATTTCCACCAACCCCTTCCTCCTCTAGGTTGCTTAGTAGCTCAAATTTATTGTGACACTATGTCAGCCTCCATCAAGTAACCAGAGTTTCCCCTGACTGCACCTCTAAACTGCCCCTCTTCCTCCCCTCTTGCTCTGTTCACCTTAGGAGCTCCCTTCCCAGAGTCTGCTATTTTAGGCTTCCGCACAACAGCCCCTCCTGACTCTTCCCCCTCCACTATCTTTGTATTCAGAATGTTCACCCCGTACGCTTTCCCCTTAGCATCAACTTCCCTATCTAAGGGTCCGCTGTCCCCAATATCCCCACCCCCTGCTTACTGTAACATAACAGTCCTGTAATTTCAGAGCATTACCCCAGCCTCCCCTCAGCCCCACCCTTCTGCTGCCCATATCCACACCCTTATCCTTGGACACCCCCCAGCTCACTCCTTAACCAATATACCTCACTCCTGATACAAGATAGCTGTCTACAGAGTGGGCAGCCTCCCTCTCTCAGGCCCAATTTAGAATTATTGCCATCCCACAGCATGTGCAGCCTAAAACCTGCTGCTTTGAGTTCCCAAGTGAACAATGGAGGCCAGGGTAATTCCTGTTTAAAGACAAGGTAATTGCAGCTAATGTCCCTTCCCCCTAACACCAGGCAAACATTTAAATTTCCCTCTAATTAACCCTGACAAACAGTCCCCAAACCTCCAAAGTTACAATATCACAGCCCAAGTAACAGTTCTAATTCAAGGTACTAATTTTTACCACACAGAGCTAACTTCACTTACAAACTATTCAAATATTTCAGTTAAAACAGAATATAACCCCAGACCTCTGTACAACCAACCTGCTGCTTTGAGTTCCCAAGTGAACTATTACTGCTAGGCATTTTGTCAACACCCTTGGTGCTGATGTTAGGCCAAAGGGCATTGCTCAGAACTGATAATGGTCTGAAGGCAGTTCGAACCTGAGGTACTTTTTGTGGGAGCACCTGATGGGAATGTGAAAATAGGCATCCTTGAGGTCCAGGGAGGCTAGCCAATCCCCTGGTCTTAGAGAGAGAAGAATTATTCCCAGAGACACCATTTTGAATTTTGGCTTTACTAGGTGCTTGTTTAAGTATCTTAAATCTAGGATGGGCTGCCAACTCCCCTGTCTGTTTTAGGGTAAGGAAGTATCTGGAGTACAGACCTTTGCCCCTGTGAGATGTAGGAACTCTATGGCTCAGAGCCAGAAGAGATTAAACCTCTGCCTCTAGGGCAATGGTTTCGGAGATGTTTGCAGGTGAAAAAGACCTGACCCTCAGCTTTGGACATTTTTTGAAGCTGAGGGCCAGTCCCTGGCTTACTACCTCCAGGACCCGCTTGTCTGAGGTAACAGACTTCCAGGCCTGGAAGTAGTAAGCCAGCCTGCCTCCTATAGGAATTGGGGAGTCTACCTGGGCTGACAGGTTGTCTGCTTGGCAGAAGCCTTAAACAGAGGAGGATGCAGCCCTGCTCATCCCCCTGCCGCCTCTCCCTCTGAACCCCCGAGGAAAAGGAGGGGAAGTCCGTGCCTGGTAAAAAAAGGACTAAAAAGGCCTGCCCCTAGATTGCTGCTTCTGAGGAGTTGGCCGCCTTTCCTTGGCCTATGCACTCCTGTAGGTGGTCCTGTATTCATCCATTTTCTTCATACAATTATCTGCTCCCCCAACAGAGAATTCTCTATGACAGGGAAATCCATGGCCTTAGCCTGGATTTCCTGTGATAGGCTAGTATATCTGAGCCAAGCCAGTCTCTGAAGAGCGACAGATGTAGCCATGACTCATGACATCATTTGATCCCACAGCAGCATGAAACTGGGGATTTTAGATGCCTCAACCCCATCAGCCAGCACCTCCTCCAGCTCCTTGGCAAGCTGGGGGAAACCTGTTTAGCCAGTTCCAGAACAGTATCCCATCTGGACTTCTGGTATCTGGCTGTGTAGGCCATGTAGTTAGCCTGCCCAAGTCCCAAGGAAGATGCCATGTACTTTTTTTAGCCATGGCATCCAGTTTCCTGGAGTCTTTATCTGGGGTGTGTGAAGCCAAGGTTATGTTAGCCTTCTCACACGCTGCAGCCTGCACGACCCCAACATGGCTACATTGCTGGTACAAGTACTCCGTACCTGGGCCTGACAACATACCTCTTGTCCATTCATCTGTCCACAGAGGGTAAAGAATTTGAAGTTTTAAGTAATCTTTGTGTCAGTTTCCCAAAAGATTTATGGAGAGGAGCAGACAATCTCTTGACTCTGGGATGTCAATCATCTCCACATAGTCAGGCTCCTCTTGCTCAACAGCTTCAACTAGGGGGAGCTGGAGGGTTTCTGCCACTTTTTAGTAAAACAAAGTGGGAAGGAGAACTCAAAGCCTAGGAGGGGAAACACCAGGAGGTCTGTCTGGGGAGATGTCCGGTTCCATGTGCTCATCCAGACCTTCTAAACCACCGCCATCTTCATCCCCCTCCAGATCCGGTTTTTAACACTCTTCTGGAGAATAGTCCGGAACCGGAGGAACTGACCGAATGCCTACCGGGAGGAGTCTGATCGGCTGGAACCAGACTGAGCGATTCGGCTATACTAATTGCCTTGGCAATTTCCTCGGCAGTTGGATGATGCGGTTCTGGATCCAAACTGGCCGATTTCTCCATTTTCTTTTTTTGCCAGAACCAACCCCTCAGGATTGGCTCTCCTTTTGCCTAAGGGAGTCTCGCCCAGGTCAGTGGGCATTCCCTCAGGTTCGGTAGGAACTGAAGCGGGTTGGCCATCTGGGTCAGTGGACTTCTCTGCCTCCTTTTCCCTAAGCCTGCCCAATCTTTTATTGAGGGTGGCCTTAGCAAAATTTTTGCAAATCTGGCAGTCTGAATCAAGGTGGTCAAAACCCAGACAGTAAACACAGGTGGTGTGGTGATCAGCCTTCACAAAGGCCTCCCCACACACTGCAGTGTTGCAACCCAGTGGGCCCAGTATTTCTTTTGGGTTTCTCAGACAAAGTCATCCTAAAAACTCACCCTTTACTTGGCAAAAGCCAGGCAAGACCCCCTTATTGGTTCCTAACAGTGTCACAGGTATTTGAAAAAATGTCTAAATATGTTTTTACAACTGATAAGGACCGGAGCCTCACTCAAAATTCAGAAAAAAAATAATTTGAGATAATAAGAATCTGTTCAGCCAAACAGATTGAAAAGTATTCCATTACAATTTCCACACAAAAATAGCACTAGTCCACTACCTAAGTAGTTACTGTACCGCAGACAGGGATCTGAACCGAAATAAAAGAAATAGCATTTAAAATAGACATTTTTACTAAACTGATAGCGAAGGAGAGCTCTCTGGGGCGACTGTTCAGTTAGGCGGAGTAAAGAAGCCGACGGTTACACTTCAAAGTACAGCAGACAGATGTCTGAATCGAGCTCAACATTCTATGCTCTGGCATAGAGTTGACTCTTTCCTCTCCGGAGCAGTTCAAGTGCTGGGGCTAACTGCATAATGTCAGAATACAGCAAGACTTCATGTTTGAAGCAGAGAGTCTAAAAGGGGTGGAAGTTGGGACAGCATGGCCCAATAAGAGATTCTCTAGAATATCTACTGTTACAGTAAGTACGCAACTGTAACATCTTCAAGGATCTCATCTCTGCTATTGTCCTGCTGCTTGCTCTTACCATCGTGCAAGAATGTGCCATTGTAACTAAACTGGCTTATCTGTTTAACTGTTGTAATCACATGTGCTTGCTAACTGTGTAACCCATATGCTGTAACCAAAAGTCGTATGTATTTGTCCTCAATGTGATGAGGTACCTTTGGAAATGAGCCTCTGGCTCAAAGGTTCTAAACTGATGTACAAATAAATAAATGAGGCCACATCTATGGAATGAGGCCGAAGCAGTACTGTCAAGTAGTGTGCGGCTGGAGGCTACTGGCCTAGAAAAGAAGGCCTCGCAGCACAGCTAAACTGAATTCTACACTTCTTTGTGAGTTCCTTACCATACTTTCTGTAAAGCAACTATTGGCCAACCATTTGAACACAGTTTTGAAATGGAAATGCTCTTTCCCGGGGGCACAGCAACAAAAAGCAGCGAGGACTTCCTACAGTCCTTCATACGGTGAACGCAATATGCGAGTATTCCATGTACATCTAAAGTATGGAGCAATGCTTCCCCTGGATTGGCATGTTCTGGAAAATAAACAGGCAGGTGAATGGTTTGATTCAGGGTAAACTCAGATACCACCTTTACTAAGAACTTAAGGCTGGTACAGAAAGACACCTCGTCTTTGTGGAAAACCAGATAGAGTATGAAGCTCAGAAATCCTTTGAGCAAAAGTAACAGCAACTAAAAAAATGCTTTCCACAACAGAAAGCATAGCTCATAAGTTGAGGCTGGCTTAAATGGAGCCAGCGTAAGCTTCTCTAGAACAGAATCCAGGCTGGGACTGGATTGCAGATGGGAGGCTTCAAGTGGAGAATGCCTCAAGTATGTACAGGACACCTCCAATTGTGCCACTGTACAGCCATCAATAGGCACTTGGAAAGCTGAAATAGCAATCAGGTACACCTTAATGGAAAAGTATTGTAGTCCAGCATCTGAAAGGCGCAAGTACTTTAATGTCTAAGTGACATTGTAGATGGACTAAGGAAAAGTATGCCTCTTTGCAGAGGATACCGAGCTGTACAACAGAGTTGACACTCCAGGGGATGGAGCAAATGAGAAGCGACTTCGGTAAGTTGGAGTGGCCAAGAGTGTGGCAGCTCGGATTCAATGCCAAGAAGTGCATAATTTTGCACTTGGAGAATAAAAACCCGAATACACAATGAGGGGGTGTACTAAACCGCCAAATGAAAGGGACCTGGGGTAGTCATAACGGATGATCTAAAAGTAGTCAAACAATGTGATAAGGTGGTAAGAAAAGCAGGTGGAATGCTGTGGTGTTTAAGGAGAGGGGTCTCCAGTAGGAAACAGGAGGGGGTGATGCTGCTGTACAGGCAGCTAGGGAGGCCTCATCTAGAGTACCGAGTGCAGTTCTGGAGACCGCATCTCCGAAGGGACATTGACAGGGTGAAGGCAGTCCAGAGTGGCAACGAAAACTGCAGGGGCTACACCAGAAACCTTATGAGGAGAGACAGAGAACTCAATATGTATACTCTGGAGGACAGGAGGGAGGGGTGGGATGACAGACGTTCAAATACCTCAAGGGGATCAACAGAGTTCGAGAGGGTAGTATCTTTCAGAAAAGATGTGCAAGGGGATTCTGGTCCAGGCATAGGGAAGTGATCCTGCCCCTTTACAGGTCCTTAGTCAGGCCACACTTTGAGTACTGCGTGCAATACTGGCGTCCGTATCTGAAGAAGGATATTAGACTGCTAGAAGGGGTCAGCGAAGGGCGACAAAAATTATGTGGGGATGGAAGGCAAAACCTATGAGGACAGGCTAAAGGATCAGAGTTTGTACACCCTGGAGAAGAGGAGGGATCGGGGATAGGACTGAAATGTTCAAGTACTTCAAGGGGATAAAAAAAAAATCTAGCACTGATGGGTTATTTAAGCTGAGGAAGGGAAGAGACATGAGAGGGCACAGGCAAAGGTCGATGGGGCAGATTTAGGAAAGAGAGAGATGAGACATTACTTCACAGAGAGGGTGATGTCAAAATGGAACACCCTACCAGAGGGGTGTTTTCAGGTAAGAGTGTGTAGTTTTAAAAGGGTATGGAACAGGGCATGGGGAAGAGTCTAGGTAAGTAGTGCTGAGAACATCCAGGAAGTGAAAGGGGAAGGGGGTGGGGCAGCTGCAATCTAGAGGTGCTAGCTGTGCACTGGAGCACACTTGCTAGACCAGGAAGCCCGTTTCTGCTGGCAGATTCATATGTTCTTATGTAAGAACAAGGGGTCACAATATGGGGCTGGAGGGGGGGAAGATTCTGGGGCAACTTGAGGAAGTATATTTTTACAGAAAGGGTGGTGGATGCATGGAACAGCCTCCCAGAGGAGGTTGGGGGGCCAAAGAGTTGGTGAATTCAAGAATGCATGGGACAGGCAGAAGGCTAAACTAGCAGTAGGAAGGGGGAGGTAGGCTTCGGATCAAATAGTATCTAGAGTTATGCAGAAGGTAGGGAAATGGGCAGACTAGGTGGGCCTGACCTGCCATCAGATTTCATGTTTCTATGTTACTTCAGAATCCGATTCACAAGGCAAGTGAAGAGCTCCAAGTGATGGGAAGCAGCCCATAGAGCAAAGTGCTTCCACTTCATGGAATAAGTGGCCTTGGTGGAGGGTTTTCTAGCAGCCACCAGGATTTCAGCCACCTTTTGAGACACCACAAGTCTAGCAGGCTCAGCATTTGTCTGGCCATGACTATTTTCCAAGTCTGTATCCACAAAGCCAGAGATATAAGAGTGTCCTGGCGATTAGCCGGGAGGTAAGCTCTGGCTGTGACTATATCTGGAACAGCTCTGATGTATTGGAGAGACTAGTTTGAACTGGACTTCGGCCAGCTGACTTACCCCTAGATCGTTGAACATGTTCAGGGTAGCAGCTAGGGAGGTAAGCAGAGCTTCTCTGGAGTCTGCTTTGATCAACCAATCTAAGTATGGAAAAACAAAGTGCCCTTTTTTCCGTAAGGCTGCTGCCACCACCACTAGGCATTTGGTGAACACTCTTGAGGCCGAAAGGGAGAGCTCGAAATGGATAATTTTGACCAAGAAGGCAGATGGGCAAAATCTGTGATGGGCAGGATGAATGGGGACATGTAGGTAGGCATCATTCATATCCACGGCACAAAGCCAGTCTCCTTGTTTTAGGAAAGGCATGAAGGCATTTAGTGTTATAATGCGAAAACATTTGAACTGAATGTACAGATTCAGGTGTCTCAAGTCCAGTATCTGTCAGATCTCCGGTTTGTTTGGATACCAGAAAGTGGGAGCAAAATCTCATTTGATGTTCAGGAAGGGGCACTGGTAGGATGGCCTGTTTGGCCAAAAGGGTCCTCAGTTCCTCTTGAAGGATAGGTACACGATCTGGAGAGTACTGAATTTTCCGAGGAGAGGAAGGGGGCAGGGCATAGGTGAACTCCAGAGTATGTCCCTTCTGAATGATCTGAAGTACCCATTTGTCTGAAGTGATAGTTTTCCAGGCCTCCAGATGGAGGGCAAAATGACCTACAGCCTCAGAGGCCTGGTCAAGGAGACAGCCTTAGTAGGTCATTGGGTACTCTGTGGCCCAGCCCCTCCAGAGGGATGGGCATGGGAGTCATGGATGATGGAGGTGTTGCCCCTTACAGATTAGGCACTACCTCGAAAGCCACCCGTTATTAGCCTTATATTTTCCACCTCTTTTGGAATAGGAAACAGTACGGTAGAGTTGTGGTATGGTACATGCCGTGTACCATACGCAGGTTCTGCCAGATGCCTGTAGGTCAAATAGCATTTGGGTACCTGGCCCGAACAGTTTGGACCCGTTGAAGGGTGCATTAGCTACTTTATGTTGCATGTCAGGTGCGAAACCTGAAACGCGAAGCCAAGCGTGCCGACACAAAGAAACATCAGTAGCAGAGAGTCGGGCTGAAGTATCTATGGCATCATATCCCAACCAGAGTAGGTGGTGGGAGATAGAGTTGCTAGTTGACACTGTTGCCAATAACTTTTTTCCTGTGAAGGTGCAAGGTTATTGATAAGTTAGATGGCAGAAGCCCCAAGGGTACGTTGGTATTTAACCATATGTCCCATATAGCTTAAGATTCGAATATTCATGGTACCTGAGGCAAACACCTTCCCCCCCCAGGTGGTCAGTTCTTTGGGATTCTTTATCAGGTGGTAAGGAAGAAAAAGTTACTTACCATAGTAACCTTATTTCTCCCAGGGGATACTCCAATATTCATAACTTTTCTGCAGTATACTTTTAAGGTCAGATCTGCCCGAAGATAGAATGCTATGCTAATAATGGAATCATTGGCATTTACCACTTTTCGAATGCTGCCACTCAACTGACTACATTCTAACCCTCAGATTTCGAGGATGCCTGTAAAGACAGGGCCCACAATTTAAAGTATGTAACATTTTTTAACTCCAAACTTCCCCACCCCAACCTCCAACTGGAGGAAATAAACTTATAGAAAATCCCACAAGCTGCTATGTCAGAATCGCCTGAAAAGGAGAAAATGTAAGAACAAGTTCTAATAAAAGTAGAATGTGGCATACAAACACCAAGGTACAGCATCAAATACAGAGTCCACTGGTTCTTAAATGGGGAGGCAGGGTGGGAGAGTTGTGAATACTGGAGTATCACCTTGGAGAAATAAGGTTACTGTGGTAACTTTCTTCTCACCCCAGGAATACTCCAATATTCCTAACTCTTCTGCAGACTAAAAAGCAGTACCTTAGGATGTGGGAAGAACCTCTTTTGGAAACAGGCTCTGCAGGACAGCTGTACCAAACCTGGCATCAGCCCTAGCCTGCATATCCAAGCTGTAACGCTTGACAAGTGTGTACTGTTCACCAGGTTGCTGCTTTACAGATATCCACCAAGAGTACATCCCTTGCAGCTGTACCCCTTGTGGAGTGGGCTCTAAGCCCTGCTCAAGCTTCCTTGCCCACCTTTGAATAGCAAAATTGGATACACTGGACAATCAGAGAAATGGACCTTTCAGATGCTGGATTTCTCTTTCCCACATCCCCGTAAGTGAAGAAAAGTTGTGTTCTGTCTTGCCTGTTGGGCTTAGTGGCCGTCATGTAGTAGCTCAAAGCGCTCTTGACATCCAGGCTATGCAGCCTACATTCACCAGAAGAATGATCAGTGAAAAAACACTGGCAAAGAGACAGATTGGTTCAAATGGAAGTCTGAAGCCACTCTGGGAAGGAATTTCCTATTTGTCTGAAGGACTACCTCATCCCTGTGGAAGGCAATGTAGTCCTTTTCAATGCATAAAGCCTGGAGCTCAATTCTTCTAGCGGAAGTAATGGCCACTAAAAACACTTTCATGTGGCATACTTCAAAAGGTGCTGAAAACATAGGCTCAAAGGGAGGGGCCATGAGTTGAGCAATGCAGATATTAAGGTCCCAAGCTGGCATTGGTTCTCTCACCAGTGGATATATATGTGAAAGGCCCTTGAAGAACCTTATAAAAATGGGGTTTGATGCCAAAGAAATAGACTTGCCTGCAGATGCATAGATGGAGACTGAAGCCAAATGAATCTTTAGTGTAGAAGGCTGTAAGTAGACCAGGTAGTACAGTACCCATGGCACACCTGCCTGGGTTGGCACTATACTCCTACTAGAGCACCAAATAGAAAACCTCTTCCACTTTGCAGCATAGGTTTTCTTGGTAGAGGATTTCCTGTATCCTCTTAAAACATCCATAACTGGTTCAGAAAGATGCAAACCAGCATACTCTACAGTAGATCCTCAAGAGCGAAGCTTTGAGTCAGAGTGACCAGAGGTTCAGATACAGGAGCCTCCCCTGGTTAGAGGTCAAAAGATTGTGCCTCCTGGGAAGGTGTATTGGTTTGTCCACTGACATGGACAGTAACAAGGAGTACCATGGCTGCCTGGCCCAGTCTGGGGCTTTCAGAATCATTGTTGCTGGCTGAGACCCGAATTTCAACAGCACCCTGTATACCAGGGGAAATGCATATAGGAATTGCCCTGACCAATTCAGAACAAGGGCATCCAGAGGAACTGTGCCCACTACTGGAGGCCTGCAACAGAACTGTAGTAAGTGATGAGACTGATGAGGCAAAGATGTCTTCCTGGGGTGCCCCACCTCCTGAATGTCTGTACCACTGGCCTGTTCAGGGACCATTCATGATGGTCCTGGCTGATTAGATGCAGAGCATGTGCCAGAACATTGCCCTTGCCTGGCAGATGAATGGCCTGAAGTGAGGAGCCCAGTGAGTAAGCTAGGGTCCAAATTCTCATAGCCTCCAAGCAAAGAAGGCTTGATCTTGTTCCCCCTTGCTTGTTTATGCAGTACATGGAGGTAGTGTTGTCTGTTTTGACTTGCACTACCTTTCCCTGCATCAGTGGTTTGAAAGCTCGCATTGCCAGAAACACTGCCCTGAGCAGCTCTAACAACTTTATGTGCAAGAGTGTCTGCACTTGACTAAGTGCCCAGAGTAGTGTGCTCTGCTAGATAAGCCCCCCAGCCCAGGAGGGATGCATCTGTTATGAGAATCATCGAAGCAAGTTCTTTTTGGAAAAGGGACCCCTTCTCTGAGGTTTGTTTCCTCTTTTCAAAACTGAAGAGCTTGGATAAATGTTACAGGAATGAGCTTCAATAGGGAATCCTTTTGTTTGCACCAATGAGCTCTTCAGTGAAATTGGATGTCCCTCATCTGAAACCTGGAGCCCAGAACTGTGCCTGTTGCAACTGCCATGTGGCCCAGGAGTTGAAAAGATGCCTTGTAGACCTTGGGACATTGAGCCTGAAAGAGCCTGCCAACTGCAGGATGCTTTTAACCCCGTCTCTGGCTAGAAAGGCTCTGCCCACTATGGTATTCAATTCTGCCCCTATAAACTGCATAATTTGAGAAGGAAGAAGAAAAAATTACTCACCTTAGTAATTGCTTTTCTTCTCATGGAGTCTTGTTATATTATAACAATAGCAGTCAGCCACTGCAGCTGAACTGCCCCAGAGAGGAAGGAGTTAACTCCAGAAGATCTGGAGTTCTACAGCACGAGGGCGCTATGCCCAAAGCTCTATCTGGCAGTTTCAAATGAAACTGTCAGATCTCTACGGCTAACATCAAAGGACGGAAAGTCTGAGTGAAAACTACACTAGCCCATGGCTACCTACTAGTAGTAACAACAACATATAAAAGAACAAAGAAACACTCAGAGCCATAACAACAAAAATTGATGGTATTATGGTTCGTTTTACCACCCTTGACAAGCACATATGAACCCCCCCTTCCCCCAAAGACTCAAGTCCAGGAAGGGGGCAATATAAATAACCTAAATGAAACAATCTAGATCCCTAACCCAAAGGAAAAGAGGGTAAGGGAAAAACTACAATGGCATGACAGTGCTTGCACCAATTCGCCACCCCTACCCAAGTAGAAGTTCTGAGAGGGGCAGGAGGGAGGGTGGTTATAATATAGCAAGACTCCATGAGAAGAAAAGCAATAACTAAGGTGAGTAATTTTTTCTTCAAATACCATGAAGTCTTGCTATATTATAACAATAGCAGATTACACAGCAGTATCTCCATGGAGGAGGGTCAGAACCTACTTAGGAAATAGGCTCTGAAGCACAGCTGTGCCAAACCGAGCATCTCTCCTGGACTGGACATCCAGGGAATAATGCTTGTAAAGGTGTGAACTGTCTTCCAGGTAGCAGCTTGACAAATCTCCAGAATGGGATGTCTCTAGCAGCGCTAGAGACGCAGCTGTACCCTGGTGGAGTGGGCCCTCAATCCTGAGGGGGTACTCTACCCAGTTTCTGATAACAGAATTGGATACAAGAAACAATCCACCTTGCAATTGTTCTCTTAGTGGCAGGTTTCCCTTTGCCAACCTCGCCATAGGTAAGAAAGAGTTGGAGGATTCAACCTATGACCTCTGGTGCGCCTAAATAGTAGCTTAAGGCTCTTTTGACATCCAAGCTGTGCAGTCTCCTCTCACCTGAGGAAGAATGCTCAGTGAAAAATACTGGGAGAGAGATAGATTGATTCAGGTGGAAATCAGAAACCACCTTAGGCAAAAACTTTCTATTAGTCCTAAGGACTACCTTATCTCTGTGGAAAGAGAAAATCTTCTTCCACTGACAGGGCCTGTAGCTCACTTATGCGTCTGGCAGAGGTGATAGCTACTAGGAAAACGGTTTTCCAAGTTAAATACTTGAGCTCTGCAGAAGACAGAGGCTCAAAGGGGGGTTGCATTAACTGAGCAATGCAAATATTCAGGTCCCAGGCGGGAGCTGGTTCCCGAAAAGGAGGGTTAGTATGAAGTAACCCTTTAAAAAACTTGGAGAACACCGGGTGAGAAGAAAGGGAGGCAGGCTTCCCTGCTGACACAAAAGCAGAGACAGCTGCCAGATGAACCTTCAGGGTAGCTGGTCTAAGGCCTAGGGAATTCAGATGGACCAAATAGTCCAGTAGAATGGGAAGATCAGCAGATTCTGGGATAATCTGCCTCTCAGAGCACCAGATGGAAAACCCCTTCCACTTAGAATTATAAGTGGTTCTAATGGAAGGCTTCCCTTGAAGCCTTTAAAATATCCATGACACCTTGAGAAAGGTGTAAGTCAGCAAATTCTAGCTCCCTCAAGAGCCAAGCCTTGAGGTGGAGGGATTTGAGGTCCGGATACCACACTCTCCCCTGTGCACAGGCCAGTAAGTCGTGGACTCTGGGCAGGCTCAGGGCAGGGTGGACTGCCAAGGACAGGAGCAGAGGGTACCAGGGCTGTCTGGCCCAATCTGGGGCAATCAGAATCACTCTGCAAGGTTGAGATCTGATTTTTACTAGTACCCTGAAAAGGAGAGGAAAGGGGGGAAAGGCATACAGGAACTTCCCTTTCCAGTCCAACAGAAAGGCGTCCAGAGGGACTGAGCCCAGAACTGGAGGCCTGCAACAGAAAAGAGGAAGTTGGTGGTTGTCTGGGGCTGCGAAAAGATCTATCTGAGGAGTGCCCCATCTGGCAAAGACAGACCCCAGCACTTGTGGATTCAGAGCCCATTCATGATGGCCCTGAGAAATTCTGCTGAGGGCGTCCGCCAGGACATTGTCCTTCCCTGGGAGATGAACCGCTATCAGGGAGGTGTTCAGGGAGTAAGCCAGAGACCACAACTTCATTGCTTCGGTGCACAAGGCTGAAGACAGAGTGCCCCCTTGCTTGTTGATGTACCACATTGTGGTGGTATTGTCTGTCCTGACTTGAACCACTTTGTTCTGGACAGAATCTGAAAACACCCGAAGAGCTAAAAAGACAGCTCTGAGTTCCAAAAGATTGATGTGGAGCAGAGACTGAGGAGACCATACCCCTGAGTGGCAAGGTCGCCCAGGGAGCCCCCCACCCTAACAGGGAGGCATCCGTGGTGAGGGTGAGGGAGGAGAAATGGGAATGAAGGAACCCCTGTCTTAAATTGCTCGGACCTGCCACCAGTGGAGGGCTAGGATCAGAGTTTGAGTAACTGGGACCAACTTGGTAAGGGGGTCCTTCCTTTGAGACCAATAGGCCCTCAAATGGAACTGAATGTCCCTAACCTGGAATCTTGCTCCCTGCACGACAGCTGTGGAAGCAGCCATGTGCCCGAGGAGTTGCAGAAAATGCCTTGCTGGTCGAGAGACCCGCAGGGTAAAGGAGGATGCCAGGGCGATGAGTGTCCACCCTTTCCGAGGGAAGAAAAGCCCTGGCTAACCTTGTGTTCAATTCTGCGTCTATGAAAGTTAGGACCCGAACTGGTTCCAGAACTGACTTTGGTAAGTTTAGCAGGAATCCCAGGAAGTGAGAAGCTGCTGGGTGACTTGGAAGTGGGATTTCACTGACCTGGAGACTGACCCACAATGAGCCAGTCGTCCAGGTAGGGAAACACAGCAACCCCTTGCCTTCTTTAAGGAGCCACTACAGCGACATTTTGTGAATACCCTTGGCGAGAGGTAAGAGAAGGCATTGCCCTGAACTGGTAGTGGCCTGAGGTACTTTCGGTGAGAAGGCCTGATCAGAACATGAAAATAGGCATCCTTGAGGTCCAGGGAAGCTAGCCAGTCCCCTGGCCTTAGGGAAGGCAATATCATTGCCAGAGTCAACATTTTGAACTTTGGTTTCAACAGATGCTTGTTCAAGTATCTTAAATCTAGAATGGGCCGCCATTCTCCTGTCTTTTTTGGGGTAAGAAAGTATCTTGAATAAAGCCCCTTGCCCTGATGGCAAGGAGGAACCCTTTCCACTGCTTTGCAGTCCAGCAGAGCAGAAACCTCTGCTTCCAAAGCAAGGGCTTCTGAAGGATTTGCAGGTGGAAAATGCCTGGCTCTCATATTTGGAAAGTGTTTGAAGCTGAGAATTAGACCCTGGCTTATTACCTCCAGAACCCATCTGTCCGTAGTTAGGGACAGCCAGTTCTGGCTGAAATAGGCCAACCTGCCCCCACTGGTACAGGAGAATCGGCCCTGACACCCCATCAGGGTGCCTGCTTAGCAGCAGCCTTAGGCTGAGGGGAGGGGACGGTCTACTTGTGCCACGCCTACCCCTGCCTCTGAAGAAACCCTCAGGTAGACAGCAGAGGAGGCTTGAAATTGGTAAAAGGCCTGAAAAGGGCCTGCCCTCACTCTCTGGGAGCATGCCTTGTGGCATGGCATGCTTCTCCTTAGCCTGGGCACTTTTGTAGGTAGTTCTGTATTCATCCATCTTTTTCATATAGTTTTCCGTTTGCTCCCCAAAAGAGAATTTCCCACTACAGGAAAATCCATAGCCTTTGACTGGGTATCTTGGGACAGATTAGTGCATCTGAGCCATGCCAACCTACGGGAAGCTACAGAAGTGGCTATGACCCTAGAAGAAACATCATTAACATCAACAGCAGTATGAAATTGAACTTTAGAGGCTTCAATGCCATCAGCAGCCACCTGTCCCAACTCACTAGCCAGCTGGCCATGGGCCTGCTTGGCTAACTACAATACTGTGTCCCACCTAGATTTCTGATATCTAGCTACATAAGCCATATAATTTGCCTGCCCGAGTCCCAAAGAAGCTGCCATATACTGTTTCTTCGCCATGGCATCAATCTTCCTAGAATCCTTATCAGGAGGATGTGAGGCCAGAGGAATATTAGCCTTGTCACAGGCTGCAGCTTGTACCACACCTACATGACTACACTGCTCAGTAAGGAAGTCTGTATCCGAGCCTGACAAAGTATACCTTCTGTCCATTTTTTTTATCTACAGGAGGGACAGAATGAGGATTTTTTAAAATCTTTGTTGTTTGCTTCCTAAATGACTTATGCAAAGGAATAGACAACCTCCTAGACTCTGGAATATCCATCATTTCCACATAATCAGGCTCCTCTTGCTCATCCACAGCCTCCTCTAAAGGAAGCTGGAGGGTTTCTGCAACCTTTGTAAAAATAAAGAAAGAAGGGACTCAGACAGAATAGGAGGAGATTCTAAAGGTCTGTCTGGAGAAATGTCCGTTCAATGGGCACGTCCAGACCCCCCCAGCCACACATATATTGATCAAATTCCTCCTCCCCCTCCTGTGGTTCATAAAGATCCTCAACTTCAAAATCCTGAACCACTGGGACTGAACGAACCAACCTTTTACCAGCTGTTGGTGGTTCTACAGATCCCTGAGACAGTGACTGGACAATCTGAATGTCTTTTTACTTGGGACTGGTTCCTCTGAACCAGCCTTCCTTTTGCCCGAGGAAGTCTCGCCCTGGTCAGAGGGCACTCCCTCTGGTCCAGTGGGTACTGGACCGGGCTGGCCATCCGGGTCAGCGGACTTTTTGGCCTCTCGTTCCCTGAGCCGGCCCAATCTCTTCTCCAGGGTGGCTGCAGGGAAATTTTTACACACCTGGCAGTCTGACAGGAGGTGGTCAGCCCCCAGACAAACACAAGTGGTGTGTGGTCAGCTGGCAAAGGCCCCCACAGACATCACAGTGTTGAAACCCAGTGGGCCCGGTTTTCTTTGGGTTTCTAGACATAATGCCAGCCTAACCAAAACTTGCCTTTTGATGGCAGTGCCAGGCAAGACACCCTTATCGGTTCCTAACCGTGTCACGGTATTTGAAAAACGTTTTAATTCCGCTTTTTAGAACCGATAAGAACCGGAACCGCACTCTAAAACCCACTGTACACTTAAAATGCAGAAAGATAACCGATCGGGTTCAAAACCGAACCGATAATTTTCACACAGACTTAAATTTTAGTACTTACGTTTACTAGATAGAGCTTTAAAACCGAAATGCGGTAAAATAATAACTTTGCCGGTTCAAATGAACGAAAATACTGCTGAACTGAGAATGAACCGAGCTGAAGGAGCTGATCTCCGGAGCGACTGTTCAGTGAAGCAGAGTAAAGAATCTGACAGTTTCATTTGAAACTGCCAGATAGAGCTTTGGGCACAGCGCCCTCGCGCTGTAGAACTCCAGATCTTCTGGAGTTAACTCCTTCCTCCCCGGGGCAGTTCAGCTGCAGTGGCTGACTGCTATTGTTATAATATAGCAAGACTTCATGGTGTTTGAATAGTGGATTTTTTTAGATTTGAGAGGAAACCCAAGGATTTCAGAAGCTGCTGAGTGAACTACAGGTGTCCTGCCAACTGTTGTGGTCAATTTGCTACCACTAGCCAGTCATCTAGATAGGCAAACACAGACACCCCGTCTGCGCAGGTCAGCCACTACCACAGCCAGACACTCTGAACACCCTTGGTGCTGAAGTGAGACCGCAGGGAAGAGCTGAGAACTGATAATGACCTGACAGGAGTCTGAACCCAAGATACTTTCTGTGAGACTCCCTTATGGGGATGTGGAAATAGGCATCTTTTAGGTCCAATGATGCCAGCCCATCCACTTTTTGGAGTGCTGGTAGAATCAGAGTTACCATTTTGAACTTTGGTTTTGCCAGGAACCTGTTGAAGACCCAGAGATCCAAGATTGGCTGCAGCTCTCCATTTATCTTTGGTGTGAAAAAATACCTTGAGTAAAGTCCTTTTCCCCTTTGATGCAGAGGCACTGGTTCCACTGCTTTTAGTGAAAGAAGGTGTTTCACCTCTTTTTCCAGCCTTTTGCTTTTCGGGGCAGGAAGCTGGTTTGAAAACCGATTTTTTGAACAGAGGAAGACTGAAACTTAGGCCCAGTCAACACTATACCACTAAAACCCTGTAACAGTTTCAAACCATTACAGACGGTAACAGTGTCCATACTGCCAGTGAACCCTTGTGATAATAGTTTGGAACTATTACAGCCAGTCCGCATTGTGGGCAACGTGTAACCATTACGGTCAGCACCCTATCCCACAATGCAGTTCGTGCTTCACTGAAGGCAATGCTGGGTCTACATGCTCATGCATCCACACTACAGCCATTAACATTAGAGGCAGAAGAGTTCACAACTGTTGTTGAAACCACCTCATAAGTAGTTTCAACAATGGTTATGAAAACACCTCCTGTAACATTACAGGTGTAAACGCAAACCGGTTTGGACCATCTGTAACGTTAGAGGGGGGTTTTCAATGTAGTGTGAACAGGGCCTTACAGACTGGCCCTGATGCACCACCTCTAGAACCTACTTGTCTGTAGTGATGGTTTTCCAATTCTGGAAAAAATGGGTCAGCCTGTTTGATGAAGTCTGGAGTCCTGCTTGGAGGACTGGGGCTGAGACTGGGAACCACGCCTAGCACCTCTTCTATCCCTACCCCTGAAATACCCTTGCTGCGAGTATTGGGGTGCCTAAGGAAGTACCATGGCCTGGTAAAAGGCCTGGAATTAAATTGTCTGCCCCTGCCTTTTCTACTGAAGGGTCTAGAGGAGGTGGAGGGTCTTTCCATTGTAGAACTGCTATGGAAGGTGGCCTTATAACTCATCCACCTTCTTCATGTAGGCCTCAGTATGGCTGCCAAATAGGGAACTGCCCTCCAAAGGACAATCCAGAGTCTTATTCTGGGTATCCTGTGTGAGGTTTGTGGCTCTCAACCAAGCAAACCCTCTGTGTGATGGTATTTGCCATCCACCTTGCAGCAGCCTCATTACTGTCTGCTGCCATCTGGAAATGGTATTTGGCAGCTTCCAGACCAAACCTAGCATTTCAGCTAGGTCTGCCGAAAGAAAAATTACTCACCTTAGTAATGTTGTTTCTTCTAATGGAGTCTTGCTATATTATGACATATGCAGTGAGTCCCAACCTTCGAACTGCTCCGGAGGTGAAAGTTAACTTTCCATGCCAGGCATGGAACGCTGAGCTCAAGCTCTGTTGAAAACTGTTCTTTAAACTCAAACTGTCAGGTCTTTACGAGCTAAACTCACTAAGGTCCTGTATGGAAGCTGTAAACCTACCCTAGCCAACTGGCTACTAGATATAAGAACACATTTTTTGGTCCCAAAACAAACACTCAAGTCAGGAGACCCAAAAAATGAAACACACAACACCCAGTCACCCCAAAAAAAGGAGGGGTGAAAATAAGGTGGGCATCTTCTAAGTGCCAACACTGCACTGCCCACCCACATCCCAAAAACAGAGGTTCTGAGAGGGGCAGGCGGGGGGGTGAGGTCATAATATAGCAAGACTCCATTAGAAGAAACATTACTAAGGCAAGTAATTTTTTCTTCAAACATGAAGTCTTGCTATATTATGACATATGCAGACTACACAGCAGTACCTCCATGGAGGAGGGACAGAACCTACTCCGGAAATAGGCTCTGAAGCACAGCTGTGCCAAACAGAGCATCACTCCTAGCCTGGATGTCCAGGGAGTAATGCTTGGTAAAAGTGTGAACTGTTTTCCAGGTAGCTGCTTGACAAATCTCTAGAATGGGGATGTCCCTGGCAGCAGCTGTACCTCTGGTAGAGTGAGCCCTCAGGTCTGAGGAAGGAACCTTACCCAGCTTTTCATAATAGAATTGGATACAAGAGACAATCCACCTGGCAATGGATCTTTTAGTGGCAGGTTTCCCCTTTACCAACCTCACCATAAGTGAGGAACAGTTGGAGGGAGTCAAACCTGTGACCCTTGGTACGCTCAATGTAGTAACTAAGGGCTCTCTTCACATCTAAGCTGTGCAGCCTCCTCTCGCCAGAGGAGGAATGGTCAGTGAAATACACTGGAAGAGATATAGATTGATTAAGGTGGAAATCTGAAACCACCTTAGGCAAGAACTTCCTGTTAGTCCTGAGGACCACCTTATCTCTATGAAAGGAGATAAAAATCAGGCTCCACTGACAAAGCTTGTAATTCACTTATGCGTCTGGCAGAAGTGATGGCTACCAGAAACAGTCTTCCAAGTCAAATACTTAAGCTCTGCTGAAGACAAGGGCTCAAAGGGAGGTTGTATAAGCTGAGCAATGCAAACATTAAGATCCCAGGCAGGGGCAGGGTCCCTAAATGGAGGGTTGGTGTGAAGCAATCCCTTAAAAAAACTTAGAGAATACAGGATGTGCTGAAAGAGAAGAGGGTTTACCTGCTGAAATAAAAGCAGACAGCTGCCAAATGCACCTTTAGGGTAGCTGGTCTCAGCCCCAAAGTGTTTAAATGGACCATATAATCCAAGACTGTGGGTAAATCAGCAGATTCTGGGGAAATATGCTTCCCAGAGCACCATATGGAAAACCTCTTCCATTTGGAATTGTAAGTAGCCCTGGTGGAAGGCTTTCTAGAAACCTTCAATATATCCATTACACCTTGGGAGAGGTGTAGATCAGCAAACACTAACTCTTCAAGAGCCAGGCCTTGAGATTGAGAGATTTGAGGTTCGGGTACCAAACCCTTCCCTGAGCACAGGTTAACAGATTGCGATTCCTGGAAAGACACAGGGGAAGATGGATGGCTAAGGACAGTAGGAGTGGATACCAGGGTTGTCTGGCCCAATCTGGAGCAATCAGAATCACTTTGCAGGATTGAGATCTGATTTTGACTAACTTCAAACAGGAGAGGGAAGGGGGAAAAAGCAAAGAAACTTCCCTTCCCAATTGAGAACTAAGGCATCCAGAGGGACTGAGCCAAACACTGGGGGCCTGCAGCAAAAAAGGGGAAGTTGGTGATTGTCTAGGGCTGCAAAAAGATCCATCTGCGGGGTGCCCCATCTGGCAAATATTACCTCCAGGACCAGGGGATCAAGTGACCATTCGTGGTGGCCCTAGGAAATCCTGCTGAGAGCATCTGCCAGGACATTGTCCTTGCCTGGGAGGTGTGAACTGCCGTAAGGAGGTGTTAGGGAGTGCCAGAGACCAACTTCATTGTTTCTGGCACAAGGCTGTAGACAGAGTGCCTTCCTTGCTTGTTGATGTACCCATTGTAGTGGTGGTGTCTGTTCTGACCTGTACAGCTTTGTTCTGAACAGATTTGGAAAAGCTTGAAGTGCTAGAAAAACTGCTCTGAGCTCCAACAGGTTGATGTGGGAGCAGAGATTCCTGAGGGGACCACAGTCCCTGGGTAGTGAGGTCACCCATGTGAGCCCCCACCCCAAGAGGGATGCATCTGTAGTAAGGATTAAAGAGTGAGACTGAGTGACAAAGGGAACCCCTGTCAGATTGCTCTGATCCTGCCACCACTGTAGGGCTTGGATCAGGGTTGAGTCACTGGGATCAACTTGGTTAGAGGGTCCTTTCTTTGAGACCAAAAGGCTCTCAAGTGGAACTGGATGTCCCTCATCTGAAATCTTGCTCCTTGCACTACTGCTGTAGAAGCAGCCATGTGCCCAGGAGCTGTAGAAAATGCCTTGCTGGTGAGAGACCTGCAGGGTGAATGAGGAGGCTAGAGAGACCAGGGTCCTTGCCCTGTCCAAAAGGAAGGAAAGCTCTGGCTTCCTCTGTGTTCAGTTCTGCGCCTATGAAGGTGAGGAGCTGGACAGGCTCTAGAACAGACATTTGAAGATTCAGAAGGAAACCTAGAGAGGTAAGCAGTTGCTGAGTTATCTGAAGATGTAACCTGACTTGGTCTGGAGACTGGCCTACTATGAGCCAGTCGTCCAGGTAAGGGAAGATGGCAATTTTTTGCATTCTTAGGTAGGCAACTGCTACTGACAGGCATTTTGTGAATACCCTTGGAGCAGAGGTGAGGCCAAAGGGCATTGCTCTGAACTGGTAATGGCCTGAGGGCAGCTCGAACCTGAGGTACTTTCGATGGGAGCTTCTGATGAGAATATGGAAGTAGGCATCCTTGAGGTCCAGGGACACTAGCCAGTCCCCTGGCCTTAGAGAGGGTAGAATAATTCCCAGAGTCACCATTTTGAATTTTGGTTTTAAAAGGTGCTTGTTTAAGTATCCGAGATCCAGGATGGGCCGCTATTCTCCTGTCTTTTTTGGGTTAAAAAAGTACCTGGAGTACAATCCTTTGCCCTGGTGTAGGGGTGGAACCCTTTCCATGGCCCCAAGAGCCAGGAGGGTAGAGACTTCTGCCTCTAGGGCAAGTGCCTCTGATGGATTTTTCAGGTGGAAAGGATCTGGTTCTCATCTTTGGAAATTTTTTGAAGCCGAGAACCAGTCCCTGGCTTACTACTTCCAGGACCCACTTGTCTGATGTCAGAGACTTCCAGTCCTGGACAAAGTAAGCCAGCCTGCCCCCTACAGGTAGTTGAGAATCGGCCCTGGCCACCCCATCAGGGTGCCTGCTTGGCAGGGGCTTTAGGCCGAGGGGTGGAAGCAGGGCTGCTTGTAGCTCGTCTGCCTCTCCCTCTAAAGAACCCCCTCTGGGCGTAAGCAGAAGAGGAGGCCTGGGCTTGGTAAAAAGGCCTATGAAAAGGCCTGCCCCTGGAAGGCTGCCTTTGAGGAGTGGCCTGCCTTTCCTTGGCCTGTGCACTCCTATAGGTGGTCCTATACTCATCCATTTTCTTCATGTAATTCTCTGTCTGCTCCCCAAACAGAGAATTACCCACAACAGGAAAATCCATGGCCTTAGTCTGGGTATCCTGTGACAGGCTAGTACATCTGAGCCAAGCCATTCTGCGGCGCCACAGATGTAGCCATGACTCTTGACACATAATTGAGTCCACTGCAGCATGGAATTGCACCTTAGATGCCTCAATACCATCAGCAGCCACCTACTCCAGCTCCTCGACAAGCTGGCCAGGGACCTGTTTTACTAGAGCCATAACAGTATCCCATCTGGATTTCTGGTATCTAGCAACATAAGCCATATAATTTGCCTGTCTGAGTCCCAAGGATGCTGCCATGTACTCTTTCTTTGCCATGGCATCAATCCTCCTGGAGTCCTTGTCAGGGGGGTGTGAAGCCAAGGGAATATTTGCCTGGTCACAGGCTGCAGCCTGCACTACCCCAACATGGCTGCATTGTTGTGCAAGGAACTCCGTATCAGAGCCTGACAATGTGTACCTCTTGTCCATTCTCTTATCCACAGGAGGTATAGTGTGAGGAGTTTAGAAGTTTTACTGTCTGTTTCCCAAAAGATTTATGCAAAGGAATAGACAGTCTCCTAGACTCTGGGATAGCCATCATTTCCACATAGTCAGGCTCCTCTTGATCATCCACAGCTTCCTCCATAGGGAGCTGGAGGGTTTCAGCCACTTTTTTATAAAACATAAAATGAGAAGGGGACTCAGAAAGCCTAGGAGGAGACACTCCTGAAGGTCTGTCTGGGGAGATGTCTGGTTCAATGGGCACATCCAGACTTTCAAATCCACATTCACTCTTCCTCATACTCCTCTTCCCCCCACTCCGGTTCATAAAATTCCTTTAAATCTTACTCTTGAACCGGCCGAACCGTACGCTTACCTGATGGTGCCGGTTCAGTCGGAATCAGGGAAAGTGACTGGACAATTTTAATCGCTTTGGCTATTTCTTCAGCGATTGGAGAGAAAGTTTTGGCCCACACCAGCTGATTTCCTAGTCCTTTTTGCTGGAACCGACCTCCGAGTCGGCTCTCCTTTTGCCAGAGGAAGTCTCGCCCTGGTCAGAGGACACTCCCTCTGGTTCGGTTGGAACCGAACCAGGCTGGCCATCCGGGTCAGCAGACTTTTTGGCCTCCCTTTCCCCGAGCCTACGAACTCTTTTCCAGGGTAGCTGCAAGAAAAATTTTGCAAATCTGGCAGTCTGCATTGAGGTGGTCAAACCCCAGACAAACAGGTGGTGTGGGGGTCAGCCTTAGCAAAGACTTCCCCACAGACACTGCAGTGTTGAAACCCAGTGGGCCCGGTTTTTCTTTTGGGTTTTTCAGACATAATGCCATCCTAATCAAACTTACCCGTTTATGGCAATCCGCCAGGTAAGACCCCCTTATCGGTTCCCAACCGTGTCACGGGTCGTGGAAAAAACGTAATAAAAATCAGTTTTTTTTTTTAGAACCAATAAGAACCGGTAACCACACTCTAAAGGACAGATTAATATATTTTAAACAACCTGATCGGTTCAAACTGAACCGATAAACCGTTTACAAGTTCCACACAGAAGAAATAGATGTAAAACCTATCTAGTACTCACAAATACCACAGAGAGCTTGAACCGACCGGTTGTGGTTTAAATTCGGTCAAAAAAAACAAGAAAATACTTTAACCGACAAAATGAACCGAGCAGAAGGCGAAGTCTCTGGAGCGACTGTTCAGTGAGGCGGAGTAAAGAATCTGACAGTTTGAGTTTGAAGAACAACAGAGTTTTCAACCGAGCTAGAGCTCAGCGTTCCATGCCTGGCATGAAAAGTTAACTTTCACCTCCGGAGCAGTTCGAAGGTTGGGACTCACTGCATGTGTCATTGTAACCCCCTGCAAATGGGGGTTCCCAAAAGACTTCCAGGAGCTTGCTTGAATGCTCCAAGCCTGAATGGTGTTTGGCGTCAGCCAATTTATCAGTGAGTGTT
This sequence comes from Neoceratodus forsteri, assembly GCA_016271365.2. Lineage (NCBI taxonomy): Eukaryota > Metazoa > Chordata > Ceratodontiformes > Ceratodontidae > Neoceratodus > Neoceratodus forsteri. Next base: position 341,003,729 of record CM057458.1, read on the forward strand.
TTAGAACCTCTGGTACTGTCTCTTTAAGAGCTGTCTGCTTGCAGACATAATTAGTTAGTATGGGGGACTGTGTTTCTTTGATTGAGTACCACTCAAGCTGCTGCCAATTCACCCCATTTTTGCAGTCACTAGGAGTGCAAAGGAACCTGTCTGAAAGATGTAACTGATTGCCAGAAATCATTTACAGTAATAATAAAATTACAGTTTGTCTAACCTGCTTTCTTTGCAGTCAGAACTGTTCGCCTAGTTCCCATTCTGGTTTTGAACTGCTGAACTGGACCAATCAGTGGGGTAAACTAGCTCTAAAATGATGCCTTGACGAATCAGAACTTGGGACTCATAATCTGAGCCAGCCACAAGAGGATTGTATGGGCAGTGACTCTGGGAGATGTAGTTTAGACTTCGCCTTTTTGGACCAACAGCAGCAGTCTATTGTGAGTGACAGCCAATCCAGTCAAGAACTGGGAGGAACTCAAAGGAAGTGCCCGGTTTGTCTGTTGGGAGTTTCAGTTTGAGATCTGAAAGTGAAGGGGAAAGAAACCCTGTGCTCCTTCAGTGCACAGTTTCAGTCAAAAACGTGTGCAAGGCCCAGAGTTCCGGCTCACAACTTGTGTAACTGCTTGTTAGGACTGAATCTGGCCCTGTGAAAGAATCAAAGGATCTCTGAAGAGTAGAAACCAGGGCTCACCCTGTAGAAGACTGAAGAAATTGTTGAATTACACTCGGTCTGTCAGGAACTGAATCTGCTGTGTGTTCTCCTGGTTATTGTGCAGTAATTGCGATTGGGATACAGATGCAGCCTGCCTGGTATAGTGCTTTTTTTTACCATATAAATGTGTGAGGAGTCTCTGGAGATCAAAAGTAGCCCTGCTGACATTGGAAGGACCATATCTTCTTTGAGGTCGTGAGTACTAATTGGTCGCCTCCTGTTGAATTGCCACATTAAATCCAAATGGAATTACTGTACTGCTGACTGTTTAATTTTCCTTTCTCTGTGGAAAGGGCCCCTACCAGCTGCCACGGTTGGACTAGGCATCTGGGCCTGGGTACCCAGGGACAGTAACTGGTAGGGATAGGCTCTGCACAGAGCCATAGGTAGATAGTAAAGTGATAAGCTAATTAACCTGATTTCCTGTCCTTGTTATATCCCCCTAAATAAATCAGAGCTGTTTGTTTCAACAAAGTTATACTGCCTGAGGTATTTGTCTATGTTAAAGTACTGTACTGTGATTGTTGCACTGTATCTTTTTTTACAGGATGTCCCGGTGCCTGAACCAGCCTTGGGGGTAAGTGTATACTGTGAAGGTAATTCTGCTATATTGTGTGGGCCACTAGTGGAAGAAAGGGGGTTGCAGTGTCCCAGAGGGCTGTGACCAAGTAAGCTTTACTTATTGCAACCCTGGACCTCTGGGTGGAGGCACCGCCTATTGGATCCAGGCCCTCAACCTGTTAGTGGCAAATCAGGCAGGGGTAGTAGCCCTGGGATACGCCATCTAGGGTTACATCTTGGAGGGTCCGTGATTGTGTGTCCTCTAGTGGCCATATTTACAAACCACTGTTATGGAGAAAATAAATAAATAAATAAATGGGTACCCGACAGAAGTGGCCAGCAACTCGCTGGTGGAGGTGTACTGGGGAGGAGATCGATTCTAAAAATGCTATGCTTATCCTGACATCCCCTGGGTATCAACACACGACACTGTGCAGGAGTACTTTCCAAGGTGGAAGGTTTACAAAATCCTGTGGTGGTGGGTCGCAGCACGCTAATCTGCTCTGCCCACACTTTCCTGGCCCCAGAGCTTTAAGGGGATCCCATAGATAGCCCAAAGTACCACAGACCATTACCCCAGAGGGAGCCCTCACTCGCTTTGGAGAGTGATAACTAAGGACAGAAGACCTGGGGAATGAGCCCCACCACTATCTGAAACTTTTGAGGAGAAATATTGCTAAATGGTTGCTGGGAGAAGGGAAACTGTGGAGGACTTGAAGAAACTATTCTTGCTACCTGGGGTGTTCTCCTCAACACCTCTCCTGCTCCAGTACCCGTAATGGTGGCTGGAACCAATGTAGACCTTTATTTCTGCACCTGCCATTAGTCACGACTCACCGAAGGTTGAGGATCTTCTGGCAATTCTCCCCCACCCCTTAGAGGAGGATGACTGAGACCTGGATAGACTATGTTGCCCCAAGTGCTAGAATGGCAATGCTCGGAAGTCAAAAGAAAGAGGGTTAGTGAGAGCCCGAGGTCCTGCCCTGGCTACCATCCGTGCTAACGGGCCAGTAACCCTGAAGCGACTGCATAAGCCTCATCTTGAGGCCTTGGAGAATGTGTATGGGGTTTCAGATTCTGATGAGGACCTATGGTGGAGAGTAAGAATGCACAACAGTACCAAGGGAGTTGTTGTCTGTGTATGTCTCGGGTTGGAAAAATTGTTGCAAGAATGCCTCAGAAAGGGTAGTTTGCCAGCGTTGAACTGGACCGAACCAGACTGGACAGAATCCTTAAGTCTGCCCTTCTCAGAACTGCTGTTGCTTCAGTTACGCCTGGTAACTCGACTGAACTCTACCCTCCTATGATGAGTTAATGAGAGAAATTCGAGGAGTTGAGAAAAGGCGACTGGGAGGGACCTGCACCAATAGCTGTACAGACCAGTGACTGAGGGTGGCCTGCATCATGAAGTCTAGGGGCAGAGGTTGGCAGTCAATGAGTGCTCTGATATGAAAAGATATGCCACAATAGGGGCTAACTGTTGAGAGAGATCCGAATTGCTAAAATAGTCCTTTTTATGAAGGCCACGCCTGCAAGTAATGGGCCTCGACTCCATATCCCGACTGTATACTGCTGTGGGGTGGGATACCCACCCATGTATCTCCTGCTGATAACAGCTCCGAACTCGATTCCTGACCATGAAGTGGAGAAACTGATAGATGTCTCCAAATGCTTATCACGCCGCAGACAGAGATGGCACCAGGTCTCCAGTTGTAATACCCCGCCCTGGCTCCCAGTGTGGCACCTCAGCCAGCTCAAGCTCCAAAAGTATGTTTTGCTATAATTGTGGGAAGGATGGTCACATGAAAAGGAATGCCAATTCTCAAAAGACATTGACAAAGTTGTGCATATAGGCTAAGGCGAGGAGCTCGGAGAAATCAGTGGTTAAGAGGTGCACGAAATGATCCCAGTGAGGGCACCAAAATGCTAATTCATCGCCCTTTGTGGCAAGGTCAGTTGCCCAGGCCCCACTCACCGCCTCTCCAGACTGGTCCAGAATAGTGGGTCCTCTCATGAGACCACTAAAGGTAAATGGAGTGTCTACAAGAGCTGTATTAGACAGTGTTCCCAAGCGACAAATTATGTTTCAAGATTGGTATCAGAAGCATTTGTCAGACGCACTTACAACCTATTGAAGGACTGCATGTATGGGGGGTTAAGTGAGAAGGCCTACCCCTATTCTGGTATATCCGAATTTGGCTGTCTTTCCCCACCTCCGTGGCTGGAGTGGCCGAACAAGTAGAGACCCTAGCCTTAGTGTGTCCCCCTCACTGGACTGTATGATGGTGTCCCTTTGTTGGATTGGAACAAATGCTCATATGTTCAGAAGGCTGGCACATTTGTGTTATGAAAAACAGGGTCAAAGATCAGTAGAGCTTTAAGAGTTCAGCTTTAATTAAGAAGGCCTATGAGGCACAGAGAGATGCTGAAAATATAGAACCAGAGGAACCGTCGGAATTGTATGGAAGAAGGATCCTGAGTCTCTGATCCTGGCACCAAATGCCCAGTGTACCTTACAGGAGAGGTCCTATCTGAAAGGATGGCAGAAGTATTAATGTTGGATGCACCAGAGCGATGGAAAATTGCCAGAGGGACTGCTGGGTCAAGCCTAGTATTTTGCCCGCTAGAGCCCATGCTTATGCCAGAAGGGTAATGGTCCAAGTTCATAATGTGTCTGAGAGACATCTGGAGTAAATAGAGGTTGCATCCTGGCTAATGTGCATTGTGTAGACACTGCAGTGCTACCCAGCAGCAAGAGTTCAAGGAAGAATGACAGAGTAACGCCTTGACTTGTTTGATTTCGCAACTCCCGCTGCCAGCTGAATGGAGAGTGAGGATCAGTGAGAGCTTGTTCAGAGAGACCAGGTTTTTTTTAAAGGAATGGGACGAGGGATGCGCGTAAGGAGTTGAGCACAATATCCGCTGCATGACTAAAGACCATTTCGTGAGAGGCATCTCACGCCTGCACCTGCTGGGATATAGATGATGGGACGCATCTGCAAGAGATGTTGCTGCTTGTGTAATACAAGAACTAGAAGCCTTTATGCTTCCCCATTGTGGTAGGGAGGAAAAGAATGACAGTAAGGATGTGGATTATCATCTTAAAACCAAGTGGACTATCCCTCGATCAGTACACAATGCCCGTATTCCAGGATCACTTGGACTGCCTAGCGAGGGAGCAGTGAGTTCTCTGTGCCTTAGATCTCCGGAGTGGGTACTACTAGATCCCGGCTGCCCCAGAGGACCGCGGAGAAGACAGCCTTTATCTGTCCGGCTTTGTCTATGAATTCATGAGGATGCCTCAAGGATTTCAGGTGCCCTGCAGCCACTTTTCAACGATTGATGGAGCGTGCAGTGGGGGACATGAACTTACTAGAGTGCCTGGTATACCTAGATGATGTTATTGTGTTTGGCAGCTCACTGAGGAAACATGAGAGCAGATTATTTATGGGTGGTATTGATCGACTGGAGGATCTTTGGCCTTAAACTGTCCATTGATAAGTGTCAATTCTTTCAAACATCAGTAAAGTATGTGGGACACATAGTATCCACCTGAGGGAATAGAGACCGACCCAAGTAAAGTTGAGGCCTTGACTACCTGGCCACAGCCCAAAATCTAAAAAAGAACTGCAAAGATTCCTGGATTCTGTGGTTATTACTGGCGTTTCATCAAGGACTATTCAAGAGTGATCCGCCTTTACTTAACCTTACTCAAGGGTATCCCCAACCCACAAAAAATACTAAAAAGTCAGCCCCTCAAGACTGAAAGAGTGTATTTTCATCCAGTGAAGTATTTGGGGTCCGCTTGGACTCTCTGATTGTGAGACTGCTTTTCATGAGATCATATATCAACTTACCCATGCTCCAGTGCTGGCCTCTGCAGATCCAAGAAAACCTTACGTCCTGCACACTGATGCTCCACAGCTTGCAAGGGTTAGACATGTGTTTACCAAGAGCACTAGAATGGCCTGAGACCAGTGGCCTTTGCCAGAAGCCTGGACCTCATCCGAGAAGAACTATCCTGCAGTTACAGTTCAGAGTTCCTGGCTTTGAAGTGGCTATTGTTGACCAATTCCATGAGTACTTGTATGGGGCTAAAATACTAGTAAAACCGACACTAACTTTGACCTATGTGCAGACCTCAGCTAAGTTGGATGCCACTGGCCAGGTGGCTTTCATTATCTATCATATGACTATGCTCTCGAATACCGAGCAGGTCTGAACCACATAGATGTTGATGCTCTCTCCCGGAGGCCTGTTCTAGAATGATTGGGTCCGGTTGGCAGAACCTGACATTCGGGCACTCTGCCGTGAAGTTTGACAGGGAGGAACAAATGTCCACGGACGCAGTGGACTGCATGGTGGATTGTTTGGGACCTCTGAGAATTGTATACCTGCTTATTGCCACTTTTCTGCACAGACATTGGTGCACCCTCAGCTGGACAATGACAGTATTCGGCGGGCTCAATCCCGCGATCCTATGATCAAATCAGCTTTAGAAGCCTCTATGCAGGAAAAGATATGTCCAAATTACGCCCACTGATTTGAGAACTGCACTGTTATACAAAGAAGGTCCTAAGTTGAAACTGATCAAAAACCGTTATATAGAGAAACAGTAGACAGAGGGGGACAAGTAGACAAACAACAACTGGTGCTGCCCACTGCCTTTTGAGACTCAGTATTGAGGTCCTTTGCACAACCACATGGTACCTTTGCATAGACAGAACACTTGACTTGGTGAGATCCAGATTCTATTGGCCTAAGATGGGGCTGATGTGAGCAACACATACGAACTTGTAGTCGCTGCTTACAGAGGAAAGCTTTGCCCCAGAGGGCTGCCCCTTGTTAACATAACCACCAGTGCACCCATGGAGCTGGTCTGTATTGATTTTCTCTGAGTTTGGAGTCAGATCAAAGAAATATCAGTAATGTGCTGGTGGTCACTGACCATTTCACTGTATATGCCCAAGCTTTCCCCACCAAAGACCAGAAAGCATCCACTGTAGCCAAAGTACTCAGAGAAAACTTTTTGTTCACTATGGGGCTCACAAAGAATCCATTCCTGATCAAGGGAGAGACTTTGAGAGTCGTCTGATCAAAGAGATGCTTTCTCTGTGGGGAGTGAGAAAGTCCAGAACCACTCCTTACCACCCCCAGGGGACCCACAGCCTGAACGCTTCAACCCGCACTTTGCTAGATATGCTAGGCACCCTGCAACCCAAAGGACAAGTTCCTAGATGGAGCCAACAAATTAGCACCCTGGTACATGCTTATAACTGCACCAAAAGTGATGCCACTGGTTTCTCCCCCTACCGCCTGATGTTTGGAAGAGAAGCTCGACTACCGTAGATGTGTGTTTTGGGGTCTCTCCTGATGGGGTTCAAGCTGACAACTATTTACAGTATGTGCAAAAGTTAAAGGCCCAGCTAACTCATGCGTACCAACTGTCTCAAACCATGGCTGCCAAAAGAAATCTGGCCAACAAAGAAAGGTATGATAAAAAGGTGAAAGCACAGGAACTCCAGGAGGGAGATCGGTATTGCTAAGAAATCTGGGACTGCATGGCAAACACAAGATTGCTGACAGATGGCACCATCTCCCTCACATTGTAGTGGGCAAACCAGATGATCTGCCAGTGTACAAAGTAAGGCCTGAGAACAATTCAAAAGATGTAAAAACAATGCATAGAAATCATTTACTACCCATTGACAAATCCTGATTGAGTCTGAGCCCCCAGAAGATGCCCTCTGGACCAGTGACTAGAGCTGCTGCTAAGAAAAGATCAAGGAAGTCTGCACCTACAGAAGCAGAGTTAAAAGTGTTCCCCTGCACAAGTCCCAGTTGAGCATGACTGTCAGTCCATATCAGAAGAAAGTGAGAGTGACTTTGAATACTATCCTTCTACGAACTGAGTCAATTGTTTCGGCAATCCCTTAGTCAATACTGGAGACAAAGCTGGGCCTTCTGGACTGTCTATGCCCCCAGCTTCATCCCTGGAGCCAATGCTCCCAGAAAGTGAAGTGCAAAGCATCAGATCAGATGAAATGGAATCATTGTGCATGGTTGAACTGTTTGAGCTTTCAGGGAGGAAAATGATAGATTGGGGCAGACTGGTGATACACCGAACAAGAAGAGTATTTTGAGTGCCCTGACAGTCCACTGCCAGTGTCTGAAAGTCTCCATGCGAGCCAAATGTTGTGGACTCAGAAACTGTAACTCCTGGAGCTGAAAGTGCCCCAAGTTCTAGCCTCTCTACCCCATGGAGACTCCCCTGACAAGTGAGAACAATGCTGAAAATGAGGCTCAGAGTGCAGAGGCCTGTAACAGCTCCCCTAGAAAGACTGGTCGAGCTGTAAAGCCTGTGGTGCACCTCAGTTATGATTCCCTGGGCCGGCCAGTGGACCTGCCTCTCAATGTTGTCCATAAAGGAGTGTATGTGTCCCCGAGCTCATTGCCCAAACTGAGCGTTAGTGCTAACTCCAAGTTACTTGTGTTGCCCTCTAAGTATGGTGCCCTTGCCCCGTCCAGCCCCAAGGTAACTGATAGGGAAGGGTCCCCTCTCTTCAGGTTTCATGTACAAGAGGTAATAACTTGAGTTATGGTACAATGTGTGTGTTATACTGTGTAAAGAGTGACGTACTGCAATGTTTCAGAAATGGTTCTTGGTAAAATGATGTATTGACTGATGATTACATGTGTGAGCCTAATGCAAATGTATATGGTTGCAGTTGAAACTTATGGGGGTACTTGCTTGACGCGGACGTCAAGCTTTTCCCAGGCTAGGAAGGGTGTAACCCCCTGCAAATGGGGGTTCCCAAAGACTTCCAGGAGCTTGCTTGAATGCTCCAAGCCTGAATGGTGTTTGACGCTTAGTCATTTTATCAGTGAGTGTTTTAGAACCTCTGGTACTGTCTCTTTAAGAGCTGTCTGCTTGCAGACATAATTAGTTTGTATGGGGGACTGTGTGTTTCTTTGATTGAGTACCACTCAAGCTGCTGCCAATTCACCCCATTTTGCAGTCACTAGGAGTGCAAAGGGAACCTGTCTGAAAGATGTAACTGATTGCCAGAAATCATTTACAGTAATAATAAAATTACAGTTTGTCTAACCTGCTTTCTTTGCAGTCAGAACTGTCTGCCTAGTTCCCCATTCTGGTTTTGAACTGCTGAACTGGACCAATCAGTGTGGGTAAACTAGCTCTAAAATGATGCCTTGGACGAATCAGAACTTGGGACTCATAATCTGAGCCAGCCACAAGAGGGATTGGTATGGGCAGTGACTCTGGGAGATGTGGAAGTTTAGACTGTGCCTTTTGGACCAAGCAGCAGTCTAGCATTGTGAGGACAGCCAATCCAGTCAAGAACTGGGAGGAACTCAAAGGAAGTGCCTGGTTTTTGTCTGTTGGGAGTTTCAGTTTGAGATCTGAAAGTGAAGGGGAAAGAAACCCTGTGCTCCTTCAGTGCACAGTTTCAGTCAAAAACGTGTGCAAGGCCCAGAGTTCCGGTCTACAACTTGTAACTGCTTGTTAGGACTGAATCCGTCCTGTGGAAAAGAATCAAAGGATCTCTGAAGAGTAGAAAACCAGGCTCACCTGAGAAGACTGAAGAAATTGTTGAATTACACTCGGTCTGTCAGGAACTGAATCTGCTGTGTGTTCTCCTGGTTATTGTGCAGTAATTGCGATTGGGATACAGATGCAGCCTGCCTGGTATAGTGCTTTCTTTTTACCATATAAATGTGTGAGGAGTCTCTTGGAGATCAAAAGTAGCCCTGCTGACATTGAAGGACCATATCTTCTTTGGAGGTCGTGAGTACTAATTAAGTCGCTTCCTGTTGAATTGCCACATTAAATCCAAATGGAATTACTGTACTGCTGACTGTTTAATTTTCTTTCTCTGTGTGAAAGGGCCCCAACCAGCTGCCACGTTTGGACTAGCTACTAGGGCCTGGGTACCCAGGGACAGTAACTGGTAGGAGTAGGCCTGTGCACAGAGCCATAGGTAGATAGTAAAGTGATAAGCTAATTAACCTGATTTCCCTGTCCTTGTTATATCCCCTAAATAAATCAGAGCTGTTTGTTTCAACAAAGTTATACTGCCTGGAGGTGGTTCATGTTAAAGTACTGTACTGTGATTGTTGCACTGTATCTTATTTTACAGGATGTCCCGGTGCCTGAACCAGCCTTGGGGTAGTGTATACTGTGAAGGTAATTCTGCTATATTGTGTGGGCCACTAGTGGGAAGAAAGGGGTTGCAGTGTCCCAGAGGCTGTGACCAAGTAAGTTTAACTATTGCAAACCCTGACCTCTGGGTGGAGGCACCCGCCATTGGATCCAGGCCCCTCAACCTGTTAGTGGCAAATCAGGCAGGGGTAGTAGCCCCTGGGATAGCGCCATCTAGGGGTTACATCATAATATAGCAAGACTTCATGTTTGAAGAGAAGGTGCTTCTCAGCCATGTCCAGAACAGACTGCCAGAGAGCCTTCTGGTACTGGGCTGCACAGGCCTGATAATTAGCTTGCCTAATGGCCAGAGGCGCTGACAGGTAACCTTTCTTGGCCATACTTTCAATTTTCTGGGAGTCCTCTGGAGGATGGGAAGCCAGAGGCACTTTAGCCTAGTCAAGCTGCAGCTTGCACCACCCCTTGGTGGTCAGTGTGTGAAAGAATTCAGCCCCTGTTCTGTCAAGCTGATACTTTTTATCCAACCTTTTGTCCAAAGGAGGGACAGACCCAGGAGCTTGAAGGAGTTTTAAAATCTCTTTTAAAGAACTTATTGATGGGGAGTGAGTTTTTTTAGTAGGAGTCAGCCCCATCATTTCCAGATATTCAGCCTCCTCCTCATCCTCTACAGCTTCAGAGGTAGGGATGTCCAATGCATCAGAAATTTTCCTGATGAAGGAAAAATAAGAATAATCTATGGTCCTGGGAGGGGAGCCAAACTCCTGTTCAGGGGAGACCTCAGGCTCTATAGGTTCACCTTTTTCCTCACCATGCTGCTCAGGAAAAGAGGGTGGGTTGGAAGGTGCAGTAGTCTGGACTGGGGACTGAAATCACAGGCAGACCTTATAAGGTTAGCATTTTTATTGCTTGTGCAATCTCTGAAGAACAAGGCACAGTGGCAGGCATCACAGAAGTCCCCTTTTCCACAGAGGGTTCGGTGTGCTTTGTCTTTAGTTTTTTAACTGGAACCAGAGAGCTAGGCAGTTCAGAGGGTCTCTTTACCCGTATCGGGGTAGAAATAGAAGTTGTGGTGTCACCCACAGACCTGGAGGGTTTTGGCAGGTCAGAGCCAGAGGGACCCTTTAATCTCTTATTTAATCTCTCCAGACATTTTTCCAATGTTTTGTCTGGAAAAGATTTACAAATATCACAATTTGTTTTCAAATGGTCAAAGCCCAGACAGAAAACACTAAGTGCTTATCTGCCTTAGCAAAAGACCTCACCACACTTTTTAAAAACAGGGTTTCCTAGTTCTCTTTAGGTTTTTCTGAAATAATGGAGAAAAACTGCAACCACAAGGCACTACAGGCTTTTAAATTCAAAAGCACAAATTTATCAGTTGTGGTCGGTTCAGGAATCTATCAGAGAAACAGAGCGGAACCAGGAACAGAAATAGAACTGGGATTAGCAGTTCAGAACCGAATGCATCGGTTCTAAAAAAAATTAAGATGTCAACACACAAAACTTACAAAAACTATTAAATGGGGAAAAAAAACCTAACTAAAAGTACCTGTTCCTCAACGGTTATCCCGAACCATGAGAAACAGAGCAAACAAAACTTGCTAAATAAACAAACCGTTATTAAAACACCACTTGTAACCCCTAGGTGGCACTATCCCAAAGGCCACTACCCCTGCCTGCTTGGCTAGTAGCAGGTTAAGGGGCCCCGAGTTCTGAAAAGGGTGCCTCTACCCAGAGGTCAGAGTTGGTAGTGGTCAAGCTAACCTGGGCACAGCCCTCCGGGACACTGCAACCCCCCTCTTTCCCCCCTCTAGTGGCCTGAACACTGTACAATAATCACGTTCACAATACTCCTGGTACACACCACAAGTACCCACACTGTTTGCACTTACCACCAGGGCTGGTTCCTCTGGCTCGACCCTGGGGACCCCTGTAAAACAAGGTTATGCACAGCAAATAGCAGTACAGTACTTTGAGCACAAACTGGAACGACAGTCATTACATGCAGAAAAAGATAGATCTGATTTATTCAGGGGACTTGAACAAGGGAGGGCTGAAATCAGGTTAATTACCTTAAAGGTAATATCAATCATGCAGTTATGCATGCGCTTTGAGTCCCCCCCCCCAGTCACACCTCTGGGTACCCAGGTGGAGAAGAGATGGGCTAGCCAGGACAGTTGCCCGGGGTTGGCTGGTACGCAGCTGGTTGGGGCCCTGTGATTTAAAAATGCAACATGCACGGTACACACTATTTGTGATTCGGAGCCAGAGGGCTCAGTTCGTAAAGGAAAAGAAACAACAAGACAATCATATGACACTCAGATTAAGCAGCTGTTGCAGGGAGCTACCCTGGTATTTACTTACGATACCAAAGACTGGACACAGGCTGGACAAAAATTGAGACTGCAGGTGGTTGATCTGGAATGCCAGGAGAAGCAGGGCCCACACGAGTTGCCGAGGCATCGTTCCTGTTCAAGCGTGGAGCAGGGGGCTGATCCCCAGGCAGGTCTCATCGATGGCTTCTCTGTGCAGTGGGTAATCTGGCTGGGCCAGTCTGGCAAGGCCCAGACCGCATGGAGACAAGTTCGAATACAGTCAGTTTTGGGCTGGATACAGCTTCCAGCAAGCAGAACATAGTTCACACAGTGGGGAACCAACTCACAACCCACCAGCAGCTCACAGCACATTTACATGTAAGGGAATCCTACTGTACCAGGCAAAGTGCTCCCTGGTCACAACTGCAAAGTCTCTGCACACACTGGGAGCTTAGGGGTAGCTGGAACTCCTGACTGGCCAATCGCATTCAGCAAAATCTTCGGTCTTCAAGTCGAGCCTGGCCCACTCCAGTAGCTTACTTTAGTCAACCGATTCAGTCCGAAAACTATTCTCTTTCCTCTCAGGGCAGCAGACAGACATGCATGCCAAAACTCTGGCCTTTCCACAGAGACTGTCTCAAGCATTTTGCTTCTTCAGCTCCCAACTTAGATCTGCCTTAAACAGCAGGCAGCTTGGGGATTTCCCTCAGATCCAAAAGGTTCGGTTGGCTGATTCAGCTGTCAGTCAAAGCAAGAGCTCCCCCTTCAGTTGCAAAAAGGCACCAAAAGCCCCAAACTACAATTCCTACAGATTTTGACTTCAGACAGCTCCTGTAGTCCGGCTCCATTTTAGGTTCCACCAGAACCGATCGGTCCAATTCACAGTCCTGGGCCAAATGGTGGGGATAAACAAGACAGTCCTTGCTGCAAAAGACACAGGTTAGACAAACTACATCACTCTAAATGATTTTCAGCAAATAGTTACATCTTTCAACAGAGCTCCCTCTCAGATTACTTATGACTGCAATCCAGGCAGCTCTTAGAGTGTACACAGAGGCTATACAGGCACTCTGGCAATATATGTAAACTGCTAAAACGCAGGATACCAGCCTGGCAGTGAGCATTTAGGCAAGCTCAAGGAAGACTTTAGCAACCCCCATTTGTAGGGGGGGGGTTATACCCTGATAAGAGGCAAATGAAAATAAATGGAAAATACTAAAGTACGTGTTAATAATAAAGGCTTCTCAGACTAGACGAAGAGGAAATCTCCAGGTGTCTGGTCTTGACAGGCGGAGAGAGAAATCTGAGGGTTAGAATGTAGGCAGTTGATAGGTGGCAGCATTTGAAAAAAGTGTCATGTCAATGATTCCATCATTAGCATAGCATAGCATTCTATCTCCCGGCAAATGTGACCTTAAAGGTATACTGCAGAAGAGTTAGAAGTATTGGAGTATTCCTGGAGTGAAAAATTCATGTGTTTGGGTCTTTTAGTATGATCATGAGCGGCAATAATGACCACTGAATCCACTTCTGGGATTGTGGACAGGAAAGAATGATCCAGGGGAGCCCGATACAAGCAGTCTGTTTTATGGGGAACAGCTGTAATAGTTGAAGGCTGATGCCAGGCTGCTAGCATGGCATTCTGGTACGTCAATCAGAGGGGGCACCTCCAAGGCCAGCTCCTCTGGCAACTCCAGATATTCTGCCATATCCTTACGTTGTTAGTCATGTTCTGTAGTAGACAATCCCTTGACATTTTATATTTAAACCATCTCATTAAATGTTGGGTCATTGGAGGGAGAAGAAGAGAAAGCTGCAGAGGGTATAGGCCCAGAGAAGAGATCCAGAGATCATCCAGAGAAAGAGATTTCAGAGTAGGGGGACTCCGGATTCAGGAAATCCAGATTTTGGAAGTTATCTATATCACTGGGGAGATCCACCAGTAGTTCAGGTTCATCTGACAGTCTTCCATATTAGGGGAGGAAACCAGAGTGGCATTATATCCCTGTCACTGTGAAATCATTTAGGCAGAGTAGATTGAGATCTTAGAGGATCATCGCTCTCCTGGGTCAGAGGGCTGGGAGTAGCGCATGGCATGAAAGACGTGCTTTATTACCTTGGTGATGTCCTGTTCTTGAGAAGGGGGGCGTAAGTAGCAGAGCAGGGTGAGAAACAATTGAGGTGATAGACAGGATGGGAGTGGCAATATGAGCAGGTCTTGCCCCTGGGTAGTATAAAGCAGAGTCCTGGTCTATCCGCTTGCCCCCCTGTAAGGAGGCACCTGTGAGGGCAGAGGGGCATTAAGTAAAGCAAAAGCCATGGGTTTGCCTTGAGGAATGCAGGAACTCAGACAAGCCTGTAGAGTTTTCACTGATATTGTCAGATGCCATCGACGGGAAAGGAGCCCTCGTCGATGGAGCAGCCGTGTATTTGGCTGAATTCAAGATGCTGGAAAGAGTCGATGAGCGTATAAGCCCTCAACACAGAGCAGGCATAGCATGCACAGCATGTAAAGTACCTTAAAGTGCCGTCAATGAGGGTATGAGTCCTCGAAGCTGTAGGATGACGCTCAGTCAATGGAGGGGCACCAGAAACTGTGGCAGTTGATGGGCGATGCAGCAGGGACTGAGGAGGGTTCTTCCCCTCTCCTGTCGAGGACGAGAACCAGAGCTGGGGGAGCCCTTAGTACGAGCCCCCTGATTCTAACAGACATTTTCTGCTCCATTAAAAGGTGTTGTACTTCCAGCAACTGTTGACAGGTTGCTTGGTTAAAATGGCAGGAGCTGCAGGAATTGGTGCGTGGGTCCCAGACACCTTACACAAGCTGTCAAAGTGGTACATCTTCCTACCACAGCGGTAGGAACAAAATAGAGCTCGTTTGTTCAAAGAGTCTTTAGACATTTGCTTTGGAAATCCAATTCTCATCGATGACTGCTACACAGAAGTTGAACTAGCTGCTATGCGAGCTGAACACTGCATGAAAATGAACAGAGGATACCAGGGATCACCAACATATATAGGAAACAAAGGTGTCATGTGTGGGCGGTCCCTGGGAAAAACTGCTAGAAGAGCTGCAGTGCCACAGTGACGTCTGCTGGAAACTTCCTAAAGTAATAACCTACTGCAAGAGACCACTCCATAGAAGATCTATGGTTACAAGTGAGTAATTTCTAGAGATGTAGATATGGGGCACTTATCCACACTGGAGGACTCCTAGCAGTTCTCCAGGAAGAGGGGACAAGGCTTACACCCCTACTTGGGAAACTGGGATCCCAGCATAACTCAAGAATGAGGTCGGTGTGGCAGTGGGAAATAGGCATGTCCCTGGAAGCAGCCACAAAGACAGCAGATGTCTTAATGAGCCTGTAGCCCTACAGGAGGCTCCCTACCAGCCCAACCTATAGCAGAGATCAATGCATGATACAATCCACCTGCTTCGCTGCCAGTCTTCCAGGTGCAGCTTCATCATAGCTGGTGAACTTCTCCCCAGTCTCCAGCAGTGCACTCTGTACAATAAGTGAGCACTTGGCTCAGGTCCAACGTATGGAGCCTGTGCTCAGCCTCAGAGGCTGGACTGGTGAAATACACCAGGAGGTTAATCACCTGGTTAAGGTGAAAGCCTTCTGGAGAAACCTCAGGCTGGGGTAGAGGACAACCTTATCCCTGTGCAACACCAAATACAGAGAGAGCACTCAAACTCACTGATCCGTCTGGTGGAGGTGATCGCCACCAAGTCTTCCACGACAGGTGAGTAATCACCCCTGTGCACCGATTCAATGGCTTGCCAAGGAGCATTGCCAATGCCAACAAGTCCCAAGGTGGTGGCGGTTCACACATTAGCAGGACAAGTACTCAAGGCCTTTACTGAAGCACCCTACCACCTTCTCCTGCACCACCGCTGGCATACCAGCATGCTCCCTGTATACAGAGATGGCTGCCAGGTGCATCATGAGGGTTGTCAGCCTCTGGCTCAACTGGAAGAGGGACCACAGGTAGTCCAGACTGCTAGCCAAGGGACAGGACAAGGGGGTCTAGCTCCTTGCCTCGACACCAAATGGACAAGCGCTTTATTTGAAGGCATAGCACTGGCAGGTCAACTCTCCAGGAAGCTTCCACAACATGGAGAACCTCTTCAGAGACCTAAAGCCTGGAAATCTAGCCACTCAAGAACCAGGCTGTCAACTGCAGAGAGACTGAAGGTCTGGGTGCAGGATTTTCCACTTTGGCAGAAGAGCAGATTTGGTCATAGAAGAAAGCACCATGGAGGCCTGCTGCTAAGGCAATCTGGGTACCTGAACTTGCGTTGAGTCTGGGGCCAACAGAATTATCTGCAACTTGTCCCTCTGCACCTTGACCAGCACTCTGCATCAGAAGAAATGTGTAAAGGAGGCCTGGGGTCCAGGGATTTACAAAGGCATCCTCCATCTGTGTCCCGCCACTGTGAAAGGTGGGCATAGAATAGTCTCAGCTTTGTGTTATCCCAGGAGGCATACAAGATTGACCAGGGAAGTGCCCCACTGGGAGAACAGGTGGACCACCACCTCCTAATGCAGAGACCACTTGTAAGATGCCTTACCCAACCGACTGAGGACATCCACATGCTGGCTGGAGACCCTGGCTACATGAATCGCCAGGAGATCAGCACCCAAGCAGCGCATGAGTGTCCAGGTGTGGAGGGCCTTCCAGCACAACCACAGAGAGTGTGTGTTCAACCCAGCCTGTTCAGATAGTAAGTGGTTGTGGTATTGTCTGTATGGACCTGCAAGACCAGTCTGGACAAATGTAGCGAACTCCGTCAGAGTAAAGTGCACTGCACGGAGCTCCAGCAGGTTGATAAACGTAACAGGACTCCCTGGGGGTCCAGAGCCTGTGGGACCCCAGATGCACTCCCTATCCCACCCAAGACACATTGGCTTCAGAGTGAGTCTGCTCTGGGAGGATGAACGGAACTCGTTCCTCTAGATGTTCTGGGACTAGCCACTACTGGATGACATCCCACATTGGCGGTCACCATGACCAGCTGATCCAGGTGACCTAGGTGCCAAGTCCACTGGCAAGCCAGCTCTCACTGCAGGTGGTGTTGGTGTATATGCCAGCTGAACCACATTGGTGCAAGATGTCATGTACCCAAGCAGCCGCAGGAAGTCCTAGCATGGCACGAGTGCCCAACCTGAAATGATCCGGCAAAGGAGGCAAGATCCGCTGCCTGGTCCACTGGGAGTTCGGTCCTGACCTGTAGGGATTCCAGCTCTACCCCGATAAAGTGTATGAACTATTAGGGTTGAGTTCCAACTTGACTGGGTTGATCAGAGGACCCAAGGTGGAGCAAGTCTCTAGGGCCAGGTCCCCCAGACCACTCCATTGCCTCCCAAAATGATATCCAGCAATTAAGCTGGTCATCCAGGTATGGACAGACCCAAATCCCTCAGCACCAAAAGAAAGCTGCCACCACTATCATGAAAAGACCTGGAGATGAGGAGAGGCCAAAAGGCATGACCTGGATCTCGTAAAGAACCTTACCATCAGTGGAATGGACTGGAATGTGGGAGGTGGTGTCCAGGAGGGCCTGAGAGCAGAACCACATGCCCTGCTTATCTGGTTCAGAGTGACCATTCTGAACTTGTGCCTCTTCATAAACAGATTCAGACAGAGGATCCAGTATGGGGTGCCAACCCCCCTGTTCATTTGAGACCAGGAAATTCCTGGACACAAAACCCTGGCTGGCTGTAGCATCTGGGACACAGGCTACAGTTTTCTCTAGGAGCTGAGCTATGTCCTCTCTGAGGGCAAACATGTCCCGAGACACCAGACTCCTGTGGGACATGGGCTCGGAAGGGCGGGAGAGCCTCAAGGTAGAGCAGTAATCCTTGGCCCACTACTTTCAGCATCCATTTATCTGAAGTGATTGCAGATCAGGTGTGCTAGAAATGGTGAAGACTACCCCCATGGGACGCTGAGGCAGGGGACCTGATGGGCAGAAGGCAGCTGCCCAACCCATCACTGAGCAGCCTTTGAAGAAACTCTGGGGCTGGCCACCAGAGGAGCACCACCGCCACTGCAAGTCACCAGACCCACAATTACTCCAGCTGTGGCTGCTGTGGTTTGGGCTGTGAGGACAGAAAGGACAAACTGAAAGGGCTTCTTTGGCTTCTGTCCCATGGGGTCCTTTTGTGATGTCACCAAGTCCAGGGTGGCACTAGACTTCTCAATCCTAGTGACACGTCCATCCACCCACGGACCACATAGGTCTGTGCCCAAGAAGGGGACATCTAAGTTTGTGGTGGAAATCTGCAGTCAGGCTCTATGGGACACAGTGACCACTGCTGCCATGGATCAGGTACAGGAGTCTATGTCCAAGGCTATCTGAGGTTGGTGCTTGGATAGTGAGCAATCCCGGTCTGACTATCCTGACTGCATGTCCACAGGAAGGTGGGGAAGGACGTGATCCAGGACATCCATGAGGGTGTGACTGAAGTTGGTCATCAAGGCACAGCCTGCCTGAAGGAGACCCAGAGAGGAGACTTTAGACTTTTCACTGCATGCTCCAGCTTCTTCTACTCCTTGTTTTTGGGGAAGAGCAGTTGCCACATCCCTGACATTTCCCGTTCTGTGACAGACTGAGTGCATCATCACTCCTTCAGCTGAGGGGTGGTCCAAAAATCTGCAAAGAGAACCAGTCTGAACTGCATACTTCCAGACCATGCAGGTCAATAGCACTGTTCACAAAGCCAGATGCTGCAAAAGCTCCAACCTCTGGACCCAAAACAGCCTCCACCAAAAGAAAGGCAACCCCATGGAAACATTCCAGTAGAGGATCTCTAAGGAGTTACTTGACCTGCTTCTGGACCGGTTTCAAGGTGATTTAGATGCATTGGGAGCTTGGCGAGAGCACAGCCCAAAAGAAGACTGAACCCTGTGTAGTAGACAGCTTTTCGGCAGACTCATGTTCAAAGCCCGGGGTCCTGGAGGACTGCTTCAAGGACCCTTCAAAGTATGAAGACATCAAAAATCACCCTTTGCCATTTGTCTGAACCACCCTAGACTCACCCGAGTGGGCGATTTGGAGGGACAACAGACTGGGAAGGCAGTAGCTAGATGAATGGCCTTGGTCAGAGCCCCCTGCAAGGGCTACTTGAGTGATTGCTCCACCAGAGTCAGAGAAGCTGGCATATGCACGACTGGACTTAGTAGGGCCACAGCAGGCCAGACTGTTGAAGACCAGGGAAGCACTAGGGTCTGAGAAAGGAGCCTACCATGGCCAAGGACCCACTGATGCCTCATCGGCTCCTTGTAGTGCTGACAACTTGACAGAGCCTCTCTATCAAAGGATGAAGAGGAAGAGAAGCACTGATGGCACTTCCTGAAGGCAGAGTGCAGGAATGCAAAGATTCGATAACGCAATCTCAACCAATACCAGGACCTCTGTTGATTACAGCGTAGACTGCAAGGGGATGTGGGAGAAGGGACTATGTACAGACACGGACCGGGTCCTTCTGCTGGACCCCTGAAGGGGGCATCTTCAGAGAAGAAGTTTGCTTGGCTGGCTTCTCCTACCCCTCCTGAGAGATAGCTGAAAGGACCCGTGTCTTAGTAATCTAGTCCTCGATGTCTTCTGACAATAGGTCAAACATGTAAAGAAAAAAAATCTGCCTGCATTACAGCCAACAAGCACGATGGGGCACTATTGAGCTAGCAGCCTAACTACCAGGAAAGGCTTGGACAAGGCCTCAACGTCCATTGAGCAGTTGAAGGAATTGCAGAAGCGGGAATAGCATGCTAGTTCCCAGTCACATGACCAGTGGCAGTTTCTTGGTTTTCTTCAACTTGTCACCCCTGGAACGGCCTTCTGAGGGTCTGCAAAGATTGGCACATATCCTGAAAGGTGCAGATGAAGGAAGCCCCAATGTTTGTGCCAACTAGAAGCAGCACAGGTGCCAAAAAATGCTGTGGTCTGTCCTGCCGCCTCTCCAAAGGCTGCAAGCTGGCAGGCCAAACACTCAGCCACCCAATCCATTTTGTGGGCATCCTTAGAGTGGAACTGGGGTCCCATTCATTTGGCCAGCCGATGAGGTGGTGAGGGTACAGAGTGAGAAAAGTTACCAAGGTTTTGCAAAAGCCATAAGCCTGAGAATCATGCTCTGCAGAGGCAGTAGATGTACGAGGCATGCAGGTCTGTTTGGGACATTTCTTCACTGCAGGTGACTCCTCTCTAATCTGGGACCGGGCTGAGGTTTATCATGCATCATCTTGTAAATAAGGAAAAAAAGGTGCTTGAAAAACTTGAAAACTAGTAGAACACTGACCTACACCACATGCACAGAGCTGTGAAGGAGGAGATCAGACTTCCAGCCAAAAGGAAGATCTGATAATATGAAGTGAAGCCAAGGAGGATGGGAGAAGCTTACCATGAAGACATTCCAGCTAGATTTAGAGGGAAAAGGAAGTCTGCCAGTGTGGATAAGTGAACCATATCCATGACCCTAGAACAGACATTTTTCTGTTGGGGTATAGGTGGGCATAGAAAAAGAATTTTAATTTCCTTTTCTGTTAGCGCCTGCATTGTAAATGGGTAATTACAAATTAGTACTGTGCATCCCTACTAGGGGAAGTGGCACAGCCCAAGGCTTAGAATGTTGGGAACATGAAAATTCTGGACAGCAGCAACTCTAGTCACTATTGTCCTCACAGTGCCTCTAAATATGAATATAAATGCCATACTGGTCTACTTGACATGACAAAGCACACAATCAATCTTTATACAATGGGCAAGAATATACTGGCTCCTGATTTGCTAGCTGGCATGATTTACATGTAAATCATGCCATCACCCCACTGGAAAAGGTGCCAACCAGCCACATCAGGAACTCACCATTGCTTTAAAAAAAAAAAAAAAAAACAACATCAGACTCCTTCCCCCATGAAGAAATAGAAATTTTTGTAGGTAACCCGATTTCTCACTAGCAACCCCTGAACACCATAGCAATCCTACCCAGAGCCAACCACCCTTAATATATATTTTTTTTAAGCAACTTGGAAAATTTAGTAAAAACGACTGCATGCAGTGTAAGCATACACCTGCAACAAGGAGGCACCCTTGGTGAACATCAAATGCAAAACTTAAATCTGCGTGCTACTAACCAACATTCTAAAGTGGAACAGGTTTGTCTTGCATATCTATATAAATGCAAATGCAGCAGAGAAACTACAGAGATGTCCAGACAGACTAGCTATCAGAGTTTATAACAGAAAATGAACATTCCATGCTGGCATACCGGACAATATTCTCCTGCAGGAGCAAGGCTCCTGGGCAGGTCCCACTGACAACGTAGGAGCCAAACGAAAAGGAAATTATAGTAAGAAGAAATCGCTTCTGCAGTGCTCCACATTGTCAATAGGTAGTCATAATGTAACCCCTAGGTGGCGCTATCCCAAGTGCTACTACACCTGCCTGACTACAGACAGGTTGAGGGGCCTAGGTCCTATGGCGGGTGCCTCCACCCAGAGGTTAGACTAGCTTGTTCACAGCCCTCTGGGACACAGACACCCTTTTATTCCCTCTAGTGGCTCACACAGTACCCCGGAGTTACAGCCCCAATACCCCACGTATGCACACTGTTCACTCATATAGATACCACTTACCCTCGAGATCAATTCTGCAGCACGTCTGAGGACCCCATGTAAAATAAGGTTAAACACACAATACTGTTTCCATAAGTACCAACACCACAGACAGTATATAGTACAACAAATCGATTTATTTAGGGGGCAGTAACATGGGAGGGGGAAATCGGGTTAATTGGTGGCATTAAATCACAGTACTGTGCACACATACAGGGTCTGAAAAGTCACACTCTGGGTACCCAGGTTTTGGGGGGGGGGGCGCTAGCCAGGTACCTTGGCTGCCAGGTGCGGATGGATGGGGCCCTGTAGAAGAAAATATATGCACAACACCCAACTGTAATCCGGAGCCGGATGGCTCAGTCCGTGAAGCAGGGAAACAAGAATTAGATGACACTTGTGATTGAAAACAGACTGCAGGGGAATACCCCGATTTGTACTCACAGTACCCAAGCTGAGGACTGGATGGTAGATGTTCTTCTGGACTGCCAGAACAGGGCATGGAGACAAGGTCCTTGTGACTGGACTCCACTGCAGTTGATAGCAAACTTATTTAGTCCAAGCTAAACTGGGGTTTGCTTCCAGCTTCAGCACAGGGGACTGGAAATAGCGATTCCCCACAAGCACTACGCACATTCATATGCAAAAGGAAAGTACTATACCAGGCAGGCTGCTCCTCAGTCCCGATCGCAATTACTGCAACATATCCGGGAGCACACACAGCAGCTTCAGTTTGACAGACCGAGTGAGATTCAGCAATTTCTCCAGTCTTCTACAGGGCGAGCCTGGTTTACACACTTCTAGTGCCTTTTTCTCCTCACAACTTGGATTCAGTCCAAACTGACGCTCACAAAGGCTGCAGACCGAAACTCAGGGCCTCACACGCACTTCCCGCGTGAAACTATACACCGCAGAAGCACACAGTTCCTTCTCTTCACTGCCACAACTGATCTGATCTTTCCAATCACAGAGCAGGGCATTTCCTTTAACTCCACACTATTCTGTTGGCAGATTCAGCTGTCACTCACAATAAGAAAAAGGCACCACGGTCAAAACTACATTTCCCAGAGTCACTGGCCATACAGTAAACAAAGGTGGCTGGCTCCACAATGACAGTCCAAGTTCTGATTTGCCAGCAGCAAGCTCCATTTTAAAGGTCCCCACACTAATTGGTCCAGTTCAGCAGTTCAAAACCAGAATGGAGGGCTAGGCAAACATTTCAGACTGCAAAGAAAAGCAGGTTAGACAAACTATTTTCATTATTACTCTAAACAATTCCTGGCAGATTGTTACACCTTTTGAAAGAGCTCCCTCTGCGCATTTAGCGCTGGCAGAAATGGAGAGAGTTGACAGCAGCCCAGGCGGGACTCTGGCATTGAAACACAACCCTTCTAAATTAATTATGTCTGCAAAGCAGACAGCTCTTAGAGACAGTACATGGAGGCTCAAATAGCACTCACTTGGAACCACATTTAAACAGCTCAGACTCCGAACACTGCCCAGACTTGGAGTATTCAGGCATGCTCCTAGAAGACTTTTGGGAACCCCCATTTGCAGGGGGGGTTACAATAATGATATGTATTTGTAATGTGCCTTTCTAAAACCAAGGCACTAACAGAATATTCCAAGTACCAGTATAAACACACATACAATACTGGTTCATAAAAATCAATAAAACATTACAACTGGGTTCTAAGAAGCAGCACCCAGATTAGAAACCGGATGGGAGAGGATATTGTCCCATTTGACAACCACATACAGGAAAGGACTACCTGCCAACTGCCATCTGTAAAACTGACCAAAGGCCGCAGCAGCAGAGCTTTGAACATCCAGTCTGTAGTGCTTGGAGATCATGTGGCTGGAGGACCACGTGGCTGCCTTACACAACTCTAAAGCAGACGCCTAACCCCTATACACCCAGGAGGGGGCCATAGTCCTGACAGAGTGAGCCTTGAAGAGAACTGGATGCCTCTTCGGTGCCATGAGCCTTGTCAATGCAGGCCCTTACCCACCCAGCTAGGGTGGTCTTGAAGGCCTCTGTCTTGCTTGGTTGCTCCGAAACAACCTGTCCGATTTCCACAACTTAGTTTATCTAAGGTATGTCCCAATGGCCCATTAGAAATCTAACTTGTGCAACTCCCTTTGCGTGAGTAGGTTGCAGATCAGAAGAGAGATTTCCTGGATCACATGGAAGGCTGTAGGAACCTTCGTAATGAAAGATGGTACTGTACTAAGCACCACCTTGCCCTTATGCATGACAAGGTATGGATCTTTATGGGACAAAGCCTGGGACTCCAACCTCTTGGCTGAGCACCTAGCTACCAAGAAACACCTTGCAAGACAGCATGTCCAATGGTAATGACAAAAGCAATTCAAAAGGGTCCTTACAAAGCATTCAGAACTAGATTCAGGTCCCATGGCACAACAGGGGAATCTGAACAGAGGCCAACACCTGCTGATATAGCCCCACAGAGTATGAATTAACCTCCCTGCTAATCCCTCGGGGCAACCCCGAGGAGACTCCAAGGCCTCAAAGCCCAACCTTTTTCTACTCCTTCCTGCAAGAGTCCAAATCTGTGGAACCGTGGCTTTAGATGTACTATTGGTGCTCTCCCACCCCCCCAACCAAGCCAAAGTGTGGTCCAAATGAGAGTATAAACTGCCGACATGGAAGTCTTCTTGACAGCCATCAGGGAGTTCACCACCTTAGAGAAAACATGTTTCAAGAGTTGTCTCCTTTCAGAAGCCAGGCCATGAGCTGCATTGCTCCCGGACCAGGATGCAGAATGGGCCCTTCAGAGAGAAGGTACCCCATGCACTGGAATGCAAAATGGTGCACACTGAACTAGGTTCACCAAGTCAGAGTACCATGGTCTTCTGGGCCACTCTACAGCCATTAGCAGCAAGCTTCCTCTAGAGTGCCTTATTTTGTGTATGACCTTGAGGAGGAGCAGTAGAGAAAGGAAGACATACGCTCTGCCGAAATCCCACATTCTTGACAAGGCATCCATTGCCTCTGCCTGTGAAAACCAGGAGTGTTAGAAGAACTGTTGAATTTGAGCATGAGGCGAACAGATTGATCAGAGGATGACCGGACCCCTTGATACAGAAAAAATTACTTAGCACAGTAATATTGTTTCTTCCAAGGGATCTTGCAGTATAATTAGACAAATGCAGTCAGCCTAGAATCAGACTGCCCTGGAAATGTAGTGATTTAATATGGAATGTATGCAAATAAGAATGCTACATTCAGACTGCTGCTTCTAGGTGGCCTGTGTTCCATCCAGTCAGATTCATTTTTGTAGTTGAAAAATACTAGACTATCCAAATTAAATTCTAACCCTAATAATAATAATAATAATAATACCACCACCACCCACCCCCCTGGTGAAGAGGACTGGCTTCAAACATAAAACCACAACAAAAGGAGAGCTACACCCCCTAGTCTTCTGTGTCCCTCAATAACAAAAAAGTTAAGCCAATTGTAATGCCCCTCCCAAATGGGGCTTACCTTATTGCACCTCCGGTGTTCTCCCACTACTGCTGGCATTCCAGTTTCCTTCACGGCACTTCCTGCCACCTGGCCATTCCCCTAATGTCACAAGTGTCCTCTGGTCCCACCAAATGCCACCAATAACTGTCTAGCCCATTTCGTGCTTAAAAATTGAACTGCGAGCTGCTGGCATGTTTCTGTGCCGCCATCCCTCGCGCATGCACCTGTAAGCACTTTCATTTACTGACTGCTCGGTTTTGTGGTCAGTTGGGAGGTTTTTTGGTCCCAGTTCCCCGCTAAATGGGGACCGGTGACCTCATATGGGTCCATGAGAAGCCCCTGGAGTCCAAATGAAAAAATTACTCACCTTAGTAATTGTGTTTCTTCTAATGGAGTCTTGCTGTATTCTGACAATCTGCAGGTAGCTCCAGCCTTTAAACTGCCCCAGTGGGTAGAGGGTTAATTTTCTATGCAGTGCATAGAACATTGAGCTCGAGCTCAGTTGAGGTCTGTCTGCAGCACTTTGAAACCCAACAGTCAGATTCTTACAAGCAAACACTCACTATGTGGAAATTGTAAAAAACATTTTTAACTAGCCAACTGGCAACAGAAAGTTTTGGATTTCCAAAGGAAGACTCAAGTCAGGAAACCCCAAACCTATCCAAAAATAAGATAATACAAAAGCACCCAGATAAAATAGAGGGTGTGCATGAAGTACCCTTGGGGTGCAACACTGCGCCCGCCAACCCACTTCCCAAAACCAGGTTCTGAGGGGGAGGCAGAGAGGGAGGTCAGAATACAGCAAGACTCCATTAGAAGAAACAACATTACTAAGGTGAGTAATTTTTTCTTCAAACATGAAGTCTTGCTGTATTCTGACAATCTGCAGACTACCAAGCAGTACCTCCATGGAGGAGGGACAGAACCTACTTTGGGAATAGGCTCTGAAGTACTGCTGTGTCAAACAGAGCATCACTTCTAGTCTGGATATCCAGAGAGTAATGCTTGGTACAGGTATGGACTGTCTTCCAGGTGACTGCTTGACAAATTTCTAAGAGGGATAACCCTGGCAGCAGCCAGGGAAGCAGCTGTACCTCTTGTGGAATGAGCCCTCAGGCCTGAGGGTGGAATTTTTCCCAGTTTCTCATAGAATTGTATACAAGAAACAATCCACCTGGCAATAGTTCTCTTGGTGGCAGGTTTGCCCTTTCCCACTTCCCCATAAGTGAGGAACTGGAGGGAATCAAACCTGTGACCCTTGGTATGCTCCATGCATTAGCCAAGGGCTCTTAACATCTAAACTGTGTAGCCTCCTCTCTCCTGAGGAAGAATGATCAGTGAAGACGACGGAGAGACAGTGATTCAAATGGAAGTCGGAACCCCTTTGGGCAAGAACCTCCTGTTGGTTCTAAGGACCACTTTATCTCTATGAAAGGAAATAAAATCAGGTTCCACTGACAGGGCTTGCAATTCACCGATACATCTGGCAGACGTAATTGCTACCAAAAAACAGTTTTCCAAGACAAGTACTTAAGCTCTGCTGAGGACATAGGCTCAAAAGGAGGTTGCATAAGTTGAGCAATGCAAACATTTAAGTCCCAGGCAGGGGCAGGATCCCTAAAGGGAGGATTGGTATGAAGCAATCCCTTGAAAAATTTACAGAACACAGGGCGAGATGATAGAGAGGAAGGCTTTCCCACTGACAAAAGCAGGAACAGCTGACAAGTGTACCTTGACAGTAGCTGGTCTGAGGCCTAGGCCATTAAGATGGACCATATAATACAGAACTGTAGGCAATTCAGCCGTGTCTGGAGAGAGATGCTTCTTGGAACACCAAATGCTGAATCTTTTCCATTTGGAGTCACAGGTCTTTCTGGTGGCAGGCTTTAGAGAGTGAGAATATCCAGAACCCCTTGGGACAGATGCAAATCTGCATACTCACTATTCAAGAGCAATGCCTTGAGATTGAGAGACCGAAGATTGGGGTACCAAATCCTCCCCTGAGAGGAGGTTAACAGGTTGTAATTCCTGGGAAGAGACAGGGGAAGATGGACTGCTAGGGACAGTAAGAGGGGGTACCAGGGGTGCCTGGCCCAATCTGGGGCAATCAGAATCACTTTGCATGGTTGTGACCTTACCTTGACCAGAACCTTGAACAGTAGAGGAAAGGGAGGGAGGGAAGGCATAGAGAAATTTCCCTTCCCAGTTCAGAGCATCCAGAGGTACTGAACCCAAGACTGGGGGGCTGCAATAAAAGAGGAAGTTGGTGATTGTCTGGGGCTGCAAAGAGATCCATCTTTAGAATGCCCCACCTTAAAAAAAAAAAATCACAACACCAGAGGGTCCAGGGACCATTCGTGATGGCCCTGGGAGATCCTGCTCAGTGCATCTGCTAGCACATTGTCCTTCCCTGGAAGGTGGACTGCTATCAGAGAAGTCTGTAGGGAATAAGCCAGGGACCATAATTTCATGGCTTCCATGCACAAGGCCGTGGACAGAGTGCCTCCCTGCTTGATGTACATGATGGTGGTGGTGTCTGTTCTGACCTGAACCACCTTGTTCTGCACAGAGAAAGCTTGCAGAGCCAGGAAAAACTGCCCTGAGTTCCAGAAGATTGATATGAAGAAGGATTCCTAAGGGAACCACAGTCCCTGGGCTGTGAGAGCCCCCAGATGGGCTCCCCCACCCCAAAAAGGAAGCATCCGTGGTAAGGACCACCGAATGAGACTGAGTGACAAATGGGATCCCTTGCCTTAAATTGTCCTGATCCTGCCACCATTGAAGGGCTTGGATCAGTGTCTGAGTCACTGGAATCAGTTTTGCAAGAGGATCCTTCTTTTGGGACTAAAAGGCCCTCAGATTAAACTGAATGTCTCATCTGGAATCTTGCCCCTTGGACCACTGCTGTAGAAGCTGCCATGTGGCCCAAGAGCTGAAGGAAGGAAGTGCCTTGCAGGTCGGGACACCTGAAAGCTGAAGGAAGAAGCCAGTTCTATAAGAATACTTGCCCTTTCCAGGGGAAGAAGGCTCTTGCTTTGACTGTATCTAGCTCTGCCCCTATAAAGGTAAGAAGCTGCACCGGTTCGAGAACCAACTTGGGGAGGTTGACAAGAAACCCCAGGGAAGTGAGCACTTGCTGGGTCACTTGTAGGTCTGACTTGACTTGGTCTGGAGACTGACCCACTAAGAGCAGTCATCCAGGTATGGAAAAATGGAAATCTTTTGTCTTCTTAAAAAGGCAACTACTACTGCCAGACACTGAAAACCCTTGGAGCTGATGTTAGACCAAAGGGCATTGCATTGAACTGATAATGGCCTGAGGGCAACTTGAATCAGAGGTACTTTCTGTGGGAGCACCTGATGGTGATGTGAAAGTAAGCATCTTTGAGATCCAGGGAGGCTAGCCAGTCCCCTGGCATTAGAGGGGATAATTATTCCCAGAGTTACCATCTTGAACCTTGGTTTTAAAAGATGTTTGTTCAGGTATCTTGGATCTAGGATGGGTTGCCACTCCCGTCTTTTTGGGGGGTAAGGAAGTACCTGGAGTATAGACCTTTGCCCCAGTGCAGGGTAGGAACTCTATGGCTCTTCAGGCCAGAAGAGATGAAACCTCTGCCTCTAGGGAGAGGGTTTCGGAGAAACTTGCAGGTGGAAAAGATCCGACTCTTCTCTTCGGAAATTTTTTGAAGCTGAGAACCAGTCCCTGGCTTACTACTTCCAGGACCCACTTGTCCGAAGTAACAGACACCCAGGCCTGGACAAAGTAAGCCAGCCTGCCCCCCTACAGGGATAGGAGAGTCGACCCGGGTAGGCCCATCAGGGTGTCTGTTTGGCAGGGGCCTTAGGCTGAGGAGTGGATGCAGTCCTGCTGAGCCCCCTTCTGCCTCTCCCTCTCAAGAACCCCCTCTGTGAAAAGGGAGAAGAGGCCTGTGCTTGGTAGAAAGGCCTATGAAAAGACCTGCCCCTAGATTACTGCCTTTGAGGAGTTGCCTGCCTCTCCTGGCCTGTGCACTCCTATAAGTGGTCCTATATTTGTCCGTCTTTTTCATGTAATTCTCTGCTCCCCAAACAGAGAATTACCTTCCACAGGGAAATCCATGGCCTTAGCTTTGGTGTCCTGTGAGAGGCTAGTACATCTGAGTCAAGCCATTCTCCGAAGAGCCACAGATGTAGCCATGACTCTTGATGACATATCACTGGAGTCCACAGCAGCATGAAATTGTACCTTAGATGCCTCAATCCCATCAGCAGCCACCTCCTCCAGCTCCTTGGCCAGCTGGGGGGAGGCCTGTTTAGCCAGTGCCAGTACAGTGTCCCACCTGGACTTCTGGTACCTGGCTGCATAGGCCATATAATTAACCTGCCCGAGTCCCAAAGAGGATGCCATGTATTGTTTCTTTGCCAAGGCATCCATCCTCATGGAGTCTTTATCCGGGGGTGTGAAGCCAAGGGAACATTAGCCCTGTCACAGGCTGCAGCCTGTATGACCTCAACATGGTTGCACTGCAGATAGAAAAACTCTGCGTCTGAGCCGGATAAGGTATACCTCTTGTCCATTCTTCTAATCAACAGGAGGTACAGAATTAGGAGACTAAAATTTGTGTCCGTTTCCCAAATGATTTGTGTAGGGGAATAGACAGCCTCCTGGACTCTGGGATGTCCATCATTTCAACAAAATCAGGCTCCTCCTGATCCTCTGTAGTATAGGCAGTATAGCGCAGCAGGAGGCAGTATAGCGCAGTGGTCTAAGGCTCTGAGCTGCAAATCTGGTGACATCCAGCAGGCCAGACCTTTGTTTGAATCCCACAGCTTCCACTTGCATACTGTGTGACCCTGAGCAAGTCACAACCTCCTTGTGCTCCCTGGTCGCTCCTGTAAAAAAAAAAAAAAGCTTTCAGCTTAGTGTGCTATACCTGGTTAAACTACAAAAAAAATAAGCCTCCTCCATAGGGAGCTGGAGAGTTTCAGCCACTTTCCTGTAGAACAGATAGTGGGGAGGGCACTCAGAACCTAGGAAGGGAAACAGCAGAAGGTCCGTCTGGGGAGATGTCCGGTTCAATGGGCACATCCAGACTTTCTTCTGCATCATACTCATCTTGCTCATAATCCCCCTCCTCAAATTCTGGTTCATAAGAATCTTCAGGGGCATAATCCTGAACCGGAGGAACCGACCGAGCCGAACCCCTAACTAACGGAGCCGGATTGGACGGAACCGGGTGAAGCGATTCAACAATTCAAATCGCTCGGGCAATCTCATCAGCGGTCAGAACATGAACCTCCGGATCTGAACCAGCTGATTTTATTTTACATTTCTTTTTCATAGAAACTGATCCCTCAGGATTGGCTCTCCTCTTGCCCGAAAAAGTATTGCCCTGGTCAGAGGGCACTCCTGGTTCGGTCGGAACCAAGTCGGGCTGGCCATCCAGGTCAGAGGACTTCTGGGCACCCCCCCCCCCCAGTCTACCTAATCTTTTCTCCAGGGTAGACTTAGGAAAGTTTTTACAAATTTGGCAGTCTAACAAGGTGGTCAAACCCCAGACAAACACAGGTGGTGTGGGGAATCAGCCTTAGCAAAGACCTCCCCACACTCACTGCAGTGTTGAAACCCAGTGGGCCCGGTTTTTTTCTTGGGTTTCTCAGACATGGCTAACCTAACCAAACTTACTCTTTTCGGCAGCCACCAGGCAAGACTCCCTTATCGGTTTCTAACAGTGTTATGGGTATTGGAAAAACGTTAAACACTGTTTGTTTTTTGTGTTTTTTTAAACAGATAAGGACCGGTAACCATACACTAAAGAAAAAAAATACGAGTTCAATATATTGGATCGGTTCAGCCAAACCGATAAAAAATACAAGTTTTACAATTTCCACAAATAAATAGAGAAACTATCTAAAGTACTCACGGTACAGCAGACAGAGCCTGAGCAGACAATGTGGAAATAAATTCGGAATGAAACAGACAACTTTAACAGACTCAACTGAGCAGAAAGAAATCTCCGGAACGACTGTTCAGTGAGGCAGAGTAAAGAATCTGATGGCTGGGTTTCAAAGTGCTGCAGACAGAGACCTCAACCGAGCTAAACTCAATGTTCTATGCACCGCATAGAAAATTAACCCTCTACTCTCCGGGGCAGTTCAAAGGCTGGAGCTAACTGCAGATTGTCAGAATACAGCAAGACTTCATGTTTAAAATGAAAGTTTTCAATCATGCTAAACGTGGGGATTATTAATTTTTTTTTTTTTTGGCTCCCCTCCTTGCAACTCTCCCCTTCCTCGGGAGACATCTATGGCCTTTTCAGCCCTCATTCACCCACCTGGTGACCGGTGCAGTCCATCCCTCATGCAGCCATGGTTATACCCCCAGGTGGGTATGGGGTGGGGGTCCTTACACCCTGAACATCTGTCTTTCGTCAGGATGCTGTCACTGGGCCGGTGGGGGCATTGAGGATCGGGGCCTGGTGCTCCATCTACAGGGAGCGCTGTGAGGTGTTTTTCCGGTGTTCTCTTGTGCAGTGTCACGGACGTCAAGGCGCTTGAGCGCAGACATCTGGCACATCACCCCCTGTTAAGTGTTGGGCTTGTTGTATCTCGGGTCTCCACCCAGGGCCAGACAAGAGCTGAGCTCTGGCTTCCCCCCTCCCTCCCGGAGGATACTAGCAGTCCTTGGGACGCTCAAGCCTTCTCCCCCGCGGCCGGCCCTCCAGCTCCATTCCCGAACCCGGGTTGCTGGCGTTGCAAGTAGAAATCCAACCACTGCACCGGCAGGCCAGCCTATGAATATTAATGAGTAGCTGTCTGCCACCTAGAAGAGTCAGTATTGTAGCAGCAGCAACAGCGTAGGGGAGTAAAATACAAAAATGTGCATGAGAGAAAAGTTGGGGCTTCATAAATGTCGGGACATTGGCCAATAAAATAATTTCCCTGGCTGCACCAGGATGTTGAATTTGGGGACAATATAAAGGATTGTGAACTAGCAGTCATACATAACAAGGATATTCTTGTATCGAGAGGTTTCCTTGGTAACAGATGACCTCAAGAGCACAGCTCGAGAGGTAGTCTGTTACCAAGGGAACCTCAAGATACACAAAAAAGGAAATTCTTGTATGACTGCTCATACAATCTTTTAGTGTATGGGCAGGCACATCATAGAAGATCACAAAACCAGCTGGAGAAGACAGATTAAAAATGTACACTTTTTTAACAGAGTGTGCTGTAGATGTTTCTGCAAGTTCAAGATAAAAAAAAAAACGCAACTTCCAGCTTCACTGGATTGAGGAAAGCAACTATGTGGCAGCATTCCAAGTTGTTATGCTGCAGTAGTGACATAGCTAGTGCAGCATAACAGCTGTGATGACAGCTACTGCAGCATAACAACTCCATTCTCCATCTTTCCAGGGTATAACCAGTGAGTCTGGACATAACCTGTGCATGCACTGTGTGGATTAACGATTCCCGGTCTCCCACTGCATCCTAATGAGATCCTTTGTTTCTCCCTCAATATAGGCCGCCTGCACATCCCTGCCCACCAAACGACCAGCCCGGCCTCCCAAAGGAACCGAAGTTAGCTCCCTCCAGGAGCAGACCCCGCGGGTGCGGACAGAGGTAATTAAAACTTACCTCAAGCAGCAGCACCCTTGCTAGGGGGGTTGTTTTTACAGACTGAATTCTCACTATTTACTACACAGCAGACTTTCGGCTGTGAGGAGCTGCTACAGTTCACCGGAATGCTACATGGGGTTGTAGGGGTGTTTAAACCGTGTCTTGTACAGAGTGTATTGTCAGATGGGGGGCCTCACTAGCAGCTGCAGTACGTCTTTGGGGCTCACTGAAATGTTTGTCTGTTTGAACGAGCGTACAGCTATTTTAGTCTGCATATGTAGCTTTCCTGAACCCAGTGTAGTCAGAATCTTTCCAGGGTATAACCAGTGAGTCGGGACATAGCCTGTGCATGCGCTGTGTGGATTAACGATTCCTGGTCTCTCGCTGCATCCTAATGAGATCCTTCGTCTCTCCCTCAATATAGGCCGCCTGCACATCCCTGCCCACCAAATGACCAGCCCAGCCTCCCAAAGGAACCGAAGCTAGCTGCCTCCAGGAGCAAACCTCGCGGGTGCCAACAGAGGTAATTAAATTTACCTCAAGCAGCAGCACCCAACAGAGTGATTAGCCGTCAATACGCTGTACCGTCGACTGCCCCACCACCAGCCTGGCTCGGCACTAGCTATATAGTTGCTGTCTTGTGACATCAATTCCTCGTGCCTTGTTTTACTAAGTCCCCACTTTTCCATTTGCAGGTTATACCTGCCAGCCCAGAGGGACCCACACACCCACCTCAAGCTCCACTACCTGTCTCTTCCCCCCAACTTCCTGGAACCTCTTACCTCCTGTGCCACCTCCTCTCTGCAACTCACACCGACCTTTCTGCCCACACCTCTTCCAGCACCCAGCCCCACAACTTGCCCTACATCCGGACTCCTAACTGCACCCCCAAACCTACACCTAGTGACCACTAGGAGTCACTATTTATCACCCTGTTTTTGGCCCAACCCAGCTTGCATCAGACCCCTAGAATGTGGATCTTTGCTCTCATCCAGGCACTCCTCAAGAACCTTGTACCGTGTCCACCAGAGTCCGTGTCACTACCACTAATTCAAAGTGGTATCTACGCTTGCTGGACGGCAACCAAAATACTTCTACCTTTCTGCCCTGCTGCTACTGCAAGCACCACGTTACTCCACCTCCTCCTAAAATGCCTCCCCCTCATATTTACTCTGGTACCTATGACCCAGCAACCAGGCAGCCCTCCTGGTACACTGGCCCTAGCAACAATTCTCCCGGACTTAAGAACCCACCCCACAATGACCATTTGCCCTTACCCACAGCACCCATCCCCAGGTTACCTCCCCACTGCCTACCCTGGCTCCCTCAGGTGGCTAATCACCCTCGCCCTCCCGACCTTGCAGACCCTGCCCATTCCCTGCTCCCCGACGGCCTCCTCCCCACCCCCAAATACCCACCGAAAGCTCACTCATCACCGCCCCCTAACCAGAGCCATGAACCTCCTATTACTCCATACAGGCAATATACATCCCAACCCAGGCCCCACCCTGACTAGCCCCCCCAACTGGGACCGCCGGTCTCCGCATAGCCTCCATGAATATATGCAGCATACTTAAATTTGATTCCCTCCAATGCTGGGTCATGCTGCATAAACCAGATGTCATAGCACTGGTGGAAACCTGGCTATCAAAATCCACCCTCCCCCCGGACTACTGTGTCTCACTACCAGGATACACCCTATACCGGGAGGATCATGTAGGCAAATGTGGGGGAGGCTGTGCTATCTATACCAGGGACTCACTGGGCTAGCACTCCCTGCCCCGGTTCTTGTAAACGGGGTGCAGGCCCTCACCCCTTAAACTTACACTTGACCCCACGAGGGGCCCCCTATCTCACTACTGCATACATTCCCCCAAAACAACAAAATCTGGCAATGTTATCCTTAACTGATTATCTTGCCACCCTCCAACACAAGGTTGACCAAATCCTTGTGGGGGACCTAAACGTGAACTGGCTCAATGCCTCCTCCACCACCCGGGACACCTTCGCAGCTATGGATCTGATGCAACTCATTTCCCAACCCACTAGAGTAAACACTAAGTAGTACCAGTACCCTTCTAGATGTAATCATCATAAACCGCCCCAAAAAATCCAAGATATCCAGGTCCTCCCAGACTCTGATCACTCCCCTATCCTATTCCACTGGACGACCCCCACACCCCAACTTAAAGCCCAATCCACACTCCGCCGGCACCTCAGACCTGGTGGGCTAAAAAGTCTCAAACGACTTCTTGCCCAGATAAACTGGTCACCCATACAGCATGCGCCTGACAGATACTGCCCTCACCTTCTCCCAAACCTTTAACAAAGCCTGTGACCTTTTCGCACCCCTTACTGGAACCTGAACCAAAAAGCTCAGTGCGCCCTGGGTTACCCCTGCCCTACATCAACTGCTCAAGCACAGGGATAACCTATGGCACCTTGCCACTGAAACAGGCCGGATAGCTGACAGGCATATAATGCGGCGCGGAACAAGTTCACCTGGGCTATCCCTTAAGGCAAAGGCCACCCATTACCAGGCCACGCTCACCTCCTCCTGGGGGTGTGCGTGAACGTTCTGGGACAACGTTAAACAATTGAATGGGATTGCGCTCCCCGCCCCCAATCCCAGACCACCATTGGCGGCACTACCTCTACTGACCCGGCTTGCATAGCCAGCTTCCTAAACACAACCTTCACGGACCTTAGCTCGGTCCTCCCCAGCAATTTCTTTGACCCTCCCCCCACTCCCTACCAGCCCCTGTCATCCAATGCCCTTGTTTTCACCTACACAGGGTAACTGACCAGGAAGCCAGACCGCACCTGTTCAAAGCATTAAAGAGCAATAGTCCCGGCAGCGACTCCCTGGACCCCAGCATTCTCCGTCGGGTGCTGGATCAGGTACTTGCTCCGCTCACCACCCTTCAACAAATCCCTCTGCCTGGGGCAATTCCCATCTGCATGGAAAACGGCCATAGTTATGCCCATACACAAAGGTGGTGACCGGTCCATTGCCGGGAACTACCGACCTATCTCCATCCTCCCACCCCTCTCCAAAGCTCTTGAAAAGCTGGTGGCAGCTCAAATCACTGAGTACCTAACCAAATACCACAACCTCTGCCCAGAACAGCACGGCTTCCATGCAGGGCACAGTACCGGTATGGCACTAATTGAGTTTTCAAACTTCACACACTCCTCCCTGGATGCCGGCTCCCTAGCCGTGGCAGTGTTTGTAGATCTCTCAAAGGCCTTTGACACTGTCCCACCCCCTCCTGCTGGATGCCCTGTCCCACACTGGCCTCTCTACTGGGCCGATCTCTTGGTGCACTAGCTACCTGACTGCTCGCAATGTGTCAATCAACAGGCCCTTCGGGAGTCTCCGGGGTAAAGGAATCCTCTGCTTCTATGAAGCCCGCTTCCTCCACATGGTCCTCCAGTCAGAGGGAGTCTAAGCCTGATGTCGGTCCCACCAAAGCTCGCCCAGACAAGGCTGTCGCTTACCCCTTCAGGGGAGCGTCCAACCAAAAACTCCTCCCAACAAGACCGCATCTCCTTCGTGGCCTTCCTCAGGCAAGGGAGTCTGTTGGACACCAGCTCCACTGACGTCTGCCTGGATTTGACCAAGTCTGACGTGCCGGTTCCACCAATGCCCACTTGATCAAGAAGCCTGAGTCTGACGCCCCGGGTTCTCCACGCCGTCTCACCACGTTGCCCTCGGAGGTCCCCGTGTCTCCTCTACTGACCCCCGGGGATTATAATCCTCCTTCCCCGGTCGTCACAGAGGATACTGGGATGCTTCTGTCGGGGAACCCTCCTCCTGTGCCGGACCCCCTGATGCTAGATCCTCAGATGCTGGCTGACCCAACTCCATCCGGTGTCCCTTTACCTGGTGATAGGCCTATTCCTCTGTCAGGTTTTTCAGACACACTCAAAGGTATACCCACACTAGGCCTGTCTCCCGCAGGGCCAGTGTTCCCATAGTCTGGCCCACCATCAGAGCCCCTGGTGCCAGGGTACCAGACACCACAATACCCAACGCCACAATGCCAGGTGCCGGGCTACCCACTCAGGTTATGGATACTCCTTTGATGGATACCCTCAATATCCATATCCCCACTCCACCTCCACCACGCTCTCCTCAGCCGCCAGCGGATCTGAAGGAAACCTTGGCCTCCTGGTGGGCTGAGGCCAAGGCTCAGCTCACCAGGTAGGTAGTTGTCTACAAACGCCAGAACCTATGCAGGATCCTCTACATCAGACTGGAGACTCCTCTCTCCCCCCTTACCCAGACACCAAGAGAGCCCTCTCTGGTGCCTGAGGCGAAATCGTGCCCCATGGAACTCTCCAGAAGACCGTCCCTCCCCCTCATAGGGAGGAGTCGTCTTCCTCTTTGTCAGACTTCTGACTCTGACTCAGAGTCCGGCCACTCTGATCCCGAAGGTAAGCCCCATACTCTAACTCCCCAGGCTGAGATCCTCTGGAGGACCCTTCCTTTCTGGAGTGGAGGAAAATCCAGGGAGTACATCAGTGGCAAATGGTGGAGCCAGACCCACAGCATAAAAAAACTTGCTGCCAATCTGGGTCTGCCAGAGACACTGATCCCACCCTGGATAGAGCCTTGCACAGATCTTGTTTCCACCATTTGGAAACAACCTTATGCGTTGGCCCCCTTCCGAGGAAGGTGGACAGGCTATACCAGGTTCCCGATGGTGTAGACCTTCTTAGCCTTCACCCCAAGGTGGATTCGGTTATAATCTGCACCACTCATGGCTGCTCCGACAGTCCCAAACACCTCATCTCGTCTCCGCCTGATAAGGAATCCCAGCTTCTGGACCAGGAGGTCATTTGGACATTCAGAAAGGGCCAATGTATTGCTTTAAATGTTATGCAAAGTTGAAATATTGCTAAAATCAAAAGTGCCAATTGGCCTAACTTTAAGCTGTATCCCCTACCCCTTATTTTAATTTCTAAATAAATCTGTTGCTTGTTTAAATGTTAATCTGGTCCATGAGCATATTACTACAGAGTGCTGGGTTAAAGCAAATAGCTGAATGGTACTGTGTTATTGCCAGCCACTTTCTTACAGGTGCTCAGGGTGTATGCCAAGTTCCAGACCCTGATGGTAAGTGGTCACGTCAGCATATTATTAGCACTCTCCCTCAATTGCGAATTGAATGCACAACAAGGTAGTTATTGTAATTTCAAGTGTGGAGCCACTAGGTGGGTTGGTGGGTGGTTATAGCACCCCAGAGGGCTATACCAAAGCAGCTAAGCTACCCCTATACGATTCCTCCAGGTGGAGGCATCCGTTCACATAACTCAGGCCCCTTAACCTGTGTATAACCACACAGGTAGGGGTAGTATCCCATAGGAAAGCACCACCTAGGGGTTACACAATGATTCGTGGCAACATTAAGAACTCCCATGAAAATATTGCTGAACCTGATCCAGTTTATGTAAGGGGAGGCAAGGTGGGAGGTCTAATCGTACTGTGAGATCCCTTGGAAGAAATACTACTGTGGTCAGTGATTTTTTTCCTTCAAACCCTGGAATCTCCCAGTATGATTAAACACAAGCAGACTACCAAGCAGTGTCTTGGGAGGAGGGTACAGAACCTACTTAGGAAAAGGTTTTGCAATACTGCAGTGCCAAACCTTGCATCACTTCTGGACTGGACGTCCAGGCAATAGTGCTTTGTGGAGGTGTGGATTGTACTCCAGGTAGCCATTAACAGATTTCCGGTAAGGGAATGTCCCTTGCAGCTGCCACAGAGGCAGCAGTTCCATGACTGGAATGTGTCTGGAGGCCCTGTGGTGGCTATTTCTTACCCTTACTGTAAGAAAACTGGACGCAGAATACTATCCAGCGAGCAACTGATACCATAAGTTATAACCAATCTGAGGTCCTTAGTACAGCTGGTATAGTAGCTGTGGAATCTACATCCAAATTATGAATTTTCAGTTCCCCTGAACTGGACTTAACTGTGAGGAATACAGGAAAGGTGATGAGATTGGTTCAAATGAAAGCCTAGCCAATACTACTAGTAGTTTCCCTTCACCACCCTTCCCTGTCCCACTACCCAAGACCAGCTTTGGCTCATCCTCACCCCCATGTGCTCACCACTCACTCTTCCCATACCCCCCACCTCGCCCCCATGTGCTCACCACCCACTCTCCTTCCTCTCCCCATACCCCCTTCCCCCCCATGGTCCTCCCCGAACCCTTTACATACCACTCTGCCCACCACCCCCATTTCTCTCCACCCCACTTTCTTTTCTCACCTACCCCTAGATCGCCTCCTATTTATTCCTATCAACCTCACTTTGACCCCCGCCTACCAGGACAATGCCTCCCCAGGCTGCTACTCACTACCTAACCCTAGCCCCACTCTGGTTGGCATTCTCCACCATAGTTCGGGCTCCTGAATTTCCTGTCTGACCTGCTCTCAATTCTGAGCAGCTTACTCCAACAAAGCAGTCATATTCCTTGCATTCTGGTTGAACTGATGCGGAAATCTCCTTGTGAATTTCTAAGCAGATTGAGAATCAAGTGTTAGTTATCTCATGTTAGGAGCACTATGAAGTAACCAGTGCTACTCTATCACCCAAGCAATCATTAATATGTTATTTTAATTTTTTGTTCATTACTTGTATCTTGTAGAACCTATGTATTCTCTGTTACTGTTTGTTTTCTGTCTTGGACCATGTCTGACCTGAAACTTTCGTAAAACGAGCCTTTGGCTCAAAGGTATTTAATCCCAAACTGAAATAAAAATAAATAAAAATGAAACAGATACCACCTTGGGAAGAAATTTCCTGTTGTAAGGACCACCTTGTCCTTATGGAAGATTGTGTAATTAGGATCAGTGCAGAGAGCTTGGAGCTCACACACTCTTGCTGAAGCAATTGTTACTACAGTTCTCCAGGTGACATTTCAGGTCAGCCATAGCCATTGGCTCAAAGGGAGCTTCCATGAGTTATGCACAGTGGCTGGTTCCCTACAAGGAGGCAACAGATGTGCCAAGCCTTCGACAAACTTTCTAAAAATATGGTGTGAAGCTATTGTTCTCAGAGCACCTACAGGCAGATAAGCAGATACTGCTGCTAAATCAACCCCAAGGGTTGCAGGACTCTGGCCTAAAGCCTGCAGGTGCACAAGGTAGTCAAGCAGAGTAGGTACACTTGCCTTGAAAGGATTGATGTGCTTAGACTTGCACCAGATGGAAAGTCTTTTCCACTTTGAAGTTCAAGCCTTTCTGGTTGAAGTTTTCTTGAAAACTCAGGATGTTAAGGACTTCTGACAATTTAAACTCAGACACTTCTAACCCCTCAAGAACCAGGCCTTCAGGTGAAGAGTTGAGGTTCGGAAATACTGTCAGACCTTGAACATGTTAGGAGATTGCATCTGAGAAAGATAAATGGGTTGCTTGGTGGACAGGGTGAGTAATATAGGGTACCATGGCTGCATAGCCCATTCTGCAGCAACCAGGATCATGGTTGCAGATGGACTCCTGAGTTCGATAAGCACTCTGCAGTAGAAATGGAGGAAAAGCATACAGGAATTTCCCTGTCCAATCCTGGGCCAACGCCTCCATGGGCAATGTGCCCAATAAGGGGAGCCTGCAGCAGAGAAGCAAAGTTTTCTTTTGAGGCAAACAGATTTCTGGAGTGCCCAAGCGTCTGAAAACCGTGTCAAATACTTGCTTGTTTAAAGCCCATTAGTGATGATCCTGACAGAATCTGCCAGTGTACTGTCCTTCCTCAGAAGATGAACTGCTGACAGATGCACCTCCAGGGAATATGCTAGGGACCAGGTTTTCACAGCCACTGTGCACAGCCTTGTGGATCTTGTACCTGCTTACTAATGTACCACATGGTGGTTGTGTGGTCTGACCTGGACAGACTCACCCTCAGTTGAGGGAGCAAAGACCATTAGGGCAAAAGGGACCACTCAACTCTAAGAGGCTGCTATGCAACATGGATTCCTGAGGGGACCATGTCCCACTGTTCGTGAGATTGCCTGTGTGTTAACTCCCACCCTAGGAAGTTAGAGTCTGTTACGACCAGTGTGGTGCTGTTGCTGAAAAGGGATGCCCTGCCTGAGATTGTCCCTTTCTTTCCACCACTGCAGAGCCAGTAGCAGAGTTCTTGTAACTGGCACAAGCTTTAAAATGGGATCCCTACTTTGGGACCAATGAGAACTCTGGTGGTATTGAACACCTCATCTGAAAACTGGATCCTGATACTACTGTGGTAGTTGAGGCCATGTATCCTAGTAATGCTAGGAACTGCCTTGCAGTCCTGGGCTGACCCAAGGCAAAGAAGTTTGCTAGGGTTGGTAAATTTGTCACCCTATCCTGAAGGAGAAATGCCTTGCCCTGGACAGTATCCAGTTCTGCGCCAATGAATTTCAATGACTGAACTGGTTCCATCCGATACTTGAGTATTGATAAGGAAACCCAGAGACTCCAGGGTACTTTGGGTGACACTGATGGAATCCTTTACCTCCTGGTAGGACTACCCGATGACTAGCTGGTTGTCCAGGTAAGGGGGGGGAACTATGATTCCTTGCTTTCTGAGGTAAGCAGACACCAGTACTAAACACTTTTTGAATACTCTTGGGGCAGAAGTGAGCCCAAAGGGGAGTGCTGAAAACTGGTAGTGCCCCGAAGGCAGAGTGAACCGTAATACTTTCAGTGGCAAGGTCTGATTGGAATGTGAAAGCAAGTATCTTTCAGATCCAGAGATGCCAGCCAGTTTCCTTCCTTTAGAGAAGGAACAACAATGGCAAGTGTTCAGGAATCTGAGGTCCAGGGTTGGCAGCCAATCCTCATTCTTTTTGGACAGAAGTACCTGGAGTACATGCCCTTCCCCTTCAGGTGGGAGGGACAGACTCTTGCTCTGGCTTGTAGAAGCTTTTTTTTTTTTTACCTCCAATTCCAGCAAAATTGTCTCTCCAGGGGGTTGAAGGCCAGAAAGCTCTGCGACCCTGGAGTTTTGGAAACTGCTTGAGCTGTAGACAAAGACCCTGACTCTCTGCCTCCAGAACCCACTTGTCTGTGGTGATGTTTTTCCATTCCTGGAAGTAGTGAGCCAGCCTGTCCCCTACTGGAAGAGGGGTGGCAGTCTGTTTTGTGCAGTCACGGGTTCTGTCTGGGCCAAGGTCTTAGAGCTGCAGTTGAACCAGCCCACCTAGAAGGCCTTGTTCCCCTGCCCCGGTAGTAGCCTTTGACCAGAGTAAAATCTACAGGCATGGAGACTGCAGCATAAGCTCTGGGGTAATATCCCCAACCCCTGCCTCCCCTTCCCATGGATCTAAAAGTGGAGGCTCTTTTCTCTTGTGGATTTACTCTTCTAGGTGGAGTTGTACTCTTCCACTTTTTTTTTTTTTTTTTTTTTTTATTATGATTAGGTCTAGTCACCAAACAAGGAATAGTTTTCATAAGGAAAATCCAAGGCCTTTGAGTGTCTGGGTTAAGACTAGTTGCTCTGAGCCAGGCAAACCTCCTCCGAGAGGGGCTCCATCAGTATCATTTGCATCCACAGCCACGTGAAATTGGTATTTTGTGGTGTCCAGTGCTGTCCTGGCAGTGTCAGCCAGATCATGTGCCACATCCCCTGGAACTGTCACTTAATATTAGCAGAGCTCCAAAAGGCCTTCTGATACTGTGCAGCATATGCCACTTAAGGAGCCTCTCCGAGGAGAAAGAAGCTATATAATCCTTCTTCCCCACTGTGTCAGTTTGCCTCGAGTCTTTATCTGGAGGATGAGATGGAGGACCTTTGTCTTTATCACAAACAGCCTGCACTACACCCTCATGGTCTGGATGAAAATACAAATAATCAAAAGCAGACCTAGCCACTTAATGTTTTGTCAATCTCCTTGTCCACACCAGGGACAGAGGAAGGTGTCTGTAGAATTTTTAAAGTGTCTTAAGAGAATTATGTATAGGAAGGAACACTTCATGGGAACCAAACCCCCCATTATATCTAAAAATTCTGCCTACTCCTCACCACCTAGAGACTCCCAAGAGGGGAGGCCCAGAGCGTCAGCCATCTGTCAAAGAAAAAGTGGGAAGAAAAATTGTGCCTATGAGGAGGGGTATCAAAATCTTGATCTGGGGATACCTCAGGCTCAGTTGGTTCCCCCAAATCCAGATCCTCCTCAGGATCAATGGGTTCCCCAAAATCTGGATCCTCCTCAAAGTAAAATTTCTTGACCTTTGTCTCTGGGAACTGGCAATGGGATTTGAACCAGTGACCCCAAGAATAAAACCTGCAGTTTGAAAGGCCCGAATGACCTGCAGAGCTTTAGCCATGTCCTCAGCTGAGGCCATTTTGTTTTTGTCTGCTGGTAGTTCCCTTGCTTCTTCAGCAGGAGGCATAGTGACATGTTTTTCTGTGTCTCTTTTTAGCAGGTACAGACTCTGGAGCCTGCTCAATTGGTCTTGTGTGTACTATAGTGTATAGAAGAATGTCGTTCTCCACCGAAATCCATCGCTTTCAAAATGTTGTTCTGCTGCACTAGCGACGTCTACAGTGCAGCAGAATGACTTTTCTGCTGCACTGCATACATCACACAGTGTCCTCGAGCAGCATCTGACAGGGCTCACTTCATAGACAGGACACACACTCAAAGTAGCAATGTCGGCGGCATTACTGTCCAAGCCACTATCTGGGGCATAGATTCATCCTGGATCAAGAAAACAAAAAAAAAGATGGAGAATGACATACTTCTCTTCCCCGCAGATCGCGACTTGCTGTTCCGGGTGCTGCTGTATGTGAGTTTTTAAACAGTAAAAATGTTAAATTCTTTTTACTTCTAGGACCTCAGTAAAAATGATTTGAAACAAACATGCTGCAGTGACTCCCCACAGCGACGTTCCACTATACACTGCCACTATAAAGAAAAGTGCATGGGGAACAGGTTAACCCAGGCTAATCTTTCACCTTGTTGGCACTATGACGACAGATTACCTCTCGAGCTGTGCTCGAGGTAATCCGTCATAGTGCCAACTCAGTGAAAGAATAGCCCTGTTAACTGTTCCCCATGCACTATCCTATGTGTGTTCAGACCCCTTCTCAGTAATTTTGGGTTCTGAAGAATCTTTTGAAGGGGTCTCCTTTGTTTTAGGGCGAGAAGAGGCCTCCTTAGGGTGCTTAGGTGACACTGAGGTGGGAGCACAAGTAATTTCCTCTTACCTTCTGGTCTTTATCAATGGTTTTAGGACAAAATGTACTGCACACTTCAGTTAGAAAAAATGGGACCCAGGCACTCCAAACATAAATTGTGGCAATCAGCCTTAGCAAAACAGCTTTTTAGAGCCTGTAGATCCCCATACTCCAAGTCTTTGACATACCAAATGTCAGTAGACAAAAACAACTCCCAAAAAGTGAAAAATACCCAAATCGCGATGGGTTTCTGAGGAGAAAAGGAACCATG
Organism: Neoceratodus forsteri; assembly: GCA_016271365.2. NCBI lineage: Eukaryota > Metazoa > Chordata > Ceratodontiformes > Ceratodontidae > Neoceratodus > Neoceratodus forsteri. The sequence goes on from CM057458.1 coordinate 341,047,647, forward strand.
ATTAAATAGAAGTTATTGTATTTTTATAACAGGAGCAATCGGTTCCTGACAGAAGGCAGGAACGGAAACAAATTTAAATTGCTCCCCAAATTTAAAAAAGGTACTTTAAATGAAAATTCAAATTAAGTTGCACTGGATGCCACACCTCATGCCACGCCGGTGATCCGAGTTAGAGAACTGACTTGTCAGCAGGGGAGGGAGAGGAAAGGATAGAGTGTCCAATGGACTGCTCCTCTCTCAGGGAGAGATCCAGGGCTTCCTGATGCTGCAGTGGCCTCTGGTGGAAACCAGTGGCAACACAAGCGTACAGGATGTAGGAAAGGGAAGGACACTGGCAGGTCCTGGGCAGAGGCATGAAAAGAAGCCACACTGGGGCCATTGCACGCCACGTCCTGGGGAAATAAAACACAGAAAACCCCCTACCACGGCAGTAAGTGATGGTGGGAGCAGTGGCTGGACACCATGCCCAGTGCCAGGCTCTGCCAGCATGTGTACCCAGACTACCTCCTCCTCAATGGCCACTCCGCTAGATTCTAGAGGAGTGCCACAGGAAAAAAGGTAGCCCCACCCTGGGGGGCAGGTGTTAAGGCCGGAAGAGGATTGAGGTCCTGTCAGTCCAGAAAGAGCATGTCAGAGGGCTTCAGGCGGGCAGCAGAGCACCAGCTGAGTCTCCACACCTGAGAGAGACCATCACCGGTAGGTGAATAAACAGAAGTAAAAAAAATTGGCAGTTAAAATTACTGACAGTGTTAAACTGAGAATGGCCCCGGTTCTGAAGAACTGAGAAATAAACCCAAAATAGTACCAACTTTAATAAAAAGCTACTAGAGGCAGAGAAACAAATAGTGAAATAACACTGACAGAAATAAACTTGCAGCGAAGCTGTGGAGAGAAGCTCTTCGGGGTGTCTAGTGGTCTGAACGGAGACAATGAATCCGACTGTTAGATGGAACACAGTCCACCTAGCGTTAGTTTGAATGTAGCATTCTAGTTCCATTATTTGCATATGTTCCATATTACATCACTATAGCTCCGGGGCAGTCAGATTCTGGGCAAACTGTATACATCTAATCATACTGGAAGATTCCTGGGGTTTGAAGGCCAAACACCTCCAGGTTCAACATCCACTACAACGGATGAAGATGATCGCAGCATAGTCAGCTGCCCTGCCAAAATAACTGCTGAAGGAGAGAAGATGCCCCACTGCCCACAGCAAAAGATCAGTGGCTTCTTTGCTGTGATGAAGACTCAAAGAACGAGTTAGCCAGCCAGCCGCAACAACAACAGCAATCTAATTCAAAGAGTTAAATTTACTTAGTCAGTGTGAGCGGTGGTGGCGCTACTGTACTTGCTGCTGGCGCCGGCACTGCATTGGCCATTGATGAATCAGGTGGTGTTCTGATTGGAGCATTTGTCCTACGCTACACTTGTTTGTCTTCTTGCCAGAGTCCCGTAGGTGCCTTTCCTTGCAGGATGCAACCCACCCTCCCTCAATGATCGGATCGCCACAGATAAGTAGAGAGAAGATAACAGAATTATTGCACTTTTCCAATGCTTAGTTATTTCATTCTGACTGCTGCCTCTCTTTGCCTTGAAGCACCTTCAGCTTCAAAAGTTGCTTTGAGTGTAACTGTTGACTCAGTCATACCAGTCACTCTCGTCGTGTTACTTCACTTGCTTTGACTCTGTGGACTTGCCGCTTTCCCCTAATGGCTGGCTGTGCCTACCGCCCTGCCAGAGTATACTGTGGCTGGCCCCCTGCATTAAAGACATCAAGTTAGTACAATCAGGACAGTAGTGAGTTAGTTAAGCAATAAGCCACGAGAGGGTGTGGGTGATCGGGGATTTACCATGGCTGAAGTGGTTTGCCCATGAGGCACTGCCGAGTAGGTAAATCCGTGGCAGCCGTGGTAAATCCCCCGATCACCCACACCCCAGAGTGGCTTATTGCGATTATACCAAATACTGCTTTTTTTATTTTAAAAAAATGCAGTACTTGGTATAATACTTAAATAAGCCAGGCAGTTTGTGTATTTCTTCATTTTAGTGATGCAGGGAGCTGCTATTTTACAGTCTCCGCTTAGTGGGGAAACAACATGGCGGTCGGAGTTCTGTGATTTCACCGGATTGCTTCCCCCCCCAAAAAGATGCGGCTGACTGGCACCTTTTGCGGTGATTAGAGGATTTACAGAGGTAAGGTGCCAGCCTGCCATTTTCATTGGTCGGTGTCCAAGGTACATGGTATAATTTATTTTCACCACCATGTCTACTCTAGTATCTAGCAGGTTATGTTGTGTCAGTCCGTGGTGTTGTGGCCAGCCCGTCACGGAGTGTTTATCGACTATTTTGTTTATTCAATCACTGCACTGCCTCCAGCTCAGCCGGTGAATTTGGTGCAAATCTAACCAGTGGCCCCCTCCTCCCCCCCAGCCAACCTACCGACTGTCACCTGTTGGATGAGGGACCCCAGGCCCGGTGCAGAGTAGAGTACAGACGCACATATCGTCACCACATGGGTTGAATCCATTCTCAGTCCAATTACAGTCCAGAGTATGCTGAAGAAGTGCCATGCCCAGGTGGGCCCATCCATTCCTACCAATTCCCCAATGACATTGTTTTGTGCCAGGCGTGTTTAGTGGTTGGTGGTACCTACAGTACCCTACCAACCAGAGAGACACCGACCTGGCTGCCAACCACCTAGGCTGTAGTAGACCTGTACTGTACAGGCTCAGGCTGTACAAGAAAAGCCAACTGCAAGTCCTGCTTCCTCCTCATCACACCCAAGTCCCGATGAGGCCTGGGCCAACTCGAGTTCCAGTCCTTCCTTGACCAGATACAGACAGGACAGAATACAGGAGTGCAGATGACAGACAGCCTGCCAGGTAAGACACATGTACTGTGTTTATGCTGTAATACAGTATGTGGTAGTGGTACACTTTAGTGGCCAAAGCTATTACCATTAATACTATACCATGCCAAGCAATGTCTCAAAGATTAAGATACTCTGACTGCTGAACATGATGTGCTGCTGCCAAGTACAATAACGTATAAAGGAATTTATAAATACATTGACAACCACCAAATACTTTAGGTTTATGAAGATGCACATGTCCATGTGCTAGATTGCACAATCATTGAATAGTTTCACCTGTGAAAATAAGGTGTCATTGGTATGGTGACGGACAATGTTTTAAAAAGTAAATCACAGGCCAGCAGGAGGCTCAGTGCAGTCCCCTTGGACACGCAGTACCCCTAAGGAAGTTGAGTGGATTCTGCCCCTGGGCCAGTGGGACTGCATCTTTACCCTAGGGATTAGGGTGAAAGAGCTATGCCAGCAATACCCTCTTTATAAGTCCCTCCCCCCACCTCTGAAATACAGTGGGATGCGTGCTCATGATCTTATTTTTATTTGACTTTTTTTTTTTTTTTTTTTAATCAGAAATGGCACACTGAGCAGTGCCAGCTCATTCCCAGGAGTGTCCTGGGGGTGGGTTACATGGATCTGTTAGTGTTATATTAATGGCAGAGTTTTGGCCAGGACACCAAGAAATATCCCCAATCTTATGAGAAGTACCATGTGAACTTCAGCTTTCACTTGGACAGCAAATCAGAGATGGGAAGATCGGCGGGAACTCCGTTTGCATCTCATCCAAAGAACAGCACTTTAATAGTGCAATACCCACTTACTACTCAAAGAACAGCACTAATAGTGCAATACCCACTTACTACTCAAAGAACAGCACTAATAGTGCAATACCCACTTACTACTCAAAGAACAGCACTAATAGTGCAATACCCACTTACTACTCAAAGAACAGCACTAATAGTGCAATACCCACTTACTACTCAAAGAACAGCACTAATAGTGCAATACCCACTTACTACTTCTGCAGCATGCTCCTGTTCAGGCCAGACTCTTACATAACTGCTCTGTGAGCCGTCCCTTCATCTTGGCTGATTAGACATGCCAATACAGTCCATCTGAGCCACCCAACCTAATGGATCACTGCAGAGAAAGTTGACCATGGGAAGCCAAGGGCCATGCAGGAACATGGCATTGGAAGCCTAGTAACAGGGTAGGAAAAGAAAGAGGGACTGTAGGAGAGGGAGTGGATTGGGGCAAAAATTAAAAATGAAAGTAATCAAAATGACAGAATTAAAAATTATGGGTCAGCCACTGAAGCTGTGTGCCATACTGCAGCATTGGAGACTGGGGGCAAAGTCATGGGGTATTCAAAAGGCCACAACACCGACAGAATTACAGTAGAATGGATGGAAATGCATTCTGCAGCCAGCTGATACAGATGTCAGCATGGCTCAGTTGTACATTGTACACATGGTGGTGGCTGGAGTGAGCAGACATGCTTGATGGCATCATGCAGTTAGTTTAGTCGAGTTCAGAGGCAACTCCTTTTTAGCCTGGTGGAGTGGTGGCATCTGCTGCAGATGGTCTGAAATATTTGATTGCATTGCACTGCACTAGTCTACTCTGCACAGCAGTCTGAAATAGATTGTCCCCTCTGACCTTGGTTAATGGTTATCAAGTTAGCATGGTAATTTTTGTTACTTACATGCTGGAGTAGGATTTTTTATTTTATTTTTAATTTTGGTTGCTTGCTGGTTGTTGCTTATAATGTTGACTTGAATATTGCTGCCTGGCTGACTGTTTTGCATCTACTTGCTAAAGGTACTGGAAGTGAAACATGTGGAGCAGTTTCCTCCCTTCCCACATGTCCTTTACAACTGTACTTTGGACACAGCATTTGCTTTGGACAAAATCCATATTTTGAACAAAGTGGCAAGACCAGGACCATCCCCTAATGGTCCAACCTACTTAATGAAGCGTGCACTCTGGAAGTAAGACACATGCCAGCTGATGGACTAGCCCATACCACAAATATTCTGATACTGATTTAATCAGTATCAGAATATTTTTGGTCTTGGCTAGCCTTTCAACTGGTGTCCGTCTTAGTACCAGTGTACATGCTTCATTAAGTAGGTCGGGCTATTGGGGGGTGGTCCTGGTCTTGCCACTTTTGGTGCAGCTTTTGCTCAAACATTGTATGTCAGAATGGGCAGGGCTTGCTAAAAAGGGTGTGTGGCTTATACAAAGAGGGCCCCATGGAACCTTAATCTGGCCCTGCTTTCAGCACCTCCCTCTTTTGCCTGTACTGGACTTGAAAGATTGAGTTTCACAGCCCTCTTCTCTGGAACATGTATGTGTAGGTACTAGTCCTGCACTGTCCAGGTCCCATGAATGGAAATGTGGTCCAAAACTGCCACCCAACCCAACAAGCTGGCATAAAATGCCAAAAAACAACTGGGGTCTTCCACATCAGACTTTTAGGAGCCCCGAGTGAAAAAAACATGAGGTAACAAAGGATATCTGTGCCCCTCATGGTACAGCCTCCTGGTCCAGAAGGCAACAGCAAGCAACAACCACCGACTCAGAGGTTCACCATAGGACATCCTTAAAATCTCGCAGTGAGCTGCAACTACCTTTTCACAGGTAGTTTATAACAGTAAAAATGTACAAATATAACACTAAAGCTTTAACTAAGTCACCTAGACACTCCGGCAACAGTTGTGAAGGGGGCTGAGAGTACAGAGAAGGCACAGCAACAGCAACCATAATCATTGAACAAACCCTGTTCAAAACATGTCTTGAGTGCCATGGAAACACTGTCTGCACCTCACACATTAGGCTACTGGGCTCGCCAGAGGGAACTGATGGCGAGGCACTGAAAGACTTTTGGTTTGCTGGTTTCAGGAGCAACAGAGGCTCAATGTCATGAGTCAAGTTTCTAAGGTCTAGAGGCTTACCCCCGAGATGAGCAGACAGTGGAGGAAAGTTTAGGACAAAAAAAAATTGCTCACCACGGCCCAGATCGCCATCTGGAAACAGGTGCTCAGAGCCACCAGTGAGGCAAAAATGCAAACCCATGAAATTGAAAATTCTTAGCCATCTCCTAGGAGGTTCCAGCGCAGCCAATCTCAAAGTAAAAGAATGAATATTTTTAGACAGTAGCTAGAGTCCAATCAATGCAAATCAGATTGTACAATATAGTCCCACTCACCCAGTGTAATAAATTAAACAGGTGTTATGTAGAAAGAACAGTATAGGTACAGAAATAAATTTGTCCTCTTCCATTATGAGTCAGCTGACTGGGTCTATATTGTGCAATCTGATTTTCATAACAATTGACAATACTGAATGTGTTGCACATCATGAGTAGTAAGCAGGAGGCCACCAGACAATGGGGGAAGAGAGAAAGGCTGCAGACCAAGACACTCCACATAATCCTTTGCTTGAGGCCACAGCAGACAAAAACAGCATCTAAAAAACAGGTTCCTTTTAGGCTGGCAAGCCAGCACCATGGACAGACCTGGACAGAGTGCAGCAGGGTGAAATGACTAGAGAAAGGAAGCAGATCTCTCTGGTGGATGAATCTCCCCCACCCCCAGTTACAGCATGGCTCAAGACTGAGACTGGTACACTGTTGACTGCTGCCAGTCAACTCTCGGATGAAAACTCTGCAGTCATCCTTGCAGTTCCTCATAATTTGCACCCGCCCCAACACTGCCATTGGTATGGCAACTGCTCAGTTTAGATTTGAAATTCACATCCACTGTTCTGTACCTCGGAACCTGGAGGACTGGCCACAGAAAGTGCACCCCCTCCTCCCACACAACCAAAGATTCCCAAGTGGGAGATCCTCGAAAGAATGATACTTCATACCATGGTCACAATGTCAAGACCACCAATATATCTCCTGTCCTGCTGAACCCAAGGTAAAAAGAAAATCAGAATCACCAGCCAGCCTTATAAGAGTGTAGGCACACGTATGCACTCTCTGGACCCATGCAATGTCACCAGTGATCCAGTTAAGGGGTGTATCAGAGTATTTTACACCATGTGGAGTCCTGCGTAGTATCACTACCAGGTGTTTCCACGGACTTTGCGCATTTGCACTTCAGTTCACCAGAACAGTGTGACCGCGTTGCAAAATACTACCTGGCATATCGAAATACTACCAGTTTGAAAAACTAAAGTTTTTACTTCCTGGCCTAAAAAAGTTATGTGGAGCACTAGATGTCATGATGCTCCACGTGATGTCGGCACATCGAGGGGGGTACATGCATGCAACACAGTCACATGAAAAAGATGAGTCAACATAGAAGAAAAATAGGTGTATGCCCAACGACCACAGGAGCTGGCAAACTGCAGGAGGATAAAGCACAGTTCAAGTGGAGCAGACAGAGAACTGCCAGATGGCTGAAGGGTGGAAAATGCCACTGAAATAGAAGGAGAAAAACAGACTCGGCAGTGGCAAAACTGCTCACAGGCAGGCTCCATTGCCAAACTGGAATGACAGCAAAAAGGGGGAGCCCCTTGACAGAGCCCAACTAAAAGAGGGGCAATGTCCTCAAAATACCAAGCATAAATAAGATACAATAAAAGACTGGGGAGAAGGAGAAAGGGGGTACCAATGCCCAGACAGGGGGACTCCAGGAAAGCCCCAACTAAAAATAGCTAGAAAAGACAGGTACTTACCTGAGGCACAATTGTTTGTTTCACTTTAATCGGAGACTTCTGAAAAATGAACACCCTGGAAAAATGTAGCAGATGTGGCCCCCAATCCAAGCATCTGCAGTGGAAGTTTAAGGAGGTTAGCAAATATGAAACCCACAGCTTAACAGGCACAATTTTAATTTTGGGGTGCTCCCTGTTACCAAGAAGCCCAGACCAGCTATGCAGAATTGCGCCCCAGGCCTAGAAGCAGATGTCTTCAGAGAAGCTAAAGAGGTTTCCCCTTCGATGGCACAGTTAAGACAGGAGAGCTGCTGCTGTCCAGAATCCTCATGTGCCCAACATTCTTTTCCAAGCCTTGGGCTATGCCATTTCCCCTAATAGGGGTGCACAATACCCAGCTGTAATGGCTACCCATTGACAATGTGGAGCATTACAGAAACTTGTTTTTACACTGTAGTGACAAACCTTGTCTAACTACATCCAGGCCCCACTGGTCTGGTGATAAAAGTATTTCTGGAAGTAGTGAGCCAACCTTCCTCCCTTGGTAATGGTTAGTTGGGTGACCTGGAACAAATACCAGATTGTCAGGGATTTTGCTTCTGCTGTGGCTTAGGGGCTAGTGTTGCAGCTGCATGACTAGTGCCCCTTCTACAGTAACCTCTGGAGCAACTACTCATAGGGGACATGGGACTTTGGGTAGCAACCTCTACCCATTCCAAGGCCTTTAGGAAGTGGAGGCATTTTCAGTATTGTTCCTGTAGGTGGTTTTGCACTCATCCACCCTTTTCTCATATGTATGGTCTCATCATCAAACAAACTTTCCTCAAAGGAGAAATCCATAGCTTTAATCTGTGTCCTGGGATAGAACAGTATGGTAGCCCTAAGCCAGGCAAGCCACCGTAAAGATGCTGCATGTAGCAGGACCCTTTAAGCAGCGTCATTAGTGCCCACTGCCATGCTGAGCTGGTAATTGGTGGCATCCAATGCTGATCTAGCTTTCTCTGCGAAGTCCTGTGCCAAATCACCACTTGCTTTCTCATGCAGAGCTCCAAAAGCACCTTCTGGCACTGAGCCATTTGTTCCCAGGAAGCTGCTTACCTGAACAAGGAAGCTGATGTATATACTTCCTTGGCCATGGTATCTTACGGTCATATCAAGGCTAAGAAGACAGCCGACTAAGGAGCTAGAACCTTACTAGAGAAAAGGGTCTGCAAGGTAAACTGGGACCTTCAATTAGGGTACTAGATGCATCGCCCTTCCATCCTTAGCCAGTTCCACATTTATAGGCACTGGAGTTGAACAGGAAATAAAATTCCGTACTGACCGCAAACATGATCTTCCCAGATATCTTCTCCATTCATTACTAATGGGTCCTACCAGAGGTCAGGACCCTGCAGGGAATTAAGAGCAGTGTCTCTAAAAACTGTGGATGGAGACATTGGCTCAAGGCCAGTGTTCTACATGGCTCTCGTGGGTTGGCCAGTAACCAATGCAGACTCCTCTCAGTTCTGTCAACCAGGCGAGGAACAGGAAGGGGGGGGGATTTCAGAGAGCCAGAGTGCCCAAACGATAAGTGTAGGGAACAAAAAAAGCCAGAGACCAACTAGGGTTAGGTCAGAGGGAAAGCTAAGGACAACAGGCAGGGTGACCAGAACACTTGGCAGCCAAAAAAAACAATTAAGAGATGGGAGAGAAGGAAGAGAAAGAAAGGAAGAAAAACTGGCCCAACTCTAACACTCCTCAGCCCACAGGTCCATTTCCTCAGGAGGCCTGAAGACTGAAGACTAGATTCCTCAACTGGAAAGATTAAACCAAGGCTCCATCATACAACTGGATGAAGAGGTGTAAGGAAAAAAGGGGGGTTGTAGGGATGGGAGGGCCAGAAGCCTGGGGACCTGGCCATACTGAGGGGGAAAGATTTTTTTTTTTTTTTTATAAACAGATAAACCCATCTCATGTTGACAAACTTATTCCTTACCTTCTGTTTACGTCCATTCCTTCCCTCCTAGTCAGAGTGTCCATTCTCCTAAATTTTTTCCAGAAGGAAAATTACGGATCTGAAAGGGATCACTCCAGAAAGCAGATCCCAAGGACTGGGGGACTGCTTAATTGGGGAAAAAAAAACCCTAAAGGAGTCAACCTAGAGGTGTCAAAGTGGATCAATCTCAACCACCAGCGGTGGCAACATCCAGACTGGACACAGGATTCACCTAGGCCCAAGCCCATAAATTCCAATCTCCTCTGCCCAGGACAGGGAGGGGAGGGAAAAGGGCAGCTGGGTCACCCAGTGTCCGATTATAGGGTGGGCATAATGAATAGTGAAGATATTTGGGAAGATCATAATTACGGTAAGTACATAATTGGTATATCTCATCCAAAATTTGGGCTGGTAGTATAGCCTAGAGGTTAGAGGAATGAGGTGTGAACGATCTTTATACATACAGCAGACCAGAGTTTGATTCTCACAACCTCCACTTGCATACTGTGTGACTGATCAAGTCACAACCGCCCAGTGCTCCCAGGTCGCCCCTGGAAACAGGCACTTGTGCCTAGTGGGCCTTAACCAGTTACCAAAGATTAAAATAAAAATTATCTTAACCATTCATTACTAATGGGTCCAGGTACCAAGAAGGTGAACCCTGGGGGAAAGACATTTCCCCAGCCTCCTCCCATGGGGAAAAAATGACATGGGAGGAGGGGACCGAACCAGACCTGGCTAGGCCAGAGAACTTGCCAGGGCTGGTGAATGCTCCTGGGATCCAGGAGGTGCCCGTGGAGAACTCGCCGTGGCCTGCGAGAAAAGTAGGCCTCCCAAGAAAGGTGAGGACATCACCCTATGCCGGGCCAGGGGTGACAATCTGGATAGGTGAAGCCACGCAGCCCACTTAATGCAGACTGAATATCCTACCAGCCTGGAAGCCACCTAGTTGGCATCATAGACAGCCCTAGAGATATGTCTTGCTAGATCCAGACCTTGAGCAGTTAGGCAAATGGCTTGCCTCGTTTTTTCACCATCAGGCAGTGCTGCTAGGACTTGCCCTAGCAGAGAACAGATATGCCTAGAATAGGCCATCTGGTGTGCCTGATGAGCCCATATTTGCAAAAGGAGACGTGCTAGAAAAAAAAAAAAAAAAAAACACACACACACACACACACACACACACACCCCCCCACACCTCCTCCCCATTGGTCGAGCTCTGCTTAGTCAGAGTCGGGGGGGTAGTCTTGAATAAGGTGGTGACGGCCAAAGGGGGTGTCCAGGAACTCCAGGCCTGAAGGTTGAGGCATGGCACCCGGTGACCCCACTGCTGCACAGTATCTGCGCAAACAGTCCCTAGGGGCAGAGGGTTATAGCCAGACAGCATGCAAAACCTCCTGAAATGGCTGTGGCAAAGGAGGGATGACCAAAGTGTCAGCGCTGTACTCCACCAAGAATGACAGCATCGCACGATCCAGGTTCTGTCCAACCAAGTGGGAGATATGGAGCTCCCCTCGTCATCTCAGACAGGAAACGCTGTTAGGACAACTCCCCCAGAGGAAAAATGGTGTGAAGTGTCCTCTTCCTGCTCTGAGGAAGCCAAAGACGACTGGTAATCCAATTCAGAGCTAAGCAGTGCTGAAGTAGGTGGTCTAAAAATGACCTCAGAAATGGCCCTGAAATAATGGGAAACAGTGCTGTCACCACCCTGACTTGTTCAAGACAGGGGGCCTTCAGGGCTAAGAAATGCCGGAAAAAGGGGGTAGGGGAGACAGAGGAAGAGGGCTAGCCTGGCTACGCCATGGAGTACCTCTGGCAGAGCACTGGATTTGCCCAGATGGACCCCGATTAGGAGAAAAACCCGAGATCCCAGCTCGCCCAACCCCTAAGGGGTGGGCTGGGGGATGATCCCTTGGAAGGCGAGGCTGAAGTCGTGCAGTGCCACCCAGGAGACTCCTGCCCTCACCCACTGCAGAACTCCCTCCCAGGAGCACCGAACAGGACAGTCCACAACAACCCCCAGAAGCCCTAGGACGCACAGGTAGTCTTTTACAGATCGATCCACTGACCCCCTTCTCCTGGGAAGGAGATCTTATCCCTCTTAGAAAGCCCAGTGGAGGGATCTGGGTTTGCCTCCCTCAAAAAAAAAAAAAAAAAAAAAAAACCTCCCACCCTGAAGAGGTTAGAGGATCCTACCAAAGCTCATCGTCCGGACCGCTGGTCACTGGAAGACTGGAACTGACCAACGATTTAGAGCCAGGAGAGCCCAGTAGTATCAGAGGAGGAATAGATGCTGGCCTCAGCATTGCCAGAAGAGGTGATGCCAACCTCAGCACCACCAAGAGAGGTAGCACTGACCACCAACCCAGCTCAGACCCCAGCATCGTGCCCAAAGATGGCACTGCCACCCTCCAGAACCAGGGGAAGTTCTGGAAAAGTCCAGGGGTGCAACACTACTCACGGTACCACCCTCCAGATGGGAAGCCAGCACTGGGAACTCTAGTGGCCTCAGAGATGTCAGAGCAGAGTCCAAAGAGTCAGGGGCCCCAAATCGGGGTTGCCCTCATCACCATCCCCCGAGACAGGGGAGGAGACTAGGGTCACTTCCAACCTGGCCACACCTGAAACCTTGAAACCCCCCCCAGCACCCCAAGGGGTATCAGGGGAGGGCTCAGACACACTAGCCCCACCGCTCCACTCATCGGCACTGGGGGCAGCACTGAGAGCCGAAGTCAGTGAGGAGTGTGGTCGAGGGGACCTCCAGAGAGCCCGCCTATAACAGACCACTTTGGGGGATGTCAGATCCGAGGAGGAGTCTGAGGGGTGACCAGTCTCCTCCCTAAAAGAAAGCCACCTCCACACCAACCCCTCCCAAGAACCCCGTGCCCCAGCAAGAGAAGCAGAGGAGGTCCCTACCCCGCTGGGTCATATAGGGCCGGGGGAGCCCAAGGATGGAGCCCAAAGTTCTTGCCTTGTCGTCCAGAGTCTGCTGATGCCTGCCGAAAGTCAGGGGTTCCCTACCCCAGTGCGACGCTCGAATCACCAAGGTGAATAAGTCCATAAAAAACAGGAGTCACACTTGTCCATAGGATGGCAGAGACCTAGGCAAGAAAAACTATTGTGGGGGTCTGAAATTGTAATGGAGTTGCCACATGGGCGGTGACTCTGGACCGCTTTGATTTAGAACGACACCCTGACACTTATTGCTGCGGCTTAAAACAAATAAACTAGGGGAAGGTACACCCAGCACCAAAAAACAAACTCTGGCACCAGTACTCATGGCACACAGACACCGAGGCCTAGACAGTGACATAGTTGCTTGTAGAGATTCCCACGCAGGATCCCTCTGACGGTAGAAAAAACAGAACTGAGAGCTGGGAAGAGTTGGGGTCTGTTACTGGCCAAACCGCAAGCACGATGTAGAATGCTGGCCTTGAAGGTGGTGCAGAGCAGACTGTCTAACTACACTTTTAAAGAGACAGTGCTCTTTTATTTTCATGCAGGGTCTACCTCCGGTAGGACCCATTCATAATGAATGGGTAAGATCTTCCTGTCTGAGAGCAGGAAGAAAAAAATTAAACTAAATACTTACCGTAATTTCCTTTTCTGTTAGCTCCAACATTGTCAATGGGTAATCAAAACTGGGTGCAGTTCACCCCTACCAGGGGACTGGCACAGCCCAATCTTTAGAATGTTCGGCACATGAGGATTCCATGCAGCAGCAGTAGCAACTCCATAGTCACTACTTACCTCGCAGTGCCATGACAGCTACACACTGCATATAATAAACAATCACCTACTGTAATAAAAAAACATCTTCCTAGGGATAGTACATCATGGATCCAACAAGGCCTGGAGTATTCTGTTCTTGTAGAGAAGATCATGTAACAGCAAACAGGCTTTGTAACAGTCACCAATCTGTTTAACTGAAGCCAACGGAAAATGAGGTGCATCCTTTTTTACCAGAGTGCAAAGAAAAAAATTACTCACTGTAGTAATCTTGTTTTTTCCAAGGTATTCAATATGACTAACTATAGCAGTCAGCCTCCTGTGTCGAACTGCCTCAGAGAAATGGAACTTATGCACATGATGGAACATCCATTGGCTCGTGCCATCATTCAGACTGCTGCTCTTACCAACTGCTGCATTCTACAATGCTCAGATTAATTATAGCCTGCAGGGTAAGACCCCCTAATGAAGCTAAATAAAAATACAGAATGGATAGGCAACTGTGTTATGGATATATATAAATAAATATAAACACAATCCTGAGGTGTGTGATGACCCATAAACCTAGATAGCGAAGCTGGAGAGGTTTATGAGGTCATCACACACCGAGGGGGTGTAAAAAAATCCATAAAACAGCGGTCTCATTTTAATTACTGGTGCAGGACTCTCCACCTCGCCAACTCTGTCCAGCGGAAACTCCATCCCTGTAGCAAGTGGTCCGTAAGTGGAAATGGAGCCCAGATGTTTTTGAAACTGTTTAGCCCATCCACTCATGGCCAGGGGCCGATGATGTAGCATGATAATCTATACTGTACTAAGACGAAGCAAACACCGTAATAACTGGATTTTGGGTTATGATGTTTGAGCCGTAATAACCCGAAATCCAGTTATTACAGCATTTGACAGTAATTATAATCCGGTTGATAAATAGGGTCATCAGTAATTATAACAAACAAATCCCCTTTCAACTTGTCCCAGGTTAACTTCAGATAGGACCAACAAGAGCAAGCCATCTGGTTTTTAAAACGACTGGAATATGACCATCCTAACAGAATCCAGCTGTGATGCAGAGGCTAACTGGTTCTGGAAGGGGAGGTAGGGTGGGAGAATTAATCATATTGAATACCTTGGAACAAACAAGATTACTACGGTGAGTAATTTTTTTTCTAACTCCAGGAATTCAATATGATTAACTACAGCAGACTAAGCAGCAGTACCTTTGGAAGAGGGTGCATGATTAATTTAGGAAACAAACTCTGCAGCACTGCTGTGCCAAACTTGAAGCTGCTTTACAGATTTCCAGCAGGGGAATATCCCCAGCAGCTGCTGTTGTGGCAGCTGTACCCCTTGTGGTATGTGCCCTCAGGCCCACTGGGGACTCAGCTTTACTGTAGCAGAACTGGATACAAGCTACTATCCAACATGACTGTTAGAAGCGTTTTTCCCTTTTCCCCCCACATCCCCATAGGTCAGAACGGCTGTTTGCCCTGTCTGTGGGCCTTGCTGTAGTCAAAATAGTAACAGAGCTCTCTTGACATCCAGGCTTTGCAGCCTGCATTCCCCAGAAGTAGACTGTTCAGTGAAGATTAGCAAGGTGTTTGTCAAGTTCAGGTGGAAATCAGACTACTTTAGGAAGAAATTTTCTATTGGTTCCGAGTACCACTTTATCTTTGTGGAAGGAGATAAAGTTTTGATCTGTACACAGGACTTGTAAGCTCACTGATCTGTCTGGCTGAGGTAACAGCCACCAGGAAGACAGCTTTCCAAGTTACAAACCTCCGTTGTACTGTAGCCATTGGCTCAAATGGAGGCTCCATGAGCTTGGCAATAGACATTGAGGTCCCAAGATGGCACCAGCTCCCTGTGGGGAGGCTGCAAGTGAGCCAACCCCTTGATGAATCTTTTGAAAATAGGGTTAGCAGTGAGACCCTTGCCCGCCAAGAGATGGGCAGAGAATGCCAGGTGGACCTTAAGGGTGGTGGGCTGTAGGCCCAGCAAATGCAGGTGGGCGAGATAGTCCAATAGAACTAGTAACCCTGCCTGGAAAGGCATTTTGTTGTTAGTGTTACACCATATAGAAAACCTCTTCCATTTGGAAGCATTGGTTTTCTTGGTTGAAGGCTTCCTGAAGCCCCTGAGAACTTTAAGGACACCTTCAGGAGAGGTGTAGGTCCACAAGAGGTATGCTCAGAGTCTGAGACCCCCGAGGTTTGGGTACAGGATCTGTGAAGTGGTCAAAAGACTGCACCTCCGAGGGAGGTGCATTTGTTGGGCTACTGACAGGGAGACCAGTAGTTAGTACCACAGCTGCCTGGTTTAATCTGAAGCCATCAGAATCATTGTAGCCTGTTGGGACCAGAGTTTGATCAGGACCCTGAGCAACAAAGGAAGTGGAGGAAATGCATACAGGCTCCTCTCTGACCAGTCTAGCACCAATGGATCCATGAGCTCTGTGCCCTTTGCTGGTGGCCTACAACAAAATTGGGGCAACTGATGATTCTCTTCTGAGGCAAAGAGGTCCATCTCTGGGGTGCCCCACCTTTGAAACACCACCTCCAGTACCTGTCTGTTGAGAGGCCACTCATGGTGGGTTTCATAGATTCTGCTGAATGCATCTGCCAGCGTATTGTCCTTCCTTAGGAGGTGAATGGCAAACAGGGACAATACCTGTAGGGAGTACGCTGGGCTCTATACCTTCATTGCTTCTGTACACAACAAGTTGGACCTTGTCCCTCCTTGCTCATTGATGTAGTACATCGTGGTGGTATTGTCTGTCCTGACCTCTTCCACTTTGTCCCTTACCAAGGATGCAAAGGACTGCAGTGCCAGAAACACTGCCCTGAGCTCCAACAGGTTTATGTGCAACTGCGACTCTGCAGGGGACCAAGTGACACACTGTATGAGATTCCAGATGTGCCCCACACCCAAGGAGGGAGGCATTTGTTGCACCAACATGGGAGTTTACTTCCTGAATGGACCCCCCCCCCGGCTGCATCTCTTACCATCACTGCAGACCATGCAACAGGGTCTTTGACACTGGTACCATCTTTGCGAGAGAATCTGTCACCAGTGTGCTCAAAAGTGGAACTGAATGTCCCTCATCAGAAATCTGCAACCTTGGACTGTTCCTGCTGCTGCCATGCGCCCCAGGAACTGTAGGAAATGCCTTGCTGACCTTGATGTGTTTAGATTGAATGATCCTGCAATCTGCAGGATATGGTCTACTTTGTCCTCAGGGAGGAAAGCCCTTCCCTCTAGGGTACTCAACTCTGCCCCTATGAAATTTAGTACCTGAACAGGCTGAAGAAAAAATTACTCACCTTAGTAATTGCTTTTCTTCTCATGGAGTCTTGCTATATTAGGACCATTGCAGTCATTCCCCACACTTGAACTGCCCCGGAGAGGAAACAGTTAACTTCAGAGTGATCTGGAGTTCCACAGCGCTAGGGCGCTGTTCAAAGCTCTATCTGGCTAGTTTCAAATGAAACTGTCAGGTTCTTTACGGAGCTAAACTAACATAGCAATTCTGTGTGGAAAAGCTCTACACTAGCCATTGGCTACCTACCATTAGTAAAAGAACAATCACAGAACAACAATATTTATTGTTAGGATCACCCCTTACAAGCACTAATAGGCCCCCTCTCCCCACAAGACTCAAGTCCAGAGAGGGGACCATCTACCACTTAAAAACAGAAATACCTAGTTCCCTAACCCAAAGGAAACGGGGGGACTAAATGGCATGAACAGTGCTTGCACTAATTTGCCAACCCCATACCCAAGTAGGAGTTCTGAGAGGGTAGGAGGAGGGTTGTTCTATATAGCAAGACTCCATGAGAAGAAAAGCAATTACTAAGGTGAGTATTTATTTTCAAACACCATGAAGTCTTGCTATATTAGGACCATTGCAGATTACACAGCAGTACCTCCATGGAGGAGGGTCAGAACCTACTTAGGAAATAGGCTCTGAAGTACAGCTGTGCCAAAACGAGCATCTCTCCTGGACTGGACGTCTAGGGAATATTGCTTGGTAAAGGTGTGAACTGTTTTCCAGGTAGCAGCTTAACAAATTTCAAATGGAATATCTCAGCAGCCGCTAGAGATGCAGCTGTACCCCTGGTGGAGTGAGCCCTCAGTCCTGAGGGGGTTCCTACCTAGTTTTTGTAACAGAATTGATACAAGAGACAATCCACCTTGCAATTGTCCTCTTAGTGGCAGGTCTCCCTTGCCAACCTCTCCATAGGTAAGGAAGAGTTGGAGGGATTCGAACCTGTGACCCTTGGTACGTTCCACATAGTAGCTTAGGGCTCTTTTGACGTCCAAGCTGTGTAGTCTCCTTTCACCCGAGGAAGAATGCTCAGTGAAAAATACTGGGAGAGAAATGCACTGGTTCAGATGAAAATCTGAAACCACTTTGGGTTAAAACTTTGTTGGTCCTGAGGACTACCTTATCCCTGTGAAAAGAAATAAAATCCTTTTCCACTGAAAGGGCTTGCAATTCACTTATACGTCTGGCAGAAGTGATAGCCACTAGAAAAACAGTTTTCCATGTTTAATACTTGAGATCTGCAGAAGAAAGGGGCTCAAAGGGAGGTTGCATTAACTGAGCAATGCAAACATTCAGGTCCCAGGCAGGGGCTGGTTACCGAAAGGGAGGGTTAGTATGAAGTAACCCTTAAAAAACTTGGAAAACACAGGGTGAGAGGAAAGAGAAACAGGCTTCCCCTATGAAACAAAGGCAGAAACAGCTGCCAGATGAACCTTCAAGGTAGCTGGTCTAAGGCCTAGGGAATTTAGATGGGCCAAATAGTCCAGTAAAGGGCCAAGTCAGCAGATTCTGGCACAATTTGTTTCTCCAACACCAGAAGGAAAACCTCGTCCACTTAGAATTGTAAGGGTTCTAGTGGAAGGCTTCCTAGAAGCCTTTAAAATATCCAGGACCCCTTGAGAAAGGTGCAAATCAGCAAATTCTAATTCCTCAGGAACCAAGCCTTGAGGTGGAGGGATTTGAGGTCCGTACCACACTCTCCCTGTGCACAGGTCAGCAAGTCGTGGGTCCTGGGCAAGGTCAGGGAGGGTGGATTGTCAGGGACAGGAGGAGAGGATACCAGGGCTGTCTGGCCTAGTCTGGAGCAATCAGAACCACTTTGCAGGGCTGAGTTCTGATTTTTACCAATACCCTGAAGAGGAGAGGAAGGGGGAAAAGCATATAGAATTTCCTTCCAATCCAGCAGAAAGGCGCCCAGGGGACTGAGCCCAGCATTGGAGGCCTGCAACAAAATAGAGGAAGTTGATGGTTGTCTGGGGCTGCGAGAGATCTATCTGAGGGGTGCCCCATCTGGCAAAGACCGACCCCAATACCTGAGGATTCAGAGACCATCTCGTGATGACCCTGGGAAATCCTGCTGAGAGCATCCGCCAGGACATTGTCCTTTCCTGGAAGGTGAATTGTGATCAGGGAGGTGTTTAGGGAGTAAGCCAGAGACCACAACTTCATTGCTTCGGTGCACAAGACTGATGACCGAGTGCCCCCTTGCTTGTTGATGTACCACATTGTTGTGGTGTTGTCTGTCCTGATTTGAACTACTTTGTTCTGGACAACAGTTGAAAAAGCCTGAAGAGCTAAAAGAACAGTTCTGAGTTCCAAAAGATTGATGTGGAGCAGAGATTCCTGGGGGGACCACACTCCTTGAGTGGAAAGGTCGCTCAAGTGAGCCCCCCACCCTAACAGGGAGGCATCCGTGGTGAGGGTGAGGGAGTGTGAAACGGGTATAAAGGGAACCCCTTGAGTAAGATTGCTTTGATCCTGCCACCACTGAAGGGCCAGGATCAGGGTTTTGGTCACTGGGACTAATTTGGTAAGGGGGTCCCTCCTTTGAGACCAATAGGACCTCAAGTGGAACTGGATGTCCCTCATCTGAAATCTTGCTCCCTGCACGACAGCTGTGGAAGCAGCCATGTGCCCTAGGAGTTGCAGAAAGTGCCTTGCTGGTCGAGAGACCCGCAGGGTAAAGGAGGATGCCAGGGCAATGAGCCTGTCCACTCTTTCCGAGGGAGAAATGCCCGGCTAACTTTTGTGTTCAATTCTGCACTCTATGAAAGTTAGAACCTGAACAGGTTCCAGAACTGACTTTGGTAAGTTCAGCAGGAATCCCAGGAAGTGAGAAGCTGCTGGGTGACTTGCAAGGGATTTACCTGATCTGAGACTGACCCACTATGAGCCAGTCGTCCAGGTAGGGAAACACAGCAATCCTTGCCTTCTTAAATGAGCCACTACCACAGCTAGACATTTGTGAATACCCTTGAGCCGAGGTTAGGTCAAGGGCATTGCTCTGAACTGGTAGTGGCCAGAGAGCAGTCTCAACCTGAGGTACTTTCGTGAGAAGGCCTGATCATGACATGAAAATAGGCGTCCCTGAGGTCCAGGGAAGCTAACCAGTCCTCTGGCCTCAGGGAAGGCAAAATCATTGCTAGAGTTAACATTTTGAACTTTGGTTTCAATAGATGTTTGTTCAGGTACCTTAAGTCTAAGATGGGCCGCCATTCTCCTGTCTTTTTTGGGGTAAGAAAATATCTTGAGTACAGTCCCTTGCCCTGATGGCAAGGGGGGACCCTTTCCACTGCTTTGCAATCCAGAAGGGAAGAAACCTCTGCTTCCAAAGCAAGGGCTTCTGAAGAGTTTGCAGGTGGAAATTGCCTGGCTCTCATCTTTGGGAACTGTTTGAAGCTGAGAACCAGGCCCTGGCTTACTACTTCCAGAACCCACCTGTCCGGTTAGGGACAGCCAGTTCTGGCTGAATAAGCCAGCCTGCCCCCACTGGTACAGGAGACCGCCCTGGGCACCTATCAGGTGCCTGCTTGGCAGCAGCTTTAGGCTGAGGAGGCGCCTGTCTACCTGTGCCCAGTCTACCTCTGCTCTGAAAACCTCTGTGAAAAAGCAGAGGAGGCTTGAGATTGGTAAAAGGGCCTGTGGAAAGGCTCACCCTTACCCCCTGGGGCATGCCTTGTGGCGGGCATGCCTCTCCTTAGCTTGGGCACTTTTGTAGGTAGTTCTATATTCATCCATCTTTTCATATAATTTTCCGCTTGATCACTAAACAGAGAATTTCCCGTACAGGAAAATCCATAGCCTTTGACTGAGTATCTTGGGACAGATTAGTGCATCTGAGCCATGCCAACCTACGGAAAGCTACAGAAGTGGCCATGACCCTAGAGGAAACATTAACATCAACAGCAGTATGAAATTGAACTTAGAGGCTTCAATGCCATCAGCAGCCACTTGTTCAACTCACTAGCCAGCTGGCCCTGGGCCTGCTTGGCTAACTGCACTATAGTGTCCCATCTAGATTTCTTGATATCTAGCCACATAAGCCATATAATTAGCCTGCCTGAGTCCCAAAGAAGCTGCCATATATTGTTTTTTCGCTATGGCATCAATCTTCCTGAATCCTTATCAGGAAGATGTGAGGCCAGGGGAATATTAGCCTTGTCACAGGCTGCAGCTTGCACCACACCTACATGACTACACTGCTCAGAGAGGAAGTCTGTATCAGGGCCTGATAAGGTATACCTTCTGTCCATTTTTTTTTTTTTTTTTTTTTTTTATCTACAGGAGGGACAGAAAGAGGATTTTTTAAAATCTTTGTTTACTTCCTAAATGACTTGTGCAAAGGAATAGACAACCTCCTAGACTCTGGAATATCCATCATTTCAACATAATCAGGCTCCTCTTGCTCATCCACAGCCTCTTCTAAAGGAAGCTGGAGGGTTTCTGCAACCTTTTTGTAAAACATAAAAAGAGAAGGGACTCAGACAGCATAGGGGGAGATTCTAAAGGTCTATCTGGAGAAATGTCCGGTTCAATGGGCACGTCCAGACCTTCCCAGTCACAAACATACTGATCAAATTCCTCCTCCCCCTCATGTGGTTCATAAAAATCCTCAACATCATAATCCTGAACCACTGGGACCGAACGAGCCACCCTTTTCCCAGATGCAGGGGGTTCGACAGATCTCTGAGACAAAGACTGGACCATCTGAATGGCTTTAGCCATCTCTGCAGCAGTTGGAGAGAATTTTGTACTCCAGACCTGCTGATTTCTTTGTCTTTTTTGCTGGGACTGGTTCCTCTGAACCAGCCTTCCTTGCCGAGGAAGTCTCGCCTGGTCAGAGGGCACTCCTCTGGTCCAGTGGGTACTGGACCGGCTGGCCATCCGGTCAGCGGACTTTTTGGCTCTCGCTCCTGAGCCGCCCAATCTCTTTTCCAGGGTGGCTGCAGGAAATTTTACACACCTGGCAGTCTGACAGGAGGTGGTCAGCCCCAGACAATAAACACAGTGGTGTGTGGGTCAGCCTTGGCAAAGGCTTCCCACAGACAGTGTTGAAACCAGTGGGCCGGTTTTCTTTTGGTTTCTCAGACATGCCAGCCTAACCAAAAACTTGCCCTTTAGATGGCAGTGCCAGGCAAGACACCCATATCGGTTCCTAACCGTGTCATGGGTATTTGAAAACCCAAAAGAACAGTTAGTTTTTAGAACCGATAAGAACCGGGAACCGCACTCTAAGAGCCCAACCAAACAGTTTGACATATATTTTAACAAACCGATCGGTTCAAAACCGAACAGATAATGAATTTCCACACAGACTTAATTTCTGTACTTACGGTTTACCAGATAGAGCTTTTAACCGAAATGCGGTAAAATAAACACTTTTTGCCGGTTCCAATGAACCGAAAACACTCGCTTGAACCGAGAAATGAACCGAGCTGAAGGAGCTGATCTCCGGAGCGACTGTTCAGTGAAGCGGAGTAAAGAATCTGACAGTTTCATTTGAAACTAGCCAGATAGAGCTTTGAACAGCGCCCTCGCGCTGTGGAACTCCAGATCACTCTGGAGTTAACGGTTTCCTCTCCGGGGCAGTTCAAGTGTGGGGAATGACTGCAATGGTCCTAATATAGCAAGACTTCATGGTGTTTGAAGTAGTGATTTCTGAGCATCGATCAGAAACCCCAAGGATTCTAAAGTGTCCTGGGTGAGCTTGAGAACATCCTTTACCTGCTGTGGTGACTGGCCTACCAGTAGCCAGTCATCCTGCTACAGGAACAGTGTGATGCCCTGGCATCTCAAGTGTGCCACCATCACTGCCAAGCATTTTGTGAACACCCTGGGAGCAGAGGTTAGGCCGAATGGCAGGGCTGTGAACTGAATGTCCTGAAGGTAGTCAACCATAGGTTTTTTCTGTGAGATTCCCTGATGGGAATGTGAAAGCAAGCATCTTTCAGATCCAGTAATGCCAGCCAAGTTCCTTGCAGAAGAGTGGGAGGGATCATTGCCAAGGTCACCATTCTGAACTTTGGATTTACCAAGTGCTTGTTTAGAGCTCTTGGGTCTAAAAATGGGTTGCCACTCCCAATTTTTTTCTTTAAGGTTAGGAAGTATCTTGAGTAGAACCCTTTCCCTCTGAGGGAGGGGTACAGGTTCGACACCATCTCCAGAAGTGACCTTTCTATAGGGGCTACTAGTCTGAAAAGCTTCAGCCTTAGCTTGGGAAAAGATTTGAAGTAGAGGGTTAGGCCCAGACTCTACTTCCAGGACCCACTTGTCTTTGGTAATGGTTTCCCCAAGACTGGAATTAGTGAGCCAACCTGCCCCCTATTGGTAGTGGGGAGGCAACCCTGTCTAGCATATCAAGGAGTCTGCTTTGGTTGGGCTTTAGTCTGGGGTTTAATCCCCACGCCTAGAGTCCTGCCTCTGCCCCTGAAATATCCACTCTTGCCGACAGTCAGGGGTGACTTGGGCCTGGAAAAAAGGTCTGCTGTAGCCTGAACTACCTCTACCTCTACCTCCTCTTCCCTGTGGCCTATAGGAGGTGGAAGCTTTCTTCTTTGCAGCATTGCTCTTGTAGGTGGTTTTGTACTCCACACCTTCATGTATGCCTCAGTTTGATAACCAAACAAGGAATTATTTTCACATGGAAAGTCCATAGTCAAGGCCACTGATTTACAGTGATTAAAATAATGAAATTCTGTTTTCAAGACTTCAGATTCCGGAATTACACCGGTGATTGTTACTCCAATTTCTGGATTTTACCGGGATTCTGCTATCATTCTTTTAGTATGTGCATAAGTAATCAGAATTAAAGAAGGCTTAATATACAGAGCATTAAATAGAGCAAACTGAAAATAGTACAGGAAGGAATTAAAAGAAAAACGCAAGTTTTGTAGATCTACTGATCTGATATAAAATGCCAGATTCCATGAAATCTGCTTTTACCGGTCTTCAGACAGCCCTAATTCCGGAATTTTATCGGATTTTCCGTTAAAAACCGAAAAACAGTGGCCTTGTCCATAGTCTTAGCTTGGGTATCCTGAGAAAGGTGTGTGGATCTAAGCCAGGCAAACCTCAGTGCCACTGTCAAAGCCATCCATCTGGCCACAGTGTCACTGGCATCCACTGCCATGTGAAACTGACATTTTGTGGCCTCCAGTCCACATCTGGCTGTTTCTGCCATGTCAGCAGTCAGTCCAAGTGGTGCCTTATTCACCATCAGAGTTAGTGTGTTTTCTGGTACTGGGCAGCAGATGCCATGTAATTCACATGTCTAATGGCTAGAAAGGCAGCCAAGTACCCTTTCTTGGCCATGTTGTCCATCCTCGGAGTGGATGGGATGCCAGTGGTGCTCTGGCCGGTCACGAGCTGCAGCTTGGACTACACCTTCATGATCAGGGTGAGAAAAGAACTCTGCCCCTGATCTGTCCTGCTCTCTCTTTTCAGCCTTATCTATGGGAGGAACAGAATTTGATGTTTCCAACATTTTCATGACTTGCTTCCTTAAAGATTTGTTAATATGGAGCAATAATCTTTTGGTGGTGCCAGGTCCATCATGTCTAAGAATTCTGCCTCCTTCTAGTCTTCCAGAATTATGTTTGTGGTAAGGTTGAGGGCTTCCACCATCTGCTTAAAGACTGTGTGATGTGAGGAATAATCCTCTGGTAGCCCAGGAGGGGAAGCAAACTCATGATTCGGAGAAACCTCCGATACCATCTGTTCATCCTCCTCATTTTCTTCATATGAGGGATCCTGGACTTTTAAAACTGAGCACGGAACAGTTGTCGGAACAGACACGAACCATTGGGTTTACCGGTTGCGCTGGAACCGGTAAGACCCTGAGAAGCTGCAGCCTACAAGGCTTGTAGCACCTGCAAAGCCTGAGCAACTGCCTTGGCCATAGGCTTGGCCAGTTTATTCACTGGGAGCTCCTTTGCTTCATCAGCAGGAGGTTCAGTGAGTTTTGTTTTTTCTTAGCCAAAACAGGGTTGCCAGCCGGTTCCCCGGATCGCTTAGGCTTAGACTCGCGTTTGTCAGAAGCAAGCAGTTCCGGATCTTTAGGCTTTTTATTTGAAGGGGTCGGCTGATCCACCATCTGATCACTCTGAACTGAAGGAGTGGTCTTTTTAAAACGTTCTAAATATTTTAGTATGGTCTTAGTTGGAAAGGTCTTGCAAATGTCAGTCTGGCTGAAAATGTGAAGCACCTAAATAAAATATGCACAAGTTATGCTTATGAGCTTTTGCAAACACCTCCCCACACTTCAGACAATTTTTAAAACCAGCCTGCCCTGTTCTCCTTTTCAGCCTATCAGACATAAGCACTACAATTCAAATACAGAAATGTGTGAACTTAAGCTCTGTTCCCGAACTGAATTTTATGGGTTTTAAAAAGGCAAGTTTGGTCAACCCAGAGTGGAGCAGTCTGTTCCCGGCTGGGGAAAAAATGCAAATCTGACAAAATGAGACCACCAAAATTACAAAGGGGTCTGGCTTAAGTTCTAACCACAAAAGTAAATAAAGTTAAAAAAGAGGAATCGCTGGTTCCTCAGTTGTTACATGGAGCCTCACTACAAGAAAAATAAAGCAAACTAGCGCTAAACTAAATAAAACCTAAAATAAAGGGCTGCAGATAAAGAGTTTACTTTTTCCATGAAAAAGTGTAAATCCAGTCACGCTGAGGAGCAGTCTCTGAGGAGTCTTACTAGGCAGGTGGAGATAGAGAATACTGGCTGAGTAACCATGCAGAACCAGTGTGTCCTGCCACAGAGGGGTCAGATTCCCTGTGACCTCTAAAGCAAAGCTCGAGAGGTCGTTGGGAATCGGATGTAGAGGTGGCAGAACACGCTAGTTCTGCATGGTCACCCAGTCAGTATTCTTTGTATTGTATGGTGCCCCTCGCATTTTTCTCTATTTTCGGCTTTTGTAAAGCATTTTATGCATAGAAATAAATTGTTTCCCCGTTTGTCCATAGTGAGTTGTGTGGTTGCTAGGGACTGGGCATCCCTACGTTAGCAGCGCACACTCCCATTGGTTGCCAGTCTACTGTGGGAGGGTTTTGTAAAACAAAAAAAATGGTGGCCAAACATCTCACTTAGCGAGAAGAAAGACAAGATCCCCCCAAAAAAATATAAGTATCTGGTTGATCCTGCATTTTGTGTTAATAGAAACCTGTTCCCATTTCTTAAAACCGCTGCGGCAATTTTCAGTGTGGTTTTAGATAATATTGCCGTACGGTAGTTTTCAGGTTATGATTTCAAAGCACAGCTCGATGGTTCAAGTCTGAATGAATGGAATGCTGTTCTGCACGTACAGTCAGTACAGCATTCCATTCATTTTAGTCTGTGGCTGAACAGCGTTTCAGTATGGTGGAATTTTTAGCAAGAACAACGTTTCACCATACACTATAATGAAATCTGAGCGTTAGCATGCATTTGTGAAGAGCAGCAGTTTGAATGGTGGCACGAGCCAATGGATGTTCCATCATTTGCATAAGTTCCATTTCTCTCTGAGGCAGTTCAACACCCAAGGCTGACTGCTATAGTTAATCATATTGAATTCCTGGGGTTAGAACTAGCTGCAACAGGGAAAAAAATATCTTAAACAAAACCCGTTAACCTGTGGTCGCAGATAATTGACAGATCAGTCCATAAATATACGTATCAGGAGTACAGTGCAGCAGAACAAGAGATCCAAAAGTAGGGGATTTTTGAGAAAATAGACCCTTCTCCTGCCATACCAGAGAAGATTCTCCCTCAGGAGCCAGGCTCCTGGGCAGGTCCCATTGACAATGTTGTAATGAATAGAAATTATGGTAAGTATGAAGTTAATTTCTTTCTGTAGCGCTCCACATTTTCAATGAGCAATCAAAAACAACAGGGTTCTAAGAAGCAGTACCCAGACAAAATCAGGAGGAGGGAGAATATTATCCCATATGACAGATGCTTCAGAATTACTTGCAAACTGCTGCCTGCAACTCTGCAACCAAAAGCTGCATCAGCAGAACTGTAATGTTTTGTGAAAGTGTTGACTGATGACCACGTATCTGCCTTAGTTCTAAAACTGGCTTCACCTCTCTGCCCAGGAAGTTGCCATCGCCTTGGTAGTGAGCCTCGAGAGCTGGAGACCTCTTTTGCAATATAGGCCTTAGCAACATAGGCCCACACCCACCTAGCTAGGGAGGGCTTAAGAGGCAATTTGTCCTGGTTTAGCTGCCCCAAAAATATTATATTATCTGACTTACGAAACTCAGCTGTTCGCTTAAGGTAATCGTAACTGCCCACTGCAGGTCCAGTTTGAGCAACTCCTCCTTGGGGTGAGAAGGATATGGGCAAAAGGATGGAAGGCAAATTTTCTGATTCACATGAAAAGCTGTGGGCACTTTAGGGATGAAGGACAGGACCATCCCATGTACCACTTTGTCCTTATGCATAAGGTATGGCTCTTTGTGAGACAAGGCCTGGAGTTTGCCCACTCTCCTGGCTGAACACATGGCCACTAAACTCGCCTTTTAGGACACCACATCCAGCAAAACAGATGATAGCGGCTCAAAAGGTTTTACGCCGAGGGCATTTAGAACCAATTTAAGATCCCACGGAGGCACCAGGGATCGAAACAGCAGTCTGCCCCTGCCAACTGTGAGCAAAACACAAATAACCTCTATTAGTTCCTAGGAGAACCCCAAGGAAGCTCAGAGAATGGAAACCTGGCCTTTATGCATGCTCAATGCCAGCCCCTTTTTCCACACCTTCCTGAAGGAAGTCCAGAATTTGAGGAAATGAAAATTACATACCTACCATAATTCTTGATCTTCTCTTTTATCGTCACCATTTATTACTGATGGGGTGTAAGCTGGAGATGTGCACCTGTACGGGAGCTTTTTGGGGGAAGGAGTTTGTGCTGATGGCACTGCCCACGAGGCAGACTCATTGTGTGGCACATGAGGGTTAGCTGTTGGGCGCCGCAGACTCCTCCACCCCAGTTCTGTACTGCTGGAGAGGATGAAACAAAGGGGGATAGTGAAAACCAAGGTGAGGCAGGAGAGCTGAGGGATAGGAAAGGAAAAGGATGTAAACTGAAAAAGGAATAAGCCAGAGGACAGAGGGATTGGACTTTTTCCCTACGTAGCCATAGAGCACCAACTCTTGAGAGAGAAAGATACAATATATGTAATGGGGCAGGGGGGTGAAGATCATTGGCTTATTTTAGCCTCAAAACCCTGAAAGGTATGAAGACACAGGAGCAAGTATCCAGTCAGCTTCAGGGACCACTGAATGGAGGTCCAGAAGAAAAAATTACTTACCATAGTAATCTTTCTTCCCAGTGATGCTCAGATATTCATAACTTTATGCAGTAAGCCTGGAGGGTTGGACTGCCCCGAGAGATGGAACACATGCAAATGAGTAGAATTATTTGCATGTGAGCATCTTTTTAAATACTGCCTCTACCAACTGTAGTGTTCTAACCTCTTCAGATTTGTGAGAAGTCTGGAAGCCAGGCATTAGGAAAAATCTGAACAATTATAAATGTGGGTTTATCCCCAATAAGTACAGAATTAACAAAAATCTCCAAAAGGAGGAGCAATAATAAACAATAGTGTTCACCAAACAGCATCAGAGAAAGTAAAGAGAACACAGAAAACTCTGCTTAAAATTAGCTAAGCATAGAGAAAATAAACCACAACAGGATATGGCTAGGTGGCACCAGCATGCGGGGTGCAGAGGCTGATGTTCTGGAAGGGGAGGTGGGAAGGGAAGTTATGAATATCTGAGTATCACTGGGGAGAAAGAAGATTACTATGGCAAGTAATTTTTCCTAACCCCAGTAATGCTCAGGATATTCATAACTTTATGCAGACTACCAAGCAGTACCACTGGAGGTGGGCACATAACTTACTTTGGAAACAGACTTTGCAGGACTGCTGTGCCAAACCTGGCATCACTTCTGGACAAAATATCCAGGTTGTAATGCTTTGTAAAGGTGTGTACCGATTTCCAGGTAGCTGCTTTGCAAATATCTACTAAGGGAACCTCCCTGGCAGCTGCTCCTCTTGTAGTGTGTGCCCTCAGCTCAGCTGGGGGCTCCCTACCTGCTTTAGTGTAGCAGAATTGAACACACTTGACAATCCATCAAGAAATGGATCATTGAGGCAGCTTTGGCCTTTCCTACATCCCCATATACAAGGAAAAGTTGTTTTCTATCTTGCTTTTAGTAGCTGTCATGTAACAGCAGAGAGCTCTTCACATCCATAGTATGGAGTCTTTCACCAGAACTAGCATGGCCTGTTTTTAAAAAAAAAAAAAAAAAGGACAGGTACCACTTTAGGAAGAAATTGTCCATTTGTTCCGAGGACTACGTTGTCTCTGTGGAATGATATAGTCCTGGTCAATCGAGAACCTGGAGCTCGCTAATTCATCTTGCAGAGTTAGTTGCTACTAGAAACTGTTTCCCAAGTCCCATACTTCAGATGAGCTGTAGCTGTAGCCATGGGCTTGAAAGGAGGCCCCATGAGTTTTGCTATGCACACATTAAGATCCTAGGCAGGTACTGGTGCCCTGTGAGGGGGATGCAAATGCATCAGACCTTTAAAGAACCTTTTGAAAATGGGATGCGATGCCACTGACTCCTTTGCACTAGCAGAAAGGTAGGCAGACACTGCTGTAAGATGAACTTTCAGAGAACTGGGTTGTAAATCATGTGAATGCAAATGAGTGAGATTGTCTAGTACAACTGATACTCCTGCATTATTTGGGATGAAATTCCTACCAGAGCACCAAAGAAAATCTCTTCCATTTAGAAGACTAGATTCTCTTAGTTGAAGGTTTTCTATAACCTTTTAAGATGGCTAATACAGCTTCAGAAAGGTTTAAGTCTGTGTACACCAATTCCTCAAGAGCCATGCCTTGAGGTGGAGGGACTGGAGATTTGGATACAGCAATGTTCCCCGATTGGAGGTCAGGAGATTGTGCCAGAAAGGCAAGTTTATTGGTTTGTTTACAGACATGGAGAGCAGAGGAGTGTAGCATGGCTGCCTGGGCCAATCTGGAGCTATCAAGATCAGAGAAGCAGAGTGGGATTTGAGCTTCAATAGTACTCTGAAAATCAGAGGAAATGGGGGAAGGCATAGAGGAACCCGTCTGACCAGTCTAGCATCACAGCATCCAGAGGGACTGTGCCCTGAGCTGGTGGTCTGCAGCAATACTGAGGCAACTGGTGGTTCCGGTGGGATGCAAACAAGTCCACCTCTGGAGTGCCCCACCTCCTGAAAATTATCTGCACCACTTGTCTCTTTAGTGTCCATTCGTGATGGGCCTGGTTGATCAGACTCAGTGCGTCTGCCAAGGTACAGTACTGTCCTTTCCTAGCAGGTGGATTGCTTGCAAGGATACCATTAGTTATATATTAGGGATAAGCCAAAGTCCAGATTGTCATGGCTTCTGTGCCAAGAATGCCTGATCTGGTACCTCCCTTATTAATACATTGTGGTGATATTGTCTGTTCTGATCTGTACCACCTTGCCCGTCACCAAAGAGGAGAAGACTTTTAGGGCTAGCCACACTGCTGAGTTCCAGCAAGTTTATATGCTGAAGGGACTCTGCTTCTGACCAGGTACCCTGGGTCATGTGCTCCCCTAGATGGCGCCCCAGCCCAGAAGGGATGCATCTGTTGCCAAAACTAGTGAGGGATTCTTTCTGAAAAGAAATTCCTTGCCTTAGGTTGGATTCCTTTTTCCACCACAGGAAGGCCTGTAACAGTGCCCTTGTTACCTGAATAAGCTTTGAAAAGGGGTCTTTTTTCCAACTTCAATGAGTTCAGCGTTGAAACTGGATGTCTCATGCGAAACCTGGCAGCCTGTACTGTGCCTGTGGATGCAGCCATATGGCCCAGGAACTGCAGAAAATGCCTGGCAGTTTTTGGCTTGTGCAGAATAAAAGTTTGCTACTGACTGAAGGCTGTGCACCCTGTCTAGGGACAAGAAGGCTCTGCCCTGAAGAGTACTGATCTCAGCCCCTATGAACTGTAAATTCTGTGCAGGGATGACAGATTTTTCTGATTTATTATGAAAACCAGGGATACCAACAGATCTTGGGTGAGCTTTAGGGAATTTTTGACTTGGTCTGGTGATTTGCCCACCACCAATCAGTCGTCTAGGTATGGAAAAACAGTCACTCCTTGTCTTCAAAGAAATGCCACCACAGGTGCTAGGCATTTTGTAAATACCCTTGGTGCTGATGAATGACCGAAGGGTAGGGTTGAGAACTGGTAATGACCTGATGGGAGCCTGAATCTGCTCTCTTCTGAAAGATTCCTTTATGGAGATGTGGAAATAGGAGTCTTTCAAATCCAGTGATGCCAGCCAGTCCCCTTTTTGGATTGTTGGCAGAATCCGAACTAGTGTTACCATTTTGAATTCCCCCCAAGTGCTTGTTCAAAGCTCCGAGATCCAATATTGGCCACCATTCCCCACTTTTTTGTTGTTAGGAAGTACCTGGAGTAAAAACCTCTTCCTCTGAGGGTGATAGGAACTGGTTCCACTGCTCTGAGTGGTAACAGCTTTTGAACCTCCACCTCTAGCAGTGCTGTTTCTGCTAGGGAGAGAGGAAAACCCTGAACTTCTGTGGAGGAAGATATTTGAAGTCCAGAAATGGACCCTTGCCCACTACCTCCACCCACTGGTCTGGTGATGGATAGCCAAATGTGGAGGAAGTGGGACTGTCTGCCTCCAACAGGGAGGGAGGAGGCAGGCTGCTTCTCAGGAGTTTTGTTTAGGCTGGGGCTGAGGCTGTGCCCGAGACTCTCGCCTAAAAGCCCCTTCTACCCCAACCCCCTAGAGTATCCCTGTTGAGGATACTGCTGGTACTGGGGCACAGCTACTGGTTGGAAAAAAGGTCTGGTCATAAAGGACTAACCTCTGCCCCCTTTCCATAGGGCCTGGTGGATGAAGAAGCTCTCTCCTCTGCAGAGTTGCTCTTAGAAGTAGCCTTATATTCATCCACCTTCATATAAGCAACAATGGATTCTCCAAAAAGAAAAAATTACTCACCTTAGTAATGTTTCTTCTAATGGAGTCTTGCTATATTATGACATATGCAGTATAACCCCAGGTTAGAACTGCTCCGGAGGTGAAAGAGTCAACTTTCCATGCAGGGCATGGAATCTTGTGCGTGAGCTCGGTTGAACACTGTCTGTTGAAGCTCAAACTTAAACGTTCAGATCTTTGAGCAAAAACTCACTAAGGTTCAGTGTGGAAGCCGTAAACCTACACCAGCCACTGGCTACTAACTACAAAAACACATTGTTGATCTTGATCCCAAAACAAAGACTCAAGTCAGGGGATTCAAGAAAGAAAAATAAGCATAACACCTAAGCACCCAAAGAAAGGGTGAAAAATAAAGTGGGCATCTACGAAGTGCCAACATTGCACTGCCCACCCACATCCCAAAAAAGAGGTTCTGAGAGGGGCAGGCTGCGGGGGGAGGTCATAATATAGCAAGACTCCATTAAAAGAAACAACATTACTAAGGTGTAATTTTTTCTTCAAACATGAAGTCTTGCTATATTATGACATATGCAGACTACACAGCAGTACCTCCATGGAGGAGGGACAGAACCTACTTGGGAAATAGGCTCTGAAGCACAGCTGTGTTAAATCGAGCATCACTCCTAGCCTGGATATCCAGGAGTAATGCTTAGTAAAAGTGTGAACTGTTTTCCAGGTAGCTGCTTGACATATCTCTAGGATAGGGATGTCCTGGCAGCAGCCAGAGACGCAGCTGTACCTCTGGTAGAGT
The DNA here is from genome assembly GCA_016271365.2 of Neoceratodus forsteri. Classification (NCBI taxonomy): domain Eukaryota; kingdom Metazoa; phylum Chordata; order Ceratodontiformes; family Ceratodontidae; genus Neoceratodus; species Neoceratodus forsteri. The sequence continues at coordinate 341,080,000 of CM057458.1, forward strand.
GAGCCCTCAGGCCTGAGGGAGGAACCTTACCCAGTTTTTCATAGCAGAATTGATACAAGAGACAATCCACCTGGCAATGGATCTTTAGTGGCAGGTTTCTTTACCAACCTCACCATAAGTGAGGAACAATTGGAGGGATTCGAACCTGTGACCCTTGGTACGTTCTATATAGTAACTAAGGGCTCTTGACATCTAAACTGTGCAATCTCCTCTCCTCTCACCAGAGGAGGAATGGTCAGTGAAGTACACAGGAAGAGACATGGATTGATTAAGGTGGAAGTCTGAAACCACCTTAGGCAAAAACTTCCTGTTAATCCTGAGGACCACCTTATCTCTATGAAAGAAGATAAAAATCAGGCTCCACTGACAATGCTTGTAGCTCACTTATGCGCCTGGCAGAGGTGATGGCTACCAGAAACAGTTTTCCAAGTCAAGTACTTAAGCTCTGCTGAAGACAATGGCTCAAAAGGGGGTTGCATAAGCTGAGCAATGCAAATATTAAGATACCAAGCAGGGGCAGGGTCCCTGAATGGAGGGTTGGTGTGAAGCAACCCTTTAAAAAAACTTGGAGAACACAGGGTGAGCTGAAAAAGAAGAGGGCTTACCTGCTGATGAGACAGCTGCCAAGTGCACTTTTAGAGTAGCTGGTCTCTGGCCCAAGGAATTCAAATGCACCAAATAATCCAGAATCGTAGGCACGCCAGCAGATTCTGGGGAAATATGCTTACCAGCACACCATATGGAAAATCTTTTCCATTTTGAATTATAAGTAGCCCTGGTGGAAGGCTTCCTAGAGGCCTTCAATATATCCAATACACCTTGGGAAAGGTGTAGGTCAGCAAACCGTAACTCTTCAAGAGCCATGCCTTGAGATTGAGAGATTTGAGGTTTGGATACCAAACTCTCCCCTGGGCACAGGTTAACAGGTTGTGATTCCTGGGAAGACACAGGGGAAGGTGGACTGCTAAGGACATGAGGAGTGGGTACCAGGGCTGCTTGGCCCAATCTGGAGCAATCAGGATCATCTTGCAGGGTCGAGATCTGATTCTGACTAGCACCTTGAAAAGGAGGGAAAGCATAGAGAAACTTCCCTTCCCAACTGAGTAGGAAGGCATCCAGGGGGACTGAGCCCAACACTGGGGGCCTGCAGCAAAAAAGGGGGAGTTGGTAATTGTGTGGGGCTGCAAAGAGATCTATCTGCGGGGTGCCCCATCTGGCAAATACTACCTCCAGTACTAGGGGATCCAGTGCCCATTCGTGATGGCCCTGGGAAATCCTGTTGAGGGCATCCGCTAGAACATTGTCCTTGCCTGGGAGGTGAACAGTCGTGAGGGAGGCATTCAGAGAATAAGCCAGAGACCACAACGTCATTGCTTCGGTGCACAAGGCCGTAGACAGAGTGCCCCCTTGTTTGTTGATGTACCACATTGTAGTGGTATTGTCTGTTCTGATCTGAACAACCTTGTTCTGAACAGATATGGAAAAAACCTGGAGTGCTAGAAAAACTGCTCTGAGTTCCAGCAAATTGATGTGGAGCAGAGATTCCTGAGGGGACCACAGCCCGTGGGTGGAAAGGTCGCCCATGTGAGCTCCCCACCCCAAGAGGGATGAGTCTGTAGTAAGGGTCAAGGAGTGAGACTGGGGAGTGAAGGGAATCCCCTGTCTCAGATTGCTCTGATCCTGCCACCACTGAAGGGCCTGGATCAGGGTTTGAGTCACAGCTATCAACTTGGTTAGAGGATCTGTCCTTTGAGACCAAAAGGCTCTCAAATGGAACTGGATGTCCCTCATCTGAAATCTTGCTCCCTGCACTACTGCTGTAGAAGCAGCCATGTGCCCCAGGAGCTATAGAAAATGCCTTGCTGGTCGAGAGACCTGCAGGGTAAAAGAAGAGGCCAGAGAGAGACCAAAGTCCTTGCTCTTTCAAGAGGGAGGAAGGCTCTGGCTTCTTTTGTGTTCAGTTCTGCACCTATGAAGGTGAGAAGCTGGACAGGCTCCAGAACTGACTTTGGAAGATTAAGGAAACCTAGGGATGTCAGCAGTTGCTGGGTTACTTGTAAGTGTAGTTTGACCTGTTCTGGAGATTGGCCTACAATGAGCCAGTCGTCCAGATAAGGAAAGATGGCAATCTTTTGCCTCTTAAATGAGCAACTGCTACTGCAGGCATTTTGTGAACACCTCGGGCCGAGGTGAGGCCGATGTATTGCTCTGAATTGGTAATGGCCTGAGGGCAGTTCAATCTGAGGTACTTTCGATGGGAGCTTCTGATGAGAACATGAAGTAGGCATCCTTGAGGTCCAGGGAGGCTAGCCAGTCCCCTGGCCTTAGAGAGGGTAAATGATTCCCAGAGTCACCATTTTGAACTTTGGTTTTAAAAGGTGCTTGTTAGATACCCGAGATCCAGGATGGGCCACCATTCTCCTGTATTTTTTGGGGTAAGGAAGTACCTGGAATACAACCCTTTGCCCTGGTGTATGGGAGGCACCCTTTCCACAGCTCTGAGAGCCAGGAGGGAAGAAACTTCTGCTTCTAGGGCAAGTGCCTCTGATGGGTTTGCAGGTGGAAAAGACCTGGCTCTCATCTTCGGAAATTTTTTGAAGCCGAGAACCAGTCCCTGGCTTACTACTTCCAGGACCCACTTGTCTGATGTTAAAGACTCCCAGTCCTGGACAAAGTAAGCCAGCCTGCCCTACCGTAGTGGAGAATCGGCCCTGGCCACCCCATCAGGGAGCCTGTTTTGCAGGGGCTTTGGGTTGAGGGGTAGAAGCAGGCTTACTAGAACCCCTTCTGCCCCTTCCTCTAAAGAACCCCCTCTGGGCATAAGCAGAAGAGGAAGCCTGGGCTTGGTAAAGGCCTATGAAAAGGCCTGCCCCTGACATGCTGCCTTTGAGGAGTGGCTTGCCTTTCTTTGGCCTGTGCACTCCTATAGGTGGTCCTATACTCATCCATTTTCTTCATATAATTCTCTGTCTGCTCACCAAACAGAGAATTGCCCACAACAGGAAAATCCATAGCCTTAGACAGAGTATCCTGTGACAGGGTAGTACATCTGAGCCAGGCCATTCTGCGAAGAGAAACAGATGTAGCCATGACTCTTGATGAAACATCATTAGACCTTGGATGCCTCAATACCATCTGCAGCCACTTGCTCCAGCTCCCTGGCAAGCTGGTCTGGGGCCTGTTTTGCTAGGGCCAGGACAGTATCCCATCTGGATTTCTGGTACCTAGCTGCGTAAGCCATATAATTTGCCTGTCTGAGTCCCAAAGATGCTGCCATGTACTGTTTCTTTGCCATGGCATCCATCCTCCTGTAATCCTTTTCAGGAGGGCGAGAGGCTAGAGGAATATTAGCCTTGTCACAGGCTGCAGCCTGCAGCCTGCACTACCCCCACATGGCTGCACTTCTGCGAGAGGAACTCCGTATCAGAGCCTGAAAGCATACCTCTTGTCCATCCTTTTAACCACAGGGAGGATAGAATGAGGAGTTTTCAGAATTTTTACTGTTTCCTAAAAGATTTGTGCAAGGGAATAGACAGTCTCCTAGACTCTGGAATATCCATCATTTCCACAAAATCAGGCTCTTCTTGATCATCAACAGCTTCCTCAACGGGGAGTTGCAGAGTTTCAGCAACCTTCTTGTAAAACAAAAAATGAGAAGGGGACTCAGATAGCCTGGGAGGGGACACCCCTGAGGGTCTGTCTGGAGAGATGTCCGGTTCAATGGGCACATCCAGACTTTCAAAATCACACTCATACCCCTCCTCCCCTTCCTCCGGTTCATAAAAATCCTCAAAATCATAATCTTGAACCGGGGGGGAACAGTCAGAACCGAGCGCTTCCCTAATGTCGGTTTGGACGGAACTGGGGAAAGAGACTGGACAATTTAAATAGCTTTGGCTATTTCCTCAGCAGTTGGAGAAAGAACTTTTGGCCCCAAACTAGTTGACTTTCTAGTCCTTTAAGTTGGAACCGGCTCCTCAAAGCTGGCTCTTCGTTTGCCCGAGGAAGTATTGCCCTGGTCAGAGGGCACTCCCTCAGGTTCGGTTGGAACCGGGCTGGCCATCCGGGTCAGTGGACTTTTTGGCCTCCCTTTCCCTGAGCCTACCAACTCTTCCACGGTGGCAGCAGGAAAATTCTTACAAATCTGGCAGTCTACATTGAGGTGGTCAAACCCCAGACAATATACACAAGTGGTGTGTGGGTCAGCCTTAGCAAAAGCTTCCCCACAGAGGCCACAGTGCTGAAACCCAGTGGGTCCGGTTTTTCTTTTGGGTTTCTCAGACATAGTGCCAGCCTAACCAAAACTTGCCCATTAATGGTAATCCGCCAAGCAAGACTCTTATCGGTTCCCAACTGTGTCACGGGTCGTTGAAAAAACAGTAATAAAATCCGTTTTTTTTTTTAGAACCGATAAGAACCAGGAACCGCACTCTAAAGGCCTAGAACGTAATTTTAAACCCAATCTGATCGGTTCAAACCGAACCGAAGAAGTTTACAAGTTCCACACAGAAGAAAATAAATAAAAGCCTATCTATTACTTACAATACCACAGACAGAGCTTGAACCGACTATTGCGGTTAAATTTCAGTAAAATAAACCGAGAAATACACTTTTAAACCGACAAACGAACCGAGCAGCAGGAGGAATCTCCGGAGCGACTGTTCAGTGAGGCGGAGTAAAGAATCTGACAGTAAGTTTGAGCTTCAACAGACAGTGTTCAACCGAGCTCGCGCTCAAGATTCCATGTCCTGCATGGAAAGTTAACTTTCACCTCTGGAGCAGTTCTAACCTAGGGTTATACTGCATATGTCATAATATAGCAAGACTTCATGTTGTTTGAAGGGAATTTCCCTCCAATGGAAAATCCAAGGCCTTAGACAGAGTATCCTGAGTGAGGTTTGTAGCCCTAAGCCAAGCAAACCTCTATGCCACTGTGTTAGCCATCCATCTGGCTGCAGTGTCCTTAGAATCAGCTGCCATTTGGAATTGGTACTTAGCCGCCTCAAGCCCAAACCAGGCAGTTTCAGCCAGGTCATCTGATAAGGGTGAGGGGGCTTTCACAGACATTACCAGTACAGACTGCCACAGGGATTTTTGATACTGGGCAGCATAAGCCTGGAAGGTAGCCCATCTCATGGTCAAGGAGGCAGACAATAGCCTTTCTTGGCCATTCTATCCAGTTTTCTGGAGTCCTTGTCTGGAGTGTGTGAGGACAAAGGGACTTTAGCCTCAGAGGCTGCATATTGTATTACCCCTTGATGGTCTGGATGGGAGAAGAGGAAATCAGCTCCCTCCCTATCCAGCTGGCATCTTTTTTTTTGCTGTTCATTTTTATTAAATTTCCAATGAATACAGACAAGACAAATAACCCTGGAATCCCAGGATACACAATCCAAGAACTGATTGTGTGAACTATTTACAGACACCAGAGGCATCCACCCCAGTCATACCAACCCCAAACTTAACAATGTTCTCATAATCAAGCCACTTATTGCTTAATATATCTAGCTTCCCCATAACTAACTCCCTGGGGTCCCATACAGTTTGGCCAAAACACTCCTAGCCAGATTAATAATAAGCTGCAGCCTGTACGAGGGTAGAGCCTCCCGGTGCCCCCAGAAAGAGAGAATCCCCAACCCTCCTGCACTATGGCAGACCTCCCTAGTATCACTCAAACAAGTCCTCCAGCTTTATTGGACCTCTTGTTAACTAAATCTGTCCCCGACAACTCCCTGATCTATCCCTATGCCATATTTTCTTTAATTTCAAATTTATTAGCTAAACACAGCCCCGCAGACAGACCTGCGTAATTCAAATATCTCTATTAGGAGTAACTTGCCTCTAACGGCGCCCATCTTTTAATATACACCTCTTTCTTCCCCTCTAAGTAAACAAACCTTTTAATTTTGCTAAGGGCCACCGCAAGATCTGCCACCCATTGCTCGTACTCAAAGCTGATCGTCCCTCCAATGCTGAACCACAAATGATTTGACTAGGAAAGCAATTAGGGATATATGATATTTTGATGATGTGCCCCTCATTAGCGACAAATCCTCTAGAATGCAAATCTCCGGTTTAATATACTCTGAGTAATCGAGCAACAGGTCCATCCGCCTCTTGATATCTCCCCACAGGGGCGAAATTTTACTACAGCTCCATAACACATGTAGCAAGTCCCCTTTCTCTTGACCACACCTAAAACACAGGTCTGTCTGCCCAAGGCCTCTTTCAAAAAGCCTCACAGGGGTAAAACATAGTTTGGAAGCTATGAAAAAATGCAGACTCCTATATTTGGGTATTGATATATATATTTGTCATCTTCCTACATGCTAACCCAATCAATGTTTTGGGGGGCCAACCTGTCGACCCAATACGACACCGAGATGGGGGGGCCCGGGCCAAAAAACTCGATTAGAACTCGATATATCTGAGATAAGGGTCTAGATTTGGGGTCAACCTCCCTTAGCCTATCCCAGGTAAATGAAGCATCTGAGAAACCCCCCGTTCTCTTTAAAAACCCCTCCAGCAGGTGTATAATTTGCATTCTTTGGAAAAGGGGCATTCTATCACATTGCATTGGGAGGGCTACTCTATTGTCTTGAATGACTTCCTTTAGGTGAAGGCCCGAGGCCCACACAGCCCATCTCCCTTTAAGTATCTTGTTCCCTATAAGAAGATTGGGATTACCCACCAGAGGTTGATCTTGAGCCCTCATTTGAACGTCTTTCTGTGCTCGAGTTAGATAAGACCACCAGGCATCTACTCCCTTCTTAACTGGGCCTCCCACTCCAACCATAAAACACTGCGACATGTTAGCATATAATGAAGCTTCTGGGGAGAGCCCGGCCTCTCTCAAAGTATGAGATTCTAAATAGAGCCACTCCGGAACATAATCTTCTCCCTCTAAACCACGGCCCCAGCAGCTCATCAAACCTAGCTGCCCTGCTACATAGTACAGATGGAGGTCTGGAAGTTTAAGCCCACCTAGGTGGGAGGGGAGGCGTAGATCCTTATGTTTTTTCCTTGGGGGTTTACTCTCATAAAAAGTCAGATAGTACTTTCTTGATCGCTATAAACCATTTTTTAGGTATACTGTATGGTGCTAAATACACTGGGTATAGTAACCTCGGTAACAAATTCATTTTAATAAGCCCAAGCCAGGCCATAAAATTTAGGGGTAGCTTATTCCATCTTATTAAATCCCCCTTAATAGCTGACAACGTCCCTTCCATATTGACTTCTGCCCCTAACTCGGAATTCCTTGTAATCCAAAATACCTAAATACTTTAGCTTATCTGACACCCATTGAACTCCTAGTTGGGCAAAGTCTGCCCGAAACACATGTGGCGTCAGTGGGAGAATCTGAGTTTTGGTCACATTGAGCTTATAATTAGACACCTTGGCAAAGCTGTCAATTAGCTCTCTAGTTTTCCCAAACCCCTCCACCGGGTCCTTAAGATGAAGCAGAATGTCATCCACGAAAGCTGAGAGCTTCAGTTCTTTTCGCAGGATCACCACCCCCTCTATCTGTCTATTCATATTTATAGCCCTCAACAAGGGTTCCAAATAAATATTGAATAAAATTGGGGAAAGAGGGCAACCCTGTCGGGTTCCATTTTTCAATTGGATCTCCCAAGAGACAACCATTACATAAAACTCTAGCCGATGGGGCAGCATAAAGATTTTTAATGCCTTTAAGGAAGCCTTCAGGGAAGCCCATCCTCTCCATTATGGCAAATAAGAAGGGGTGTGAGACCCTATCAAATGCCTTCTCTGCGTCTAAAGATATTAACGCTAAAGGTAAATGGGAGTCCACTGCATAACTCAGGATATGGATCAAGTTTCCTCAACGCATCAAGAGCCCCCCTCCCTGGCATAAACCCCACCTGTTCCTGACTAATTATAGCTGGTGCTATCCGCCATATTCTATTAGCCAGTATTTTTGTCAAAATTTTGACATCCTGATTCATTAGTGCTATAGGTCTATAACTAGATAGTTCGTCTCTGGGTTTGCCCCGGTTTTGGGATTAGGGTAATATAAGCCTGGTATAGAGGGGAGTGGGGAACCCCTTCTTGCATTACAGTATTGAAGAATTCCTGGAGAAGGGGCATTATAGTATGAATATGGGTCTGATAAAACTTTGCTGCAAGACCATCTGGTCCTGGTGTCTTACCCAAAGGCAGTGATTTCATCACCTCTAATCTCTGCTACACTTATAGGCGCTGCTAAATCCCTGGCCTGCCCGGGATCAAGAACCGGTAAGGGGACTCCATCTAGAAATGTCTCTATATCTTTCTCTCCCACCTTGTGTCCAATTTGGTATAGCTTTTTAAAATAAAGTGCAAACGTATCTACTAGGCCCTGGGGGTCAACTACCACCTTCCCCCTCATATCGAATAGATGTCACTGTTCTGCTTGCCTCCCACTCTCTAACTCTGGCTGCCAGCAGACGTCCCGGAACATCCCCCTTCAATAAATACTTAGCTTTAATCTTCAAGCCAGTAATCTATTTTGCCATAGGTAATGTCCCCCAGTTCCCACCTTTAGCTTTTAAGCTCCCCATCTATTTCCTCTGAAGTCCCCACTAAGGGGGTCAAAAAACTTATAGCACTAAGAAATCCTCTTTGGCTCTCCTCTGCCTATTTTTCTGAGCCATCAGCTCCCGTGCTATTCCCGCATAAAGAACCTTACAGGTTGGCCACGCCAATTTCCCATTTGACAGGGTAGGTAATTGTTGCTGTATAATACATCTCAGGGCTCCCTCAAGTTCATCCTTGGCTAACGGGTCCGCCAATACCGCATCACTCAACCGCCATCAAAGTGGTCTAGGAGCACCCTTCTTCGGTTCCCATCAACTTAATTGGGGAATGATCCGAGAAAATTCTAGCTTCGTCTCCACCCCTTTAATGCCCACTAATACTTCCTGTCAACTAAAAATCAATATGAGATTGAGTCTTGTGTGCTGCCGAGTAAAATGTCATATTGTTACCGCTCACAGCATGAGTGTGTATTGGGTCCACAAGCGCCATAGAGTCTAACAGTTTATTCAAGGCCACTTGGGCCCTTGTTAATGGCCCTCTCACCGGTGGGATTCTATCCACCCAGTTGTCCCCATAGACATTCCAGTCCCCTGCTATGAGCGCATGTCCCGAAAAGCCAAGAATATCCCTCTCAATCGAGGCAAAAAATTCCGGGTTGGAAGGCGTCGAGCCATATACAGAGGCTACTAGAGTAGCCCTACCGTATAGTAAACCGGATATATAGACCCTCTACCATCGTCTCTATCACCTGATCTATATTATACTGGCATGACTTCCTAATTAGGATTGCTACTCAGCTGAGGCCCTCTTTGCCCACTCCATAAACCTGACCCACCCATACTCGCTTGAGTACACCCAATTCCTCTGTCAACAAGCGAGTCTCCTGTAAGGCAACTATATGGGCCCCCAACTGATCCAAGTGTCTCATAATAATGAGCCGCTTACGTCTACCCCTGAAACCTTTAACATTCCATGAAATTAATCTAATTCTCGCCATTCCCTAAACTAAATGTTAAAGTATAATTACTGGTCCCCAAACCTTGCCTAAGCCTGCCCTTGTCTCTACCCGGTTGGATTCTCTCTCTTTCCCAAAACCCCCCCTCCCCCCTAACCCCTCGCCCCCGATCCCCGGATCGTACACCTATGAATCCTCTGATCATTGATGAGCTCCTGCCCAGACCACTCCTCAGCCCCTCTATAACCTCTAACTTTCCGAGGTCAAGCTATAATCCTCACATAACCAGATAGTACTTTTTCCTCATACCTAAATTTTCTAAATATAAAACTGGTCCCCTGAGAATACCGATATAAAACCATCGAGGTTTAAAGTCCTCATCCTAACCCAACCTCATAGAACCCCTTTCGCCCCTCCTCTAAGCTGCCAAGCTGGCAGTAGGCAGAAGATCTATAACAAAAACAAATGCCAGGAGTCCAGTGATTAAGGAAATCCTTTTTGAGGACCCTTCTAGCAGCTCAAAATTAAAGCCTTTATTTATCCAATACCCGGATCCCTCTACCCCTCCCTACTCAGCCTATCCCATCCGCTTCTGACACCTAAATGAGCATCTCCCCCGAATATTCTCAAATTGAACCCAGCGGAATATGCAAAAGTATTAGCAAGTTGGCCCCTTACAGTTCTCCACCCCTTCCTCCTGCCTTCTAAATAAAGTTTCCACCTCAACCTATTCCTTTTTGAAATTGAGAGAGAATAAAATAAAAAACAATATAGCCAGATCACAGACTCAGTCTTTGAGAGTAATCAGGCCTCATCCAGGAGACCAGAGCAGCTCATGTCGGAGCTCTAAATAACTCTGGCAGCTCTACTCGAAGCCCTTAGAGTGCTTCCTTAGCCGAAAGGTAGCGTTTCTCTCCTGCTTGCAACCGAACCACCAAAGTCGCCGGATATTGGAGCCGAAACTTGATCCCTGCCATATATAACTTTTTTAATATCCACATATTCTTTGTTTTCCTCTCACAGTAGGCGTTTGGTCCTGAAACATCCACAGGGTGGCACCATTCCATTGCAGAGATTTCTTTTGCCTTGCTGCCCCAAGAACAAACACTTTTTCTTTATAATTAAGAAAGCGCATAACTCTGGGCCTGGCCCCGGGTGGCGGTATCTCCCTCAGAGCCCTATGAGCTCTCTCCAAGTTGTATGCTACTCCGTAAGGTGAAGGACCAAATTGCTTAAGTAACATATCCTGAATGAACATCAGTCAGCTCCTTCTGCCCTCTCTGGCAACCCTGCTAAAATTAAATTGTTCCTCCTACTCCGACTCTTGGTCTTCCAGCCTCTCCTCCAGCTTTTTGATCTGCCTCTTGACCAGAACCATCTCCTGTTCCGAGGTGGTAATTCTTCTCTCCTGGGATGCGATCCTGGCTTCCGCATCCCCCATTCTCTGGGCTAAAGATTGCAGCGCTGGCTTAACTGCTGCAAAATCCAGCACAAGCCCCTGCAGCAGCTGTTTAATCTCCTGCAAGTCTCCATTGCCTGCCTGAGGCTTTTTCTCCACTTCTGCCACCTCCTCCTGCTCTTTGGGGATGGGGGGACTGAGGCTTAGGCCTTTTAGAAGCTAGGGACCTCCCTGCCAGAGGCTCAGCACTCTCGGCATCCATCTTTACTATGAGCGCGCGGCTCAACACCTCTCCGATACAGCCGCCGCCTGATGCACTGCAGACCCAAACGTTTAACAGATGCCGGGTTAATTTTAGTTCCCGATAGAGTCTGCAGATCTTCCGACTTCATGGGCAGCAGAGATATCGCAGCTTGAGTTGGCCTGTAGGAAAGTACACTTAATTAGCTGTGGGCCTCGGAGCGGTCTGTAGAGTGTCTCACTCGCTCAGCTCATCACGTGATCTCCTCCCAGCTGGCATTTCTTGTCTAACCTCCTGTCAATGGGAAGAATAGAGTTAGGGGTCTACAGAAGCTTTAAGGCATCCTTAAAAAATGTGTAGACTGGCAGGAGGAGGGCCTTTGTGGTGTTAAACCTACCATGTTCAAATATTCAATTTCCTCTTCATCCTCCACTTGCTCTGTTGCAATATCCAGAGCATCTGCCATCTTTCTCACAAAAGAAAAATGTGAGAAGTCTTTGGTTCGCCTCCCAGGGTGTCCAAAGTCCTCCTCAGGGGACACCTCGGGGGGGTTCGTCCTCAAAATATTGTTGCTCTGGTAAAGAGGGCAACACACCACTGCCAGCCTGAGGACCCCGAGAAGGGGCAGGAGGCCGAGGGATGATGTTTTGCAGGGCTTGAATAATCTTGAATGCCTGGGTTATCTCCTGAGCCGAAGGCATTGCAGGCACCTACGCAGAAGTCCCTGGTTTAGCAGAAGAGGGTTCTGCATGCTTAAGCTTCTTAGCCTTTGAGGGAACCAGGGAATCAGTCAGTTCTTTGCCTCTTTTTGCCCCTTTTTCACCTGTATCAGGGGCAGGGGTGAGTACACCTGTGGGTTCTGCCACAACAGACTGGGGTGTCCACTGGTCAGAGCCAGAGGGACCCCTAAAACCTTTTGCCTTTCAAGGAGTTTTTCCTGGTAAAGTTTAACATGTCATATTCATGGTCAAGATGTTCAAAACCCAGACAAGCTACACATAAGTTGTGCTTGTCTGCCTTAGCAAACATCTCCACACTTTAGACAACTTTTAAAACCGGGTTCTCTTTTTAGGTTTCTCTGCCATGGTGAAGCCAAAGTAGAAAGACACCAACTGCTAAATAAGACTGTTGTGGTTCTTTTATCAATTTTTCTTTTTTTGCAGTCTGTTCCGGAACCCATAAGAACCGGAGGAACCAAACCCAGGAGATGTGAAAACGAACCAGTTCAGTGGATCTGTAACAGAGGAAAAGCGGTTAAAAATACAATTTGAGAAACAGTTAAATAGACAAAAATAAAGGTTCTTTAGTCGGAAAACCCTGAAGTAACTTAAAACTCTGTTCCCACACTTATCCCGAACCGCGAGGAACAGAGAAAACTTATTTTAAATACACAAGCCCTAGACAGACAATAAGTAGAGGCAGTAAAAGAAATTAAATATACTTACGGTTTGATTTTCTCTTCAAGCAAAAGAGGACGACAGGAACTCAGAGCGACCAGACTTTCAGGCAGAGAAAAATCTGAAGAGGTTAGAAGAAAAAATTAACTCACCTGTAGTAATCTTGTTTCTTCCTTGGCATCCACCAATATTACTCTCTGCAGTTCTCTGAAGTCAGGACTGCCCCAGAGAACATAATAATATGCTAATCATAGAATGTTTAGCTAATGCATCTATTTTCCAAACAGCCTTGTGCCAACTGTCTACATTCTACCTCAGATTTCTTCGAAGCCTGCAAAGAGGCCATAACATGTGAATTATAATTAAATAACCATAAAAATTTTAAATGCCCAACAGGGCAATTTCAAATGAGTAGCCATGGAATAATTGAAGAAAAAGTCCCCTTTTCTAAAGTCATATGCTCCAAGAAAAGAACCTACAAGCTATAGGTATTACCAGAATTTGCCAGCAGGTGGCATACCACCCCAACTGTGGTATCAACTGTGAAGAGTATTTTTCTAGTTATTGATTCTGAAGGGGAGGGTAAGGGAGGAGTGTAATATTAGTGGATGCCTGGGAAGAAACAAGACTACAGGTGAGTAAGGTTTTCTTCTAACCCCACAAGTCCACTAATACTCTTTGCAGACTATGTAGCAGTACCACTAGGAAGTGGGTAGAATCTATTTAGGAAAAAGACTCTGCAAAACAGTAGTGATGCCAGTTTTGGCAAAGCTAAGCTGGGTATCCAGACTATAGTGTTTAGTGAAGGTGTGTGCTGACCTCCAGATAGCCGCTTTACATATTTCCAATAGAGGTACCTCTCGGGCAGCTGCAATAGTGGCAGCTGTGTCCCTTGTAGAGTGGGCTCTAAGACGAGGAGGAACCTTGCCTGCTTTTGAGTAACAAAACTGAATACATTGGACTATCCATCGAGATAAAGTCCTTTTCAAAGCAGGAGTACCCTAACCTACTTCCCAATATGTGAGGAACAGCTGTTGTCTGTCTTACCTATGGTCTATGGCATGAGTCAGTTAGTGCTCTTTTGACATCAAGGCTGTGCAGTCTATGCTCACCTGAGCTGGAGTGCTCAGTAAAGAAACTGGCAATGTTATTGACTGGTTCAAGTGGAAGTCAGGAACCACCTTGGCGAGGAACTTCCTACAGAGTCAAAACACTACCTTATTCCTGTGGAAAGAATAAGTCCTTTTCCACACAAGACCTGTAGCTCACTAATCCTCCTGGCAGAAGTGATTGCTACCAGAAAAGATTACCTTCCAAGTAACAAATATAGGCTCAAAGGGTGGAAGCATAAGCTGGGCAATGCAATCATTAAGATCCTATGGTGGCACTGGTTCACTGTGAGGGGGAAACAAGTGAGACAGCCCCTTAAAGAACCTTGAGTATGGGATTCTATGCCAGTGAGGTATCCTTTTAGGCGAGAGGTACACTGAAACTGAAGCCAGGTGCACTTTCAGAGTCTAGTGCTGCAGCCCCAAGGAGTAAAGATGAGAAATAATCCAGAAGGGTAGGGATCCCAGCCTGGGCTGGGGCTACACCCATATTGTACCAGGTGGAAAAATCTAACATTTTGAGGCATAGGTTTCCTTAGTGGAATGTTTCCTCTAATCCCTAAAGACTTCCAAAAACTGCTTCAGAGAATTGGCAGTCTGCATATTCTGTCCTCAAGAGTCAAGCCTTGAGTGACCAGAAGTTGGAAAACACTACCCTCCCCTGAAAGGAGAGTCTGTGCACCTCTGATGAAGGTGAATCAGCTTGCTCTTGGGTATTGAAAGCATAGGGAGTACCAAGGCTGCCTTACTCAGTCTGGTGCTACCATGATCAAGCTGGTTATGACCTGGGCTTGATGAGAACCCTGAAAATCAGTGGAAAGGCATAAAGGTATCTGCCTGTCCAATTGAGAATCAGGGCATCCATGGGAACTATCCTTTTCACTGAGGCCCTGCAGCAATAAAAGTAAATGGTGATTTTGGTGGGAAGCAAAAAGGTCTATTTCTGGGAACCCCCACCTCCTGAATAGAGCATTCGCCACTTGCCTGTTCAATGCCCATTCATGATGGGCCTGAATTATCTTGTTCATGGCATCTGTCAGGGTGTTGTCCTTGCCAGGCAGATTAATTGCTTGTAGAGGGGTGTTTAGGGAGTAAAAAGGCTCCATATCTTCATTACCTCTGTACAAAGAGGAGTGGACCTTGTCCCTCCTTGTTTGTCAATGTAGTACATTGCTGTGGTATTGTCTGATCCGACTTTTACCACCTTTCCCAGAAGACAACAAGAGAAAACCTGAAGGGCCAGGTATACAGCCCTCAGCTCCAGCAGATTTATGTGCAGGAGTGAGTCTGCACTGTCCCAGGAGCCATGAATGGTGTGATCCCCTAAGTGGGCACCCCATCCTAACAGGGAAGCATCGGTTGAGAGAACCAGAGAAGGAGGCTCCTGCAGAAATGGAACCCCTTCCCCTTACATTTTCTAGTTCCCTCCACACTTGGAGGGCCTGTAGCAAGGTTTTTGGTACTGGTACTGGCTTTGAGAGAGGGTCTCGTCTCTGGCACCAGTGTGCTCCGAGGTGGAACTGTATCTCTCTCATCTAAAAACTGGCACCTATGACTGCTTGCTGCTGAAGCCATGTGCCCCTATAGTTGAAGGAAATATTGTGTTGGCTTTGGCCAGCCCATGGCAAATGAGTCTGCCAAGAGCCAAACAGATTCTGCCCTCTAGGGAGAATAACTTCCCACTACTGTATCTAGTTCTGCCCCTATGAACTGCAGAACTTGCAGAGGTCAGCACTGACTTTCTGGTATTGAGAAGGAATCCCAGGGACAGCAGCATATCCTGGGTTACCTGTAGGTTGACACCTGTTGGTGGGATTTCCCTATGATTAGCCAGTCCAGATAAGGAAAGACTAACACCCAATCTAAGGTGTGCCACTATTACTGCTATGCACTTGGTAAAAACCCTTGGAGCAGAGGCGAGACCGAAAGGCAGTGTTGAAAACTGGTACTGGCCTGAGGGAGTCTGAATCAAAGATGCTTTCTTTGTTAGGAAATATCTGGAATAGAATCCTTGTCCTCTCTGGTTGTGGGGAATAGGCTCGACTGCTTTTGCCCGTAATAAGGCCTGTACCTTCTGCTCCATCAATTCTCTTTCTGAGAAGGGAGCTGGTGCAAACTTTCAACCTTGGAGGAGGAAGGGACTTGAAACAAAGGGAGAGACTCAATTCAGCATGATTTACATTTAATAACTTGTTGGGCGTACAAATGGGGTATGGTATTTAACACTGACAAGTGCAGTGTAATTCACTTGGGGAAAAAACAACAATCAGTACATACTGAGTAATACTATATCGAACTCCTCAAGTGATAGAGATTTGGGAGTGTATATTGACAGTAAACTGGATTTTTGTAAACAATGTACTGATGTAATCTCCAAAGCTAATAGGGTACATGGAGCAATACGTAGGAATATAAAAAGTAGAAGGGCAGAGGTGTTGCCTCTTTACAGGTCATATGCGAGACTCCATTTGGATTTTTGCAGTCAGCTCTGGAACCCTTATAAAAGAAGGGATATTATAAGACTGGAAAGAGTAAGCGTGGTATGACTAAGTTAGTAACAGATATAAAAATGTTAACATATAGAAAGAATGGAAATCTTGGGACTATATAGCTTGGAAGAAAGGAGAATACGAGGAGACAATCATATTTTGATGTTAAGAATAACTTAGAGGAACTGGGTATAAAACAAAAAAAAATCAAGATTTAAATATAAGAGGTCATTCATTACAAGTACAAGAAAATAGAACAAAAATAAAAGGAAGTGTTTTTAACAGGGAGTGGTGAACTTATGGAATAGTTTGAATGTCTACCACTCTTTACCAGACTTTTAGGCAAACAAGGTCTTATTATACAAAATTGTATTAAATTACAGTACTAAGAAAAAAATAAAAAAAGGAGCAATTATGGGCGAAAGCCTTTTGTTAGGCTCCTTACTGCAATAATGACAATAGTGACCCCGACTCATTTCCAGAACCCATTTAAGTTTGATCATTCCTGGAAATAGTGGGAGAGTCTGCCCCCTACCGGATAGGGAGAAGCAGCCTGAAGGGAAAAAAGGCAAGGGTTCTCTTCTGTGGTTAGTACTGCTGCTGAGTGACAGCCTATACCTGTAAGAAAGGTCTCCTAAAGGAAGACCTGCCCCTGCCTCCCCTAGAATAAGAAGTCGAAGGAGGGTTTGTCTAGTTACTTTTAAAAGTCGCTATTTTTTTTTTTTTTTTTTTTTTTTTTTTAAAAGCTTCAGTCTGGGCAGCAAAAAGAGTGGCCCTCAACTGGAAAATCCATTGCCTTAGCTTGTGTGCCCTGGGTGATGTTGGGAGCCCTCAGCCAGGCAATCTCGGGGCCATTGCACCAGCCATCCATCTTGCAGCAGTAACATTAGTGTCAGCTGCCATTTGAAATTAGTATTTGGAAGCCTCCAAACCCAATTTTGCTGTATCCAATAGCTGACACACTTAAGAGGGGTTAGCCTCAGCATGGTTGACAACTGACTGCCAGAAAACTTTCTGGTAGAGGGCTGCATAGGCCTGGTAAGCTTGCCGGATTGCCGGGTATACCAAAAGGTACCCCTTTTTAGGCATATTGCTGAATTAGTAGCCTTAAGGATTTTGAGTGCATCCATTTTTATTTATATTTTAATTCATAGACTGGTAAGAGAAGCCTTTTTGAGGGCATCAGTCCAATAAGCTCCATATATTGTGCCTCTTCATCATGTATCTTCAGCTGTTTGCAGATCCAGGGTCTCTACCATTTCCTTCACAAAAGAGAAGTGGGAAAAATCTTCTGTGGGTCGGGGGTAACCAAAATCCTTTTCTGGTGACACCTCCGGTTCAGTTCCGTTGTAGTCATCACCATATGCCAAACTAGCAGTAGGCACCAGAGGGGGAACTGCTGCTTTTTCAACAGGAGTAATCACAGGCTGCTGAGGTGAAATAACCCCTGCAGCACCTGAAGTAAAGCTAAGGCCTGTGTTAGATCAGCAGAAGAGGGAGCTTTAAAAGGCACCAGAGGGACCTTTTGAGGCATTTGAGCCGGGATGTCAGAGCCCTTTGTTTTCTTCAGCTTTTTTGGCAGGCACCTGAGAGTCAGACGGCTGATTGCCTCTCTTGCCAGAGCCCTCATCTGTATCAGGGGTGGAATTAGAGGCTCTGTAAGGGCTTGCCACATTCATGGAGTGGGCTGAACTGGTTAGAGCCCAGGAACCTCTCCTCTAGTTTCCTTTTAAACCTCTCCCTGCATTTTTCCCCACTGTTTTACCATGGAAAGACTTACATATATCACAATCTTCATAAAATAGTTGTTGCCAGAGGCAGATCAAGCAAAGATCATGCTTCTCTGTCTTAGCAAACACCTCAGCACACTTCAATTCTTAAAACCAGGAGGTCCTGTTAAAAACAAAACAAAAACATTTTAAACGGTTTTGGGGGGTGCTAGAGAGCCGATCTCCTGGCAGGAAGCAATTCATAATTACTCTGCATTTCAGCTCCATAAAATTGCCGATTATAACAGTTTGGACTGATCTTCAATTAAAAATACTCAGATATTGTAGGGGAAATCATCATCTACCAGACTATATAAAAATTGTGATGGGGAAACAGAAGATTTCGGTCGCAACTCCCTCCAAAACTTCAACAGTGAAAACTAACAAGGCCGCAGAGTTTCGAAGCTCAGAGGGTGACAATGTGGGCGAGGCAACTACTGCTCCTCCATGGCACCAAATATTAGCTACAATGCAGTCAATGGACGCCAAGATGGAGAAGACATTAGCCCGGCTGGGAAAGCATGATGCAGCCCTTACTGAACTTTCTACAACTGTTGCTGACAGAGAAAAGATAGATTACTACCCAGGCTGCAGTCGCTTCTTTAACCCAGGAGAATGGGCAATTACGCAGTAGGATTGAGGCCCTAGAAAACAAAGCCCGAGCAAAGAATGTGCGTTTGGTTGGAGTACCAGAGGGTGCGGAGGGTACCAATTTGCTGGTGTTTCTCAAAGAATGGATGAGAACTTCAATTCCAGTGCCAGAGGATTTCGACTGGAGCTCCCTGTGGAAAGCTTACAGGGTCAACCCCAGAGTACGGCCTTCTAATACCAACTTACCCCGTACAGTTCTTTTGCAAACAACGGGAGTTGATATCCTGATTTCTAATGCGAGAGCAGCGTATCCATTAGAGATTAATGAAATGGACATGAAGCTCTTCCCGGATTTGTCTTTCCAAAGCTGGTCTAGACGGAAAAGATTTGATGCAGTCAGACATCGGTTGAGAACACTGGGTGTGATTCACTCCTTTCTGTTACCAGCGAGACTCAGGATTGTATACGGGGGAAAATCGTGGCAATTTACCGATCCAGCCGATGCAGGAAGATGGCTAGAAAGGACAGAAAAAAAGAGTTTGCCGCCAAGGATTCCGTAATAGTGGAGGAAGAAGACTCTGAAGGGGACTGATTGAGTTGGTTTGCTTCTTGATTTTGTTCACCTGCTTATTGAGAGTTAACCTGCTTATTGGGGCAACTAGAAATATGCTTTAATGTAAATGGGGGCTTCTGTCTTCATGCTGCGCAGAGAGTTTGGTTTAAAATTTTTGGGGTAGCGAGCTGCTTGCAGGTTGTATAGACTTACAGGGAGGAGGTACCTTTGTGTAAATCTCTCCTTTTCCACTTTATTTCTCTGCACCTTGGGGATGGGGAAAGTTGAAGTTTGAATAGCTCCAATTGGGATCGATGAACACGTAGTTCAGTCTTAAAATTTTATAGGGTAATACTGTTTTTTTAACAAAGGGTTATTGAATGATCTCATCAGTAACTTTAAATAATACTGCTTGCAGATGTTACGTATTGCATTTTCACTCCTGTTACTTCTTTTCATGTATGAATAGATATAGTATTCCCTGGAGAATGCCTGTGCCTTTCCTTTTTGATCAACCTAAATTTGGACATTCCACAGCTGCTGAGATGGCTAGCAGTTCTGGATCAAATAATGGACTTTAATTTGTCTTTTTTCCTTTTTGGATCCCCCCACTCCTATTGTAAAAGAATACAGGGGCAAATATGAATATCATATTTCTTGTAATTTGCTCCTTTATTATTACCCTGTATGAGATAAGATGTATGTTTCATCTAAAATAATAAACAAAAAGTTAAAAAAATACAGTTTCATTTACTCTAAAATCGAATTAGCTTTTTGCTCATAAAAGGGCTAAAACATTGTGAGAAATGCATAGCACTTTGCTCAGTTTAACATAATACTTCTAGAAAACCTATATAAATACTTTAACAGTTAGTACAGTTAAATTACATAAAAATCCTGCTATGAGGAAAAACAGTAAACAGTAGACAAGGCAGAAATGAAAAATCAGAGAAAAATACTAAGTTGTTTTGGTCTTAAACAGTAATCAGATGATCTTGCGAGAAATCTCCAGGGCATCTGATCTCTACAGCAGAGGGAAGAAATCTGAGGTAGAATGTAGACAGTTGGCACACGGCCGTTTGAAAATAGATGCATTAGTTAAACATTCCATGATTAGCACATCATTCTATTCTTTCTGGGGCAGTCCAGACTTCAAAGAGAACTGCAGAGTGTAATATTAGTGGATTCCTTGCATTAGAACACTACAGTTGTTAGAGGCAGTATTTGAAAGATGCTCACATGCAAAACATTCTACTGATTTGCAGGTGTTCTATCTCTCCAGGCAGTCCAACCCTCCAGGCTTACTGCATAAAGTTATGAATATCCTGAGCATTACTGGGGTTATAACGAGAACCTGAAATGGTCTTTGCGAATATAAAACATTGTGGAGTTAACCCCTCTCCTCACCCCTAATTCACACTCTGGATGAAAGTTCTGGAGCATGTCCCTCCACAGTTCATCACCCGACTGCTTAGTCAAGGGGAGAGAAGAGAGACAAACTCAAAGGACTGTCCAGAATGACCTCTAAAGGTTGGGGGGAGAGGAGTGAGAAAGGAGGAAGAAAATCCTTATGGGTTCTCCCACGAAAAGCACCGATGCAGTCCCCAGCTCAAGAAAATGAACAGGTGGAACATCCATGCCAATTAAGGAGGACACCACAGTGCACCCCACTGAATACCAGGGAGTTCCCTTCAAGGACTGGGTGAAGACCCTACTCGCCAGCCTCCTAGGATGGGCTCTGACTTTAAAGAAAACAGAGGGTCCCAAGGTACCGGGGGACTCTGTCCGCAACTGGCCTTGAAAAGGGGAGGGCAAGGAGGGTGAAGGCAGCGCCCAAGAGCCGATGCCCAAGAGGGGAAAGTGGGTTTGTAATCAGTAATGACTGAAGATACTAGAGAAGATTAAGAATTACATTAGGTAATTAATTTTCATATCTTCCCTTATCAGTCTTCATAATTCATTACTGCTGTGCCAGTACCAAGTCCCCTGGAGGGGACCTGGCACTGCCCTGAGGGAACAGATTTCCTCAGCCTCCTGCGGGGGAGACGCAGGAGGGAGAGACCCCTCTGCCATACTAGGTCAACATGACCCAAGACTGATCAAGCCGAGGTGTCCCCCATGGCCGGGGGTACAGGAGACTCCCGTGAAGATTCCTCCTCACCCTGCAAGAGAAAAAGATGGGTCCCCCGGAAAGTGGAGGAAGTCATCAGGCAATGGGTGACAATCTAGACAGGTGAAGCAATGCTGTCCACCTGATGCAGATCGCTGTCCCAGCTAGTCTGGAAGCCACCTCATTGGCATTGTACGATGCCCTTGCTTGGTGCCTTGCAAGCTCCAGACCCTGAGCAGAAGGGGCAATGGCTTGCCTAGATTCCTCCAAATCAGGCAAGGATGCTAGAACCTGTGCCAGCACCAACCACAGGTGCTGTTTGTAGGCAGCGTGGTGAGCATGATATGAGCTGATGCAGAGCAACGCACGAGCTGAAGAGAAAACTCTTATTCCATTGGTCAAATTCTGCAGAATCTGGATCTGGAGGTCAGTCATGCACCAGGTGTTGAAGCCCGGATGGAGTGACTAAAGCAGTCAGCACCATGGGTGAGAACCAAGACACACTGGAGTAGCACAATACCTCCTCATGCAATCCATTGGGGATAAAGTGGCTGGAGACTGCAAGGTGCAGATTGACTCTTCTTGGAAGGGAATAGGCCAGGAAGGCACCACCAGGTGATTGGCACCGAACTCAGAAAAGAGGAATTCTCCCGCTCGGTATTGTGCCTTACCACATGGGAGATGGAGCACCTGAACTAACCTCGAAAGGAATCGCTGACATTCGGTGAAATCGGCATTGGAGGAAAGGTGGACAGGATGTTCCTCTTCCTCAGATGAGGAAGCAGAGAAGTACAGAAGCTTGGATGTTCGGAGTCCTCCTGCGGTGGGGTAGACAGGTGAAAGACCTGCTCATCCATAGCTTTAACATATCTAGGAAAGGCCGCGGCAGTGGCCCTGAACATCTCCCAGGTTAAAGGTCCCATAGGGCCCACATGGCCTAGGACAGGGGGAGGTATCTGCAGAGATTGGTGAAGGGCACCTCACCGAAAGTGCCCTGCCTCTGATACCCTACATCAGATCCTCCCATGTGGGGGGATTTTGGGGGGGGGGGCGATCCAGTCAGTGGATGCTACAAATGTGAAAACGAATCCAGAAAGAGCCCAGAGAGAGAGAATCTCCCCTGTGGCGAGAATGAGGTTGCATGGTTCCAAAAGGGCAACCCTCAGCACTGTCCACTAAGGGCACCCTGTGAGGGTAGAATAGGACCCTGTCCCATTTGTTTGAGAAAGTGTTTAAATGCAAGGCTCTTTCCTTTTTCTGTCTTCTGCCTGGTTGCACAACCAAATTTTCTGGCGAGACCTCTTGACTTCATTAACCCGAACAGTCTCGCAATTCTTTGCCCCTCACTGTCCGTTTTCTTGCAGTCCGTTTTCCTCCCTTGCATATCTGCCAATATAAAAATATGTACAAATCACTGTATGGAATTAAACCGAAAATGGGATCACTTTTGGTTCGAGAATATTTAGTATTACTGTTGAAATGTGTATATTTTTATCATTTGAGATGACTGTAGAAAGCTAGAGGTTGCTTGGGTGCAAATGTCCAAGCCTTTTGCAAGGGCTATAGGGGCCTCAGGAAGCACACTGTTTCTAGCAGCTCCTGATATTTACGAGAACAGAACATTTTACAAGGACAGGATGTTTGCAAAGGTGGGGGTTGAAAAGACAAAACAGCTAAGCTGCTACTCCAAAGGAGATTACAAGATAGATTTTATTTTGCTTCTGTACATAATTATGAACAAGTTTATTTTTTTATATTACTGCTACTATAAAGTTTTGGTGAATTTTATAACTGCTCCTGGGTTTCCCTATGCTTCCTGGCCTGTGCCTCAATGACACACCCCCGAAGTCTCAGAGGAGGAGAAGTGGGGCTCAGCACTGTGGCCCCCCCCCCCCAGCAGGGTAATGGAAGAAGGCCTCTGCACTTCACCTGGCCTCTCAAACCCTCTGACAGAGGCTGCCCTCTTCCTCTAACCCAGTGACAAGGAGTCCCCAAACCTGCAGCCCCCCACCCGAGAGAGGCTGCAGAAGAGGGTCCCAGTCCCCACCAAGGAGGCCATGGCAGCACCAGAAATGGAGCTGTCCCTGCAGTGGACCACCCCCTCAGATTCTCCCGAGACCACTATCCACCACATCGCCCCAACACTGGGCCACCTGGTGCTGCATCCAAGAGCACTCACTCCAGTCAGGGCGCCAGTTTGGATCAGCCTGCAAGTCATCTGCCTCTGAAGAAAAGACCACACAAGCCACCAGACTAGTGACCCCAGGAGCACTGCCCGCAGAGCTACCTCGATCACCAGCACTGCGAATGGCTCTGGAAGCCAAATCAGCAGCGCCGAGGGTCCACCAGTGCCAGGACCAGCAGCGATGGCCGTAACCCCAGGGGAGCCTGCACCTCCGAGGTGGTGGCTGCCATAGCAGTGCCCTTAACCTGGCTCTGCAGGGAACAGTCTCGATCCTCCAGCACTGCAAAAGAAACCTCAGACAGCAAGGCTAGAATCAGAGGAGGTTTCCTCCTCACCGGGCCGTACAGACCCAGAGGCAGGGTTAGTTTTGCCATGGCATTCCTAGAATGACGCCGTCCTCTGAAAGTTGGCGGGCCCTGCCGACTTAAATGCATGGATCTCAAGAATGCAGTGGTCCATGGAGAAAGGTGTCAGTTGTCCATATCGTGGTTGGGCCCAGGTAATGCAGACAAACATGTCGGTCTGCAATGGAAAAATGTCGGCCACAGAGGCAGACGCATGGGGCATGTCCCACTTTGGATTTTCTCAACCCCCCAAACCAGACGTGACAAAATAAATTAACAGAAAAAGGACCCGGCACTGTCAATAGAAATGAAAGGAATGGGCTTACTGGTTTCCAATGGTGTCAGGTGATTCAGAACTAGGACAGAGAAAGCAGGAAACTGCTGAATGGCGAAGGCCTAGTGATGCAAAAGACTTTTCGGAAAACTCACAGCAGGTGCAATTTTGACAGTGGGAGAAACAGAACTGAGGTGGAAAAGAGGTCTCACCGGTGCCAATGGCCAACCACTTGCAGCCCGCGCCAGATTAGTCAGCCTCATGGGCAGCACCATCAGTGCAGACTCCCCCATCAAAAAAAGCTCCCATACAGGTGCATGCCTCTGGCTTACACTCCAGCAGTAATGAATGGTGTAAACTGACTAGGTAAGATCAGAAGTTTTTGAAGGCTTAAACCCCTTCCCTCTGGAGCAAGAAAATATGGTTCAGACTTGTGTAGGTTGCTGGTAGGGGTTTTTCTACCAGCCATCAAGGTTTCAACTGTTAAAGGAGAAACCTAATTTTAGGAGTCTCCTCTTCTCAGGAGCCAGGCTGCGAATAGCATCATACCTGGGTTCCGGTGGAGAATGGGGCCCTTCAGCAGGAGATCCCTTTATACCGGAAGGTGAAAGAGTACTTGCTAACCTAGATTCACTATAGTAGAGACCCATGGTCTTCTTGGTCACTCTGGGCTATCAAGAGTTTTCGCCAGAGTTCTTATCTTTTCTTAAGATCTGAAGCGGCAGTGGAGGAAAAGCATATGCTCTGCAGAAGGATCACTCTAGTCAGATCGTCCACTGCCTCTGCCTGTGGACATAGATGCAGACAACCTGTGGGTCTGAGCATTGTGACCTGAAGCAAACAAATCTGCAGTTTACCCTGAACCAAATGCTCAGGAATGAACACTTCCGGGTTCAACTGCCACTCTCCAAGGTGAACATTTTCGTAACTTAGCCAGTCCAGCTGACTGTTCAATTCCCCCTGCAAGATGTACTGCCAGCAGAGAGATTCTCCTCCACCCAGCTCAGGAGTTCAGAGGCCTCCAGAAGCAGTTCTCTGTGTTTTGTGCCTCTTTGGTCGTTTGTTTGCCACTGTCATGGCATTGTCTGACCGCACTTTTACTGTGGTGTTCTTCAGTATGGACTGAAACAGAGGTAGAGCAAAGTAAACCACTCGCATCTATAGGACATTTATGTGGAGACACTGTTCCTGTACTTACCAAATCCTCTGGGCGAGAAGTTTGTCCAAGACTGCCCCTCTCCCCACACTCATGCAGACTTGCATCTGTCAGTTGTGAGAATCACCTCTGGCTGTAGTTCCAATGGAACCCTCTTATTGAAATTCTGCACATTCAGCCACCAACTCAGGACAGTGACGAAGCAGAGGGGGTCAAGAGAATCTTTGCTTTATAGTCCTCTGAGGACAGATCCCAGGCAGTCAGCAACCCCATCTAAAGGGGCCACATGTGGAAGTGGGCACACTGAATTAAGTCTATTGCTGCCGCCATACGGCACAGAATCTGCAGCAGACTGTGGCCATATGCAGAGCAATGATTCCTGAGCCACTGTCTCCTCCTGAGAAGGTGACAAACACCTTCCCTACTTTCGTGCTGAAGACTGCCACCAGGTGCTCCATGAATGGAGATGGTTCGAAGGAGCTTACACTCCCTGTTCACTATCCAGCCATGTGATTCCAGGATCTCCAGGGTCCAGAGTACCTCCTTGCTAGATGTAAGGTTGGTGTCCAAATTAGCTTGTCCAGATGTAACCCCCCCTGCAAATGGGGGTTCCCAAAAGTCTTCCAGGAGCTTGCCTGAATGCTCCAAGTCTGGGCGGTGTTCAGTGTAAGCTGTTTAAATGTGGTTCCAAGTGAGTGCTATTTGAGCCTCCACGTACTGTCTCTAAGAGCCGTCTGCCTGCCGAATTAGTTTGTATGGGGGAGACTGTAATGCTCGAATCCCGCCTGAGCTGCTGTCAGTTCGCTCAGTCTCTGCCATCGCTACATGTGCAGAAGGAGCCTTGTTGAAAGATGCAACTGTGTCAGAAATCATTTAGAGTGACTGAGAAAATGTAGTTTATCTAACCCGTCTTCATTCCAGCACGAACTGTTTCAGTGTAGCTCTCATTTTGGTCCTGAATAGCCGACTTGGACCAATCAGGATGATAGGGAGACCCTAAAATGGAGCCTGTGGAAAAATCGGAACTTGGACTCAATTTTGAGCCAGCCACACGGGGATTGTACGGGCAGTGACTGAGAAATGTTGTTTTGACCTTGGCACATTTTTTTCCACCAGAGGGAGTCTTATTGTGAGTGACAGCTGAACCAGCCAACAGAGTGGTGAGGAACTCAAAGAAAATGCCCTGCTCTGTTACCGGAAAGTCTGATCAGTTGTGACAGTGAAGGGAGAAGGAGCTCTGTGCTTCTGCGGTGTACAGTTTCGCGCAGGGTAAGTGCCAGTTTGGACTGAATCTGATTTGTGAGGAGAAAGAAGGAAGTCTGAAGAGTGGAAACCAGGCTCACCCTGTAGAAGACTGGAGAAATTGCTGAATCGCACTCGGTCTGTCAGGAACTGAAGCTGCTGTGTGTACTCCTGGGTATTTTGCAGTAATTGCGATCGGTATCGAGGAGCAGCCTGCCTGGTATAGTACTTTCCTTTTACATATGAATGTGCGTAGTGCTTGTGGGGAATCACTATTTCCAATCCCCCCTGCTGTGTGTTGAAGCTGAAAACAAACCTCAGCTTGTCTCAGACCAAATCCGTTTGCTATCAACCGCAGTGGGGTCCATTCATAAGGACCTTGTCTCCATGCCCTGTTCTGGCAATCCAGAACAACATCCACCATCCGGTCCTCAGCTTGGGTATTGCAAGTACAAATCAGGGTATTTCCCTGCAGCCTGTTTTCAATCACAAGTGTGTCATCCAATTCTTGTTTTACTGCTTCATGGACTGAGCCATCTGGCTCTGGATTACAATTGGGTATTGTGCATACATTTTCTTCTACAGGGCCCTACCCATCTGCACCTGCTGGCCAACCCCAGGCAACGGACCTGGCTAGCACCCCCCCCAACCTGGGTACCCAGAGTGTGACTTTTCAGACCCTGTATGTGTGCACATTAGTGATTTAATGCCACCAATTAACCCGATTTCCCCCTCCCCATGTTACTGCCCCCTAAATAAAAATCAGATTTTTTGTTATACTATATACTGTCTGTAGTGTTGGTACTTATGGAAACAGTGTTGTGTTTTGCTGTGTATGTTTAACCTTATTTTACAGGGGGTCCTCAGAGATGTGCTGCACAGTCCGTCTCGAGTTTAAGTGGCATCTATATGAGTGAACAATGTGTATACATGGGGTATTGGGGCTGTAACTCTGGGGTACTGTGTGAGCCACTAGAGGGAATAAAAGGGGGTCTCAGTGTCCCAGAGGGCTGTGACCAAGCTAGTCTAATCACTACAAACCCTGACCTCTGGGTGGAGGCACCTGCCATAGGACCTAGGCCCCTCAACCTGTCCGTAGTCAAACAGGCAGGGGTAGTAGCCCTTGTGATAGCGCCACCTAGGGGTTACACTTATACTTCCCGAATGCTCTTCTCACCTTCCCCCACTTCTTTTAAGAACTATAGTGTTTTTTCTTTCATTTTGATTTGTTTATTTGCTTCACACAAAGGCTTGTTGCCTCTGTGATGACAGTTTTGATGTTTCCCCATTGTTCCTCCACCCCACCTTCTTGCCTGTTTGCTAGTGCTTTTCTGAGGCACTCTCCCATTTTGACAAAAATCAGCCCTCCTGAAGTCCAGCACCTTCACTTTTGTGTGGCTTGACTCTACAGCTAAGTTTATTGTGAACCACACTGATGGTCACTTGTTCCCAGATGGCTACCCACTTCTATATCGTAGATCTCCTCTCTGTTCCCATTTGAGAGTACCAGGTCTAAGATTGTTCCCTCCTGAGTGGGTTCCAAAACTAGCTGTCTGAGGCATGCCCCCTGTAGGCCATCGAGAATGACCCTGCTCTGATGTGGCTGCAGCAAAGGTGCCCCAAAAAACATCTGGCATATTCAGGTTCCCCCCCCCTCAACAATATTTCCCCTTTCTCTGCCATCCCAAGGATGCCTTGTATCATTTCCTTGTCCATTTCCTCCCCCTGAGACGGGGGTCTGTATACAACCCGTGTGGATTGTGGTGCTGTCTCCAGAGTGACCTACAGGGCCTCCTCTCCTCCCAGTTTACCCTTTAGTTCTGTTGCTTTGATCCCTTCCCTTACATATAGAGCTATTCCTCTTCCCTCCCTGTCCTTCCTGTAGATTGTGTACCCTGGCATGTTGACATCCCAGTCATAGTTCTGTGTACCATGTTTCTGTGACTGCCACAGTATCCAGGCATCCCTCTTCCATCAAGGCCACCATTTCAGGAAGCTTTTTACCTAGACTATGAGCATTGGTACTCATTACCCTTCATTGTTGTATGGCTCTCTTTTTGCCCCATCCCTGTCCTTACTGCCTTTGTCTTTCTCCATTTATCTCTGCCCTTCTCCCCATCAACTATATTAGTGTTTGTCTGCCATCAGTCAGCCAAACCAACTGACAGACTGAACCAGCACACAAAAAACCACTAAACTGAACGTGCGCTGCTGGGCCCACAGGAGCATTATTACACTGGTGTGAGTACATGCACACTTATGCAACAAGTTTCAATGGCAGTAGCGCTGTGCAAATGTGTCTAGCGCTGCACACGCAAGCACCATGAGTGCACTCTAATCAGTTGGGCTTTCCGCCAGTGTGTAGGGAGAGTGTGTCTAGCCCTAATGGCACCCATGCAAACGGGGAAAAACTAAGGTTGAGGTGGGGGAAAAAAAAAATCACCGAAACACCTCAAAACTACACAAAATAGTTGTAAAACACTGCCAAACAAAACCTCAAGCTTGTGGGAGGAGGGGAGCAAATGGAACAGACACCAAATAGTGATCCACAGAGAACCTACACTCCCAATAAATACATTTGTACCTACTTGTGGTACTTTTTTTTTTTTTAAATGGAGACCATTAAAACACCCTAGCGAGGCAGAAGTGGCTCCCAATCCACGTGGAATGAGAAAAAAAAGGCAGGTTATTCAATTTTAAAGCTGCAGCTCAACAGGCATGATTTATATTTAGGGGTGTTCCCTGAAACAGGCAGCCCCAAACTGCATAGCACAACTGCAGCCCCAACTGAAGTCTTGAAATCTTGACAGTAACTTCTTTAGAGAAGAGAAAAGAAGCTTTGTCCACTTTGAATGGCACAGCTGAAGTGGGGAGTTGCTGTTGCATGGAATCCTCATATGCCCAACATTCTAAAGCTTGGGCTGTGCCATTCCCCCTTGTAGGGGTGCACTATATCCAGTTTTGACTACCCACTGAATGCGGAGCGCTACAGAAAAAAGTAATCAGACACACAAGACTCGCCTTCCTGTAAAGAAAAGAGCAGCTCTCCCTTCCCTCCAGCTGCTGGAGGTCTAAGCAAGGAAGGAGGAGACTGGAATATAAAGTACAGTTAAGCAAGAACTTGCCATAACTGATCTTAGAGAGGCTCTTATAGCAGGTAATAACTAAATAGGACTGCGCCCCTGGTGTCAGGACTGCATGGACGCTTTTGCCAGCATAGTCCGATGAGGGACCACCAACCGGTCGTCACATGACTGACATCACCATGACCCTATACAGTGGGTGGTCCCCACGTCTGCCCCTCCAGTTCTCCCGCCAGAGACCAAATTGATCAGTGACAGGGGAAAAACAAAAATAGAGCTCCTGACAATCTAGAAGAAATAGCTTCTTGGAGAAAAAGCATAAAACTAAAAGGGGAAGGTGGGTCGAAAAGCATTACCTACTGCAAGAGCCACTCGAAGATTTACTGTTACAGTTAACTTCTTACATAGCTTATCTTACTTCGAGAGGGCTCTTGCAGTAGGTAATAAAACAGGACTGAATCCCAAGCAATGTACAGTCCATGGGACAGTAGAAACACTAGGGAGGCTGGAGACAAACCATGCCAAATCCCTTAAACAGGAAAGAACTATAACAGTAGTCCTTGAAGGACAGAGTCCAAAAATACAGGTTACTCACCTGTAGCAGGAGTTCTAGGAGTGGTACATGTTTTTTTTATCCGCAGTCTAGCAGGTCCCTTGACACTTTAAATCTTGCCGGAAAGTCTTCAAGCTGGCTCCTCCCACCCAGGTGGTAAAACCCTCGGCTCTGCCCCACGCCGCCAGATCTAGCCTGCTGGAAGCCAGGTTGTGAGTTGAAGCCGGGGAGGTCAGGTGAGTCGTGTGGATGAACATATACCACTCCTAGAACTCCTGTTACAGGTGAGTAACCTGTATTTCTAGGGATGTGGATATGTTCAATCCACACTGTCTGGCAGACTCCTAGCAGTTCTCTGGGAAGAGGGAAGCAAGGCATACACCCCCTAACTTGGGAAATAAGGACTGGAGAACAGATGTCTCAAAAACCAGCAACCCGGTGTGACTAGGTCAATGAGATCATGGGAAATAAAGGTGTATGCCGACTTCCAGGTAGCAGCCCTGCAGATTTCCTGGATAGGGACGTCCCTAGAAGCAGCGGTATGGCGGGTAGAATAAGCTTTAATCCCTTTGAGTGGCTCCATGCCCACCAACCTATAGCAGAAATCTATGCAGGTGTTGACCCAACCGCTTATTGTCCGCTTGACTGCAGGTCTGCCAGGTGCGGCTTCAGCGTAGGTGACAAACAGCTGGCAAGCCTCTCCCCGAACTTCAGCCATCTGCTCCTTATAATTAGCAAGAGCTCTTCTAGGGTCCAAAGTATGGAGCCTATATTCGGCCTCTGAGGTGTGATTGGGGTAGAACACCGGCAGAGTCAACACCTGATTCAGGCGAAACTCCAACACCACATTTCGGAAGGAATTTTGGGTGGGGCACAGGACAACCTTGTCCCTGTGGAAGACCAGATAAGGAGAGACTATGGAAAGCATCTGGAGCTCTCCCATCTTTCTGGCTGACTTAATAGCCACCAAGAAGGTGGTCTTCAGACAGGTGGGAGATATACCTATGCATCGGTTCGAATGGCTTGCCCATGAGCTTAGCCAATACCAGCAGTAGATACCACGGAGGTGGAGGTTCTCGCACTGAAGGGGATATGTGATAAAGGTCTTTGAAAAAGCACCCAACCACCTTCTCCTGCGCCACCAACTGCTTGCTGGCACGCACCTGATTAGCAGAGATGGCTGCCAGGTGCACCTTGAGGGTAGTCTACCGAAGCCCTAGCTGAGACTAGGACCACAGGTAATCCAGAATGCTAGCCAATGGACAGGCAGAGGGGTCCAACCTTGTGTCCTGACACCAAATGGAGAATATTCCATTTAAAGGCATAGCACTTTCTGGTCGACTCCTTACAGGATGCCTCAACAACGTTGAGGACCTCTTGGGAAAAACCCAAGGCCTGGAACTCTAGCCACTCGGGAACCAGGCCGTTAGGTGCAGGGATTGAAGGTCCAGATGGAGAATCTTCCCCTTGTTGACTGAGATCAGGTCCGGGTGGGCTGGAAGCTGCATCAGGAGCCTTGAGCCAAGGCTGAGGAGATCTGGGTACCAGAACTGGTGAGGCCAGTCTGGGGCTACCAGAATCACCTGCGCCTTTGTCCCTCTTCACCTTGAGAAGCACCTTGTGGGTCAAGGAAATGAAGGGAAGGCATAGAAGAGGCTTGGGTCCATGGCCTCGAGAAGGCATCCCCTGCAGCGAGCCCTACTGGGGGGGGTGGTGTGAAACAGCCTCAGCCACATTCTCCTTGGAGGTGAACAGGTTCACCTGAGGGGTGCCCCAATGGTAGAACAGGTCTTAAACTACCTCTGGAAGGAGAGACCACTCGTGAGATGCAGCGCCTATCCAGCTGAGGGCATCGGCCAGACTGTTCGAGGCTCCTGCCACATGGATGGCTAAGAGATCCGCCTCCAGGCGGATCACGAGAGACCAAATGTGGAGAGCTTCCTTGCACAGAGGCAAGGAATGCATCCCGCCCTGTCGGTTGAGATAGTACATGGTCGTGGTGTTGTCCATCTGGACCTGAACCACCTGACCCCGTACCAATGGAGTGAAGGCAGTAAGGGCTAGTGTAAGCTCCAGCAGGTTGATGTGGCATCGAGACTCCCGAGGGGTCCAGAGGCTGTGGGCTTGGAGCTCCCCCAGATGGGCACTCCAACCCAAAGAGGTGTCTGTCGTAAGGATGACAGTCTGCTCAGGGCAGACAAATAGGATACCCTCCTGCAGATGAGCTGGGAGGAGCCACCACTGTAGGCCATCCCACATCTTCTGGGTCACGGTTACTGGCTGATCCCAAAGACCAGAGCGCTGTGACCATTGGCGGGCTAGCCCCCATTGCAGGGGATGCATATGCCAGCAGGCCCAACAGACCATGCTGGTGCAGGCCACCATGAGGCCCAGAAGGTGCAGGAAATCCTGGGCAGGGTGCAATTGCCCAACCAGAAATGATTGGGCAAACGAGGAAAGGAAATCGGCCCCGTCCGCTGGGAGCCAGGCTCTGGCTCAAAGAGAGTCGAGCTCTGCCCTGATGAACTGAATCACCTGCGATGGCACGAGTTCCGATTTGGCCTCGATCAGGAGGCCAATTTGAGAGCAGACCTGGAGGGCCAGTTCTCTGCACCGCTCCACCTCCAACCTGGAGGGGGCTGCTATCAGCCAGTCATCCAGGTAAGAGTACACCCAGACCCCTCAACGCTGTAGGAATGCTGTCACCACTGCCATGCATTTGGTGAATACCCTGGTAGCTAGATAGGCCCGAAGGGCATGGCCCAGAACTCAAAGTGATCCCTCTGCTCTGAAGCAGAGGAATAGCTTATAAGACCGACTGATTGGGACGTGAAAGAACACATCCTGGAGATCCAGAGAGCAGAACCACACACCTAGTTCCAAGGATGGTATGATCTGAGCCAGAGTGACCATCCTGAAGTGTGCTGCCTTAGGAACTAGTTCAGGTCATGCAGATAGAGAATGGGGCACAAGCCCCCCTGTCCGCTCTGGGACCAGGAAGCACCTGGACACAAACCCTGGGTTTGGAGGATCCACCACCTCACTGATCATCTCCTTTTGGAGGAGCAGAGCTATGTCAGCTTGGCAAGCAGACAGACTGCAGAACCTGTATCGCCCCCCCCCCCCAAAGAGGGACACTACAATAGGGAGGGGTCTGCTCGAATTCCAGAGGCAGAATCCTGCCGACCACTTCCAGCACCCAATGGTCCATGGTGATAGCAGACCAGGCAAAAAGCAAGTGGTGGAGCCATCCCCCCACAGGGGGACCCAGGGGATGAGTGACTAGGTTGAGGGTGGCACCCCTCAGTCACTGGGCAGACTTGGAGAAAGGGTTGGCCAAGGGGCCGCTTGGACCCTTCCCTCCAGGCTTCCTGCTGGAGGAAGTGGCAGACTTGGCCTTGGGGTGCCAAACGTGAGCCAGCTGGCCCTGGTGCTGCTGAGCCGGACGTGCTGCAGGGGCGGAAGGATGAAAGGGCTTTTGCTGCTGCTGGTGGCCTTTGTCCTTCTGGGCAGATGTAACAGAGTCCAAGGTGGCATTGGACTTCTCGATCTTCTGGAAATGACCTTCCACCCCCGGCCTGAACAAGTCTGTGCCCAGGAAGGGAATGTCTGCCAGCCTGTGCTGGGTATCTGCTATGAAGGTGGAGATACACCGGGTCATGCCTGAAAATAGTCACCTGTTGGCTAGAGCACTTACCTGGTTAACAAAAACTAAATAAATACACAGCCAAGCTCTGCAGCACATGGCTACTGCGGCCACTACTGACCGGGCACAAGAGTCTCCAATGTCTAAAGCAGTTTAGAGCAGTTTGGCCACTGCCCTTCCCTGATCCTGCACCTGCTGGACCGTCGTTTGAAGGTCAGCCAGGAGATGAGGAAGCACCTCATCCAGGGAACCCATAAGGGCATTGTTAAAAATGTGCCATCAGCACAGCTGAGCTAGCCTGTCGAAGACCTAGGGAGGAGGCAGCATAAACTTTACGCCTTGAGTAGTCCAGCTTCTTGTATTCCTTGTCGGGGGGGGGGTTTCCACATCCCTAGCATTTCCAGAGCACCAGAAGATGCTGTTACCAGCCCTTCAGCCGAGGGGTGCTCAGAAAAAATGGAGAGAGAACCAGTGGGGACTGCATACTTGCAAGCCATCCTGGTCGAAGGTGCAGGACAGGATGCAGGCCGCAGCCACAACTCCAGGGCTGGGCCAACAGTGGCCTCTGCCACAGGGGAGGCCTCTGTGGGTGAATCCCCTCAGACCAGAATCTCCATGAAGGGATATCTGGCCCATTTTTGTACAGGTTCAAGCTGCATCCAAGTGGACTCAGAGATGAGCCTAAGAATTCCCAGGAACAAGGATGTGCTCTTGTCCATAGACCGACCCCCGGAAGATTCCAGGTCAAGGGACCTGGAATACAAGGAGCAGTCTCACTCAAAGGAGTCCACAAACAGCTGCCGAGCACCTGAGCAACCATCCACTTGCCGAGGCCGATCAGGGGTGAGGGTGACCGACAACCTGTGGGGAAAGCCCTGACCCAACCAAGAATTCTAGGTTGGGGCCCCAGTCAGGTTGCGGAGGTGGTGGTTCCACCACAATGGGTAGAGCAGCCAGTTTCTGCTGAGCAATCGGTGCCGGAGTCTGCTCCTTTACTAAGGAGCTGATGGTGAGAGGTTGCTTTGGTCATTCAGGCGACAGCCACTTAATGGCCGGTGAAGGCGACGGAGTCTGCTTGTTGCCAGCTAGTAAAAGTTGCTGCCACATCATGACCTCATAGCGCCGACACAACTTACACTGGAGCCTACCTCCAAAGAGGACGATGAGGACAAGCGGTGATGCCGGGACCAAGGGACCTACCAGACAGAGGAAGACAGAGACCATCAGGGTCGCTGATGGTGGGTCGAAGAGGGGGTGGGGGGAAAACACGCTCAACCCTCTGTTCAGGTTCGTTGACCGGGGACTTCGGCACAGGCAAGTCCTCGGTAACCACTTGGGGGAACCAGTGAAGAAGGCTAGTCTGCTTCTCCAGTTGACAACCCATTGAACGGGTAGAGAAAAATCTCGACTGCATAGACTGGTGTCTCAGCCTGCTGACCCGATGGGAATACCATGAAGCCAGCGACCTTTGCCACAACCTCGACTGAAGTCTAAAGACACTCCAGGGAACAAGCTCTCTCCCGCTCCCATGAACATAGACAGTGGGACTTACCTTTTGGCTCCTTTTTCTTCAACCTACTAGTGCAAATCCCTGAGGCTCTTCTCCCTTGGTGGAGGGGTACTAAAGCTCCTTAAAAGAAGCAGTGAAGGAGGAGCCCAAGGAGAGTGGGATAAACGCTGACGCTGAGGAAGACGTGGCCGGGGCTGCTTCCTCCACAAGGGGGATCAATTGCTCCACAGAGCCTGCAGCCGCGGACACAGCCCAACGGGCCTCCTTCGACTTCACTGGTGGAAACAGTTTGTCGGGGAGTCCCAATTGAAGTTGGGCAGCACAGTCCTCTAGAACTGAAGGCGTGAAAGACTTGCATAGATCACTGGCCTGCAGATCATGAGCAAGTCCCAAGCAATAAATGCATGTGGTGTCCGAGACATCTTCTGCCTGCAAGGGCACCAACTGAAGCCGGGAGTAGATTTTGTATCCATTGCAGCTGCGAGGGAAGACGACTACTTGAGTCTCATAAACGTTAGAATTATTTTCAGAAAAACCAAAGTATTAGGATCCAGGCCTACAAATGGAGAGCGCCAAGGAAGGAACCTGAGCTTCCAAGCGGTAAGGACGATCTGGAGTCAGGGGGCAGAGCAGAGAGTTTTTACCACCCGGGTGGGTGGGAGGAACAAACTTGACTTTCTGTTAAGATTTAAAGGAACCTGCCAGACAGTGTGGACTTAACATATCCACGTCCCTAGAACCAGCCCTGTGCCTAGAAGCAATGTCCAGGCTCTAATATTTACTGAAAGTGTGGACAGAACTTCAAGTTGCTGCTGCGCAAATGTCTGTGGCAGAAACGTTACGGAAGCATGCAGCAGAGGCAGCCATACCTCTGGTAGAGTATCCTTTGACTTTATCGGGGAGGACCCTACCATAATTCTGGTAAAAATAAAGCAGAGTGCCTATCCAAGTGGTTGGCCATGTCTGGAAACTGCAAAGCCTTCCCTTTTGAAGGCAAAGGAAACAAAAATTCATCAGGTTTACGGACATCTTTTGTCCAGTTGGTGTAGTAATGAAGAATCCTGTGAAGATCCAAATGTAACAGGGCTTCACCCCATTAGAATGGTTGGGGAAAAACACCAATAACTCCAAAGACTGATCAAGTCTAATTTCTGATAAGACTATAGGCAGAAACTTGGGAAACCATGTTAGTGGCTCAGCAGGTAGCACACTCTCCTCCGAGTCTGGGAGTTCTTTCCCCACACCAGGCACTTTGGTTAATATGCCCATACTGTAGTGCAGCATGAGGGGGTGCTGCACTCCTGAGGTGCAGTCTTTCAGATGAGATGTTAAACTGAGGTCCCATCTGCCTGTTCTGCTGGTAGCTCAGGTGGTTGTTAAAGATCCATGGCACTTCTTGAAAAAGAGCAGGGGAATTTCCCCGGTGCAATGGCCAAATTTCCTCCATTCACAACATATACCACCAACAGCTTCATCCGGTTCAAGGTCAGTTGGCATTGATCTGTATCCCCTTCCCCTGGGTCGAGCCTGAAAATAGGCAGGATTTGTCTACTGCACTTACCCAGTCAACAAAACCCAAGTAAATTTGTACGCAAAGCTACTCTGTCTCTGAAAAATTAAATAAGCCTCCTTACAGATCAGGGCCTGAAGCTCTGAAATTCTGTGAGCTGAAGTAATCGCAACTAAAAATAAAATTTTCCAAGAGAAAACAACTCAGAAAA
Organism: Neoceratodus forsteri; assembly: GCA_016271365.2. Taxonomy (NCBI): domain Eukaryota; kingdom Metazoa; phylum Chordata; order Ceratodontiformes; family Ceratodontidae; genus Neoceratodus; species Neoceratodus forsteri. The sequence continues at coordinate 341,116,868 of CM057458.1, forward strand.
GCTGAGCATCTCCTTTTGAGCCAGCCAGCTCTTGTAAAAGAAAATTCAAATCTCACGGGGCGCAGGTGTGCGTACTGGGGGTTTCAAATGAAGGATACATCTGAGAAAGGTTTTAGACACCTCCAACAGCCAGTCGTGGTACTTACCAGATCATGGTAGACAGACTGTTGCATAATGCACCTTCAAGGAAGAGCAACTCAGTCCCAGGTCAGACAAATGAAGTAAATACTCCATGACCTGGGATGCCAGGCACGAAAAGGGTCCAGATCTCTTGCAGTGACCCAAATAGAGAAACGCTTCCACTTCATGGCGTAGGTAGTCCTGGTAGACTGCTCTCTAGCCTCCACCAGAACTTTAGCTACCCTCGTAGAAACACCAAAGTGAGAAGCAGCTATGTAAAAAAGAAAACATTCAGGAAGTACAAGGAATCGCAGGAGCAGGACAGAGAACTGTATCAGTTAAAGCAAAAGGAGGCTGAGAAGACAGAACAGCAAAGGCCCAAACCGAGGAAAAGATAGCCAACTCAGTTAAGAAGGGGGATAAAACTTTTTATAGGTACATCAGGGAGCCAAGGAAGACCAAGGAAGGGATAGTGAGGCTTAATAAAGGGAGGGAGGGTGGGAAGAGGGAGACTGAAAAGGCAGAGATACTAAAATATTTTTGCTCAGTATTTACAAATGAAGAGGGAGGTACCTAAAACAAACAGTAGAAACACTCTGGATACAGAAGTTGATACCAGCCCATTTACAGAAGAAAGGGTTCTGAAAGAACTCTTAAAACTGAAGGTGGACAAAGCAATGGGGCCTGATGGGATTCATCCCAGAATTCTAAAAGAACGAAGGGTAGAACTAATGACACCACTGACTACCCTTTTTAACAAATCATGGGAGGATGGGGTGGTACCCGAGGACTGGAGGGCAGATGTGATTCCCCTTCACAAAAGTGGGAGCAAGGCAGAAGCAGGAAACTACAGACCTGTTAGTTTAACCTCAGTGATAGGGAAAATGATGGAATCACTTCTGAAGGAAAGAATTGTCAAGTATCTAGAGGCCAGAGGGGCACAGGACCCTAGGCAGCATAGATTCACAGCGGGAAGGTCATGCCAGATGAATTTCATAGATTTCTTTGACTGGGAGACCAAAGTAGTAGATCAGGAAGGGGCTGTGGACATGGCCTACCTAGACTTTAGCAAGGCATTTGACAGTCCCACACAAAAGATTAATATACAAGTTAGCCAGCCTGGGAGTGGGTCCCAAGATGACCTCCTGGGTAAAGAATTGGCTGGAGAATAGGACACAGAGTAATAGTAAATGGAGTCCACTCAGAAGAAAGGAGGGTTACTAGTGGGGGGTACCACAGGGTTCAGTATTAGGACCGGTCCTCTTCAATGTCTAAGCGACATTGCAGAGGGACTGGAAGGAAAAGTGTGTGTGTCATCTGCAAAGATCTGCAACAGAGTTGATGCACAGGGTGGGGTGGAAAGGATGAGAAGAGACTTGGCAAGGTTAGAGGAATGGTCAAATGTATGGCAGCTTGGATTCAATGCTAAGAAGTGGTAATGCACCTGGGAAACAAAAACCCAGGGGAAGAGTACACAATGGGGGGTGAGATACTAACAAAAATGGAAAGGTACCTGGGGGAGTCATATCAGATGACCTAAAGGTGGGCAAGCAATGTGAAAGGGCAGCAAGAAGGGCTGGGGGGGATACTGGGATGCATAGGGACAGGCATCACCAGTAGAAAACAGGAAGTTATCCCTCTGTAGACGGCAGGTGAGACCCCATCTGGAGTACTGTGTGCAGTTCTGGAGACCCAATCTCCACAAAGACAGACAGGATGGAAGCTGTCCAGAGGAGGGCAACTAAAATGGTGCAGGGTCTGCACCGGAAGACATATGAAGAGAGACTAAAGGAGCTTAATATGTATAGCCTCGAGGAAAGGAGGGGGGACATGATAGAAACGTTCAAGTACCTCAAGGGAATCAACAAAGTCCAAGAGGTAGCATCTTTCAAAAAAAAAAAAAAAAAAAAAAGGTGTGCAAGAACGAGAGGGACAATTTGAAGATGGGGGTGGCTCAGAGGTAATTTAAGGAAGTATTTTTTCACAGAGGTTGTGGATGCATGGAATGGCCTTCCGGAAGAGGTTGTGGAGTCAAAATCAATGGTGGAATTCAAGCATGCATGGGACAGTCATAAGGCCATTCTAGGGGTTGGGGGTAGGAAGAAGTAGGCTGCTGGTTAACTAGAATCTGCAGCTTATCCAGTATGTAGGGAAATGGGCAGACTGGGTGGGCCAAGCGGTCCTTATCTGCCGTCAAATTCTATGTTTCTATGTCTTGAGCTATGCATGAAGATGAAGGAACTTAAATCCATGATGAACCGGCATGCCTATCTCCTGAGGTAGTAGATCTGTGGAAGGAGAAAGTTTCCACTGCTAGATGGTGTAACAGTGGGAACCAAATCTTTTGAGGCCATAATAGTGCAATCAGCATCAAGCTTCATACCGACAGGGCTCACATGGTCAGTACTCTAAGAGGAAAAGCATACAGAAACCTCCCTGTCCAAAAGAGACTGCACATCTAGCCAGAAAACCAGGCCTGGGAACAAGGGAGAGACCCACCCACAGACCGAGAGAGAGACACACAGACAGAGACAGAGACAGAGAGAGACACACACACACAGACAGAGACAGAGAGAGACACACACACACAGACAGAGACAGAGAGAGAGACACACACACACACACACACACACACACAGACAGACAGACAGACAGACAGAGAGACACACACACACACACACACACACACACACACACACACACACACACACACACACACACACACACACAGAGACACACAGACAGACAGAGAGACACACACACACACACACACACACACACACACACAGACACACACACAGAGACAGACAGACAGACAGAGGCGAGACAGACACACAGAAGGCGAGAGAGACAGACAGAGGAGAGAGACAGACAGCACAGACAGGCGAGAGACAGACACACAGACAGAAGCGAGAGACAGACAGGCGAGAGATCGAGACACACACAGACAGAGAGCGGTCGAGACACAGGCAGAGCGAGGGAGAGAGAGACACTGGAAGGCGAGAGAGGCGAG